>CP139501.1:2374946-2974946 GCA_021014915.2 Artemisia tridentata subsp. tridentata
GGCTCAGATTTGTAATATTTTGATACATTTGGATTTCACCATGGCTGCAAAGAAACCTGGTTGCATAGTAATTGATCATACTATGTTGTCTAGTCATTGTCATGCCAGGTTACCGTAAGACTTTCGATGACCCGTTCCAATTCGTTAAAATAATAACAATCATCACAGCCCGTTACCATTGCCATATGTGTACCTTACACTCAAAACGAAATAGGCATCTTAGTTGGCCAAAAGTCTAACCCGCTTCAGTCTAAAAACAATGCCACCACATAGAATAAGACAAAGATAATCCGGGACAACAATAGATTAAAGAGGACCCGTCCGCCATGGCTGCGACCATAATAGGTCGCCCGACCAAGATATGGATAGTCTCATCTTCATTATACTCGTCCAGACTCATCACAGTCGGCAACTATTGACATAGTTATCACACACATATAATATCCAGTAACAACGTCCATGAGGAAACTTACCAGGAAGTGCACTATCGACGCCGGTACATGTACATAATCCTTATCTCTTTCGCCAACTTCATTGGATCACCAATTTAGTATTATAATATTGCAGATCAAATAATAATGCCTGAAGGCATACACCACATGAAGTTGATATTAAATTAACACAATATAATCAAAACATACAAGATGTCAAGATATGAACCCAAAAAAAAAAAAAAGAAAAAAAAAATATAGTAATAGCATGTATCATTAGAAATTAGAACATTTTAAAATTACAAAATGGTCGTCGGACAAAACATTTTACAACAGCAAATAATGGAGTAAAATTTACCTGCGAACAATTTGTTCCAACCAACAGAGCTGCTAGGTTGCTGCATATCAGAATTGCGTCAAATAAGGCTCAGGTCTGTAAATCTTGAAGTCGTACCCATTATTAACAATGCACCTTTTTATCATATAATTCCCCTAAAGATACTTAATTCATCACACAAACAAATCAAAACCCTCAAAATAACAAAAACCCATAATTAAAAATTGCACCTTTTTAACATCAAGAAAGCTAAATTCATCACAAACCGCCCTATTTTGATTTTTGATCAATTCGATTGCAGTCTCCGAAGTCCTTCTTGATCGATGGTCCTTAAAAACAATAACCCATTATCAAAAATGAATCTGATTAACAGCAAGAAACCCAGTTTAACATCAAGCAATACAAATTCCTCACGAACCCATTATTAAAACACAATAAAATCAAAACCCCATTATTAAAATTGCACCTTTTTAACATCATGAAATATAAATTCCTCACAAACCCATTATTAAAACATAAAAATAACAAAAACCCATTAATAAAAATCAAACCTTTTTAGCTTCTTTAGAAGGTAAGTTGGTGAAGATTCTTGATCTTCCTATACTTATCTAAAGATTTTTATTTTTTGGGAGGAGCGAAGAAGATTCGGGAGTATTATCATTGCATAAGTGGGCCGGATTTGTCAAGAAAAGGCCGGAAAATCTTGCCAAAAGTGGCCCTTTTTTTCCTTTTACTGTAGCTATTTCGCCAAATGTGGCAGTGCAACAGTGTAAAAAGACGTAAAACGATGTCGTGACCATCGCTCTATAAGATATATATATAATACTAACGTGATGGTCAAAAAGTCCCAACACTTGGAGGCCAACATCATAATACTGTGGTCCTTCTTTTATCCTACCATTTATAATTGTTGTCCACCATCTTTTTCTTAAGGTAAAATATATATTATTTTTCATTCTGAAAATGTATAATTGCATTAAAGCATGTATAAAAATCATTGTACTATGTGCATAAAATTTGTACAAAGGATATATATATGAGGAGAGTTATTTTAGATACTAAAAATTACTCACATACCAAGGGACACATCTCCACCCTCAATCTAAATTTGATCAATGGCTAAGATTAAAAAGATATCTAATAATTAAAAAAATAACTGAAAGCAGAAGGGCAATTTGGTTCATTTACTATAGCTTCTCTCATTATTTACCCTCACCAAACAATAACCACCACTGACATAAACCGATCAATAACCACCATAACTTCCGGCAGCACAACCCCGATTCCAATCCCCATTCTAATGGATGAGTATTTCCGTTCATTATTAATCAGCAAACTCGCCACGTCATCATCCTAATCTTCAAACGAGACCTGCAAATGAAGTTCCGACTAAAAATTCGGTTAAAACCCCAGTTTCAGGTATACTAATAGACTTTTGTTTACATTAAGAAGATTAAACACCTATTTTATAGTCAATTACTGTTATTTATGCTTATATAATGATGCATACTGTTAATAGAATTTATGTTGAAGATTTTATTATTTTACACTGTTTAATGAATATTTATTGAAGTTATTACAATTTTTGTGAAGAAAATTGTGATTAGAAGTTAGGTTTTCATTGTTTATAGAGATTTTGTTAATGTTATTGTGATGAAAAGTATGATTTTGAGATATAGGTAGATCCAGTTGAAGTTATTGTAATGACCTTCGGCCAAGCCTGTGGCTAAGCATTAGGAAAAGTAAAGGCATAACATGAGGTTTAGAAGAAGGAAACGCCTGCGGCTAAACCTTCGTCAAAGTGATGGCGTATACACATGCTTTCTAATCTATTTCACCGCTAACATTGACGGTTTAAAATGACAGTTATAGGTCTTACAGATTATAAACGGATAATGAGTAAAAGTTAGTAGTTAATCTATATTAACGATGAAATAGTACTTAATCTGTTTGGATTGACAAATTGGTACCTAACTTATATTCTCGAGTTATATTGAATACCAATCGAATATAGTTATGTATACTCCTAAAAAAATGTTGATAACTAATAACGCTGATTATTTAAATTGACGGTTATTAGTTTACTTACGGAATATAAACTAATCATGATTAAGTTAGTAGTTGAAATGTATTGACAATGTAATAGTAGTTTAGATCATGATCAAGTTAGTAGTCAAGCTGTAGAGATTAGTGGTGAAATGGTATTTAATCTGTTAAAACTGACCTATATACCTCTTACATATTGAATCAGAGTATGATCCAAGTAGTACTCAGCGTTGCTTTATTTATATTTGAAAAACGTTGATAACTGGCCTGGTAAAACTGACTGTTTAAATTGACGGTTAAGTCTTAATTGCAGAATATAAACAGATCATGATCAGTTGATTAGATTAGTGCTTACGTACTTAACTGTACATATTAACTGGGAAATAGTTTTTATTCAGTTTAAATTGACAGTTATACTTCTAACATGCCGAATGCCTGACTATAACCAAAGCATGATCGAGTTAGTAGTTAAACTTCAGAGGTTAGTGTTGAATAGTATTTAATCTGTTCAAATAGACAATTATATGTCTTGCTTACTGATTATAATCAGAGCATGATCGAATTAGTACTTAGCGTTGCTGATATCAACATTTGGCAAATAAGTTAGTATTCTACTGTTCAAGTTAGCTGTGAAATATATATATCTCTTACTTACGGAAAATAAGCAGATCATGATTCAATTAGTATGTAACTGTATAGGTTAGTGGAAATTATAAGATAGTATTGCATCTATTACATCGACAAGTATACCTGTTACTTACAGGATATAATCCGGTCATGATAAAATTAGTACTTAACTGTGTAGATTAGTAGAAATGATAAAATAGTGTTTGATCTGCTTAAATTTGACAGTTATGTACTTCTGTTTCGTAATGTTATCGGTCTAGTATTTTTTTATTGTATATCACATATGATAAAGCAAGATATCCAATTTCTGGGAGTGTGACAGGTGGAAATGGCGTAAGCGGAGGAAGATAGGTGGCACAAAATGTGGATGTAAGTACAAAAAGGCGAACTTTGACATTTGGAAATGGCCCTTAAGGAAGAAAGATGGGATGGAATATGTGGGGTTTGATGGAATCTGTGGTGCGTTTGCAACTTTTATTTTGTGTGTTGACGAGATAGATATGGTTGGAAATAAAAAAGGGCAGGTATAGGAGGTGAGAATGTTGGAGGGCAAGGAGGAATGGATATAGGAGATGTGGGTGATAAGTGTGGGAAAAACATTCTTCAGTCATTTTCCAATGAAACAAGTTCTTTCTCAGAGTATGCTCATATGGCCCCAGACATGAATTCATGCATCAAAAGGCAGGATAAAGAGTGCAAAACCGTTTCTCAATCAAGCGTAGTTCCAGGGCATACAAATGAAAAATGTAGTAATAAGGAGAGTTTGCATTCTGATGACGAGGCCATTACTCCTAGCGAGTCTCCCACAAACCTTTTGTGTTATGTTGCTCTTTGCATCCTTGCTTCAGGTAATGATGTACGTTAGAATTGCAACCATCAGATGATGGTTGAGCCCATGACTGAAATGGATAGTTTAACGGGTAATACAGAAGTGCCTGCCACTAATAGGTCTGATGATGATATTGATTCGGGGGTGTTACCTTTTGTTACCAATAAGTATGTGGATGACAAGATCTCTCATAACCAAGTTTCTCCTACAACTCCGATTTTTTATTGGAATATGTGGAAGGCGAATGTGGTGAAAATTTTTGAAGGCCTTAAAAGTCTCGAATTTGAAAAACGAAACAAACATGCGGGTCATGTTGATTTCAGTTTAAATTATTTTGGGGTGATAAAACAGTGTGTGAATGCAAACATGGTTTACTTGTTAGTCAATAAGGATGCGGACTGGCTAAGAAATGCTGGCGATCTTCACAGGGATGGAAAGATCGTAACGTTGGATCTCAAGGGGTTGGTGATTGCTATGAGGTCTTATTGGCATTCGGAATTACAATGTGTCGGTATGAAGGTATTTGAAACTCTCAAAGGTCTTCTTCATGATAACACAAAGCCGACATCTAAAAGTTCTGTATTTCAGCAAAACATAACTCTTGTTTCCAAGTTTCTTTTCGACTGCAAGTATCTCAACCTCACATTTAAACAGAAGGTCAGAATCTCTACAACTTATTTTCATCTTGTGTTTCCTTTAGATTGGCGGAAATCAATCTTCGAGGACCTGATTTCCGCAAGAGAGATACATATTTCTCTCAAATTGCTCCAGGACATTATTAATGAAGAGGTCAACTCCATGGGCCAACTCAACTATTATAAAATCGGTAAAGTGGTGATGATATGTCTTGGTTCAAGGAAACCTGTAGCACTTAACGAGGAAATCTTTACTAAGCTTTAACAGATACCTGCATGGGAGACTTGGGAGTTATTTTTGAGAATTTTTGGAACAGTGGGTTAAAAGATATGCATGCTACTGAAGCACTCCAGAATGCTTTGAAAGATAGTTATACAGCCAATTGGAGGTTGCCTGACTACATGTCACCTCACAGCTTCATATATCTCTTGGATTATATTCTTTTCAAGGCATCTTTTTCCTCAGAATTTTTTTTCACCACAAAATCTTCGTTTGTTGAATGGTTTATGCACGTTGACATATCAGCATCCAAACGGATACTTCCAGAACATGCCATAAGCTTCCTTGTTGCAACGATCATCTAGACAATAAAATTGATATTGTATCATGGATTGAGAGATCGGGGATTGATTACGCGTATGACCATCCATTTTTAGCACTGAAGCTGGTTATGATATTGTCTTTAAATTGTTTGCAAGTACCTGCAGATTGTTCTGGAACATTACTTGATTTGCTGACAGGGAGTAACTGATGTGGTGCGTATGTATTGCTCTAATTTTTATATCCACGGCAGCGGCTCCAAAGATTTGGTGCGCGCGTGATGTCGTTGTGGTTTTAGCAGTATTCAAGTTTTAAATTTATATTTAGCCGACTTATCAATAAAACGCACACTTTAACGAGCAGTGTACCCGGTCAGTATGAATATAATGGTAAGTAGAGTGTCGATCACTAAGAGTGGAACGTATTATCTAGTTATTCTAATCAGTATTTTAATATCCTAGGTTAGCTATACAACCTAATCTAACGCAAGGGGGTTCAGCCTGAGAGACTGACACGATTTGGTTATGATTAAACAATAAACTAAACTAATGAGCACGAATCAGCAATTAGCACACACGTACACAGATAAATACTTGAGACAATAAGAAGACTGATGAACTCAAATAAGTACATTTTATTACTATCATTTATCCTATTTATTTGACTTGTTTTATTATATTATGTATGAGAATTGATACGTTAATGTTTACTTTTGTAATTCTCAGGTAAAAACAAGCATTTGGTGAAACTTGGCGATTTTGGACTAATTATGGAGTAAAACAAGCAAGAAGTTAAGAGTCTACTGAAATGTACAAGATCAAGACATTCTGCTCCAGATGCGCCGCATCTTACTTATTACATACGGCGCATCACTATCAAGATTTCACAAGATATTATCCAAGACGGCAAAGGACATGCGCCGCATCCAAGAATGAAGATACGCCGCATCTTCTGGCGGTGTACGAATATTCCTGAATATATTAATCTTGGACCCCACGCGAAGTTAAGTCAATGCGCCGCATCTACTTATTAGATGCGCCGCATCTAACCCTCAGACAGAAACTATAAATACCCCAAAGACAGACGAATTTCAAGAGCCCTAGTTCGACAGTTTTAGAAGACCGAAGTACAGAAACCCTAGGACGAATTCAGTCGAAGTAACAGCACAAGACACACCTTGAACGAAGATACAAGAGCTGTAAGAAGGTCCTGCATGTGTTTAATTCATTAAGTAGTTTTGTTTTATTGTGTTAGTAAACTTTAATTCATCAGGATTGGTGGCTTGTGTAATGTGACAACGGAAAGATTGCACTCCCTTTAATATTGCTTTCCCATCAATTAAAGTTTATATGTTGATGTCTTTGGTGACTTTTATTAGTGCATTGATAACCTCTGTGTCTAGCTGAGCGTTGATTGGGTCGCCATGCCTCTGCCCTCGCCTATTTATTAGATCGCCTATGCATTCTATCGTCTGTAGAAAAGTAGGAAGAAAGATAAATAGGATAGTCATAAGTAATCATTAAGGGTTTACTCGCCGATAAGATTAGAACCAACGAGAAAGGACTTAATCTCGGTGCGTTGCATCGAACTATACACTTCATATAAAACTAGCAATAAAACAAGTGACAAGCTACTTAACTATCAGGACAGGTCTTCTTATTGTCTCGAGTATTTATCTGTGTACATGTGTGCTATTCGCTGATTCGTGCCTATTGGTTTAGTTTATTATTTAATTGCAACCAAATCGTGCCAGTCTCTCAGGCTGAACCCCCTTGCGTTAAATTAGGTTGTATAGCTAACTTAAGATATTAAAATACTGATTAGAATAACTAGATAATACGTTCCACTCTTAGTGATCGACACTCTACTTACCATTATATACATACTGACCGGGTACACTGCTCGTTAAAGTGTGTGTGTTATTGATAAGTCGGCTAAATATAAATTTAAAACTTGAATATTGCTAAAACCACAACGACATACCGTGGGTATAAATTAGAGCACTTGCACGCACGCATCAAGTTTTTGGCGCCGCTGCCGGGGAGTGAATTGTTATTATCTGTTAATTTGATTAGTATTTTAATTAGTTTTTTTTTTTTTAATTTTAATTCTAACCGCTAACTCTGTTGTGTATTAGATTAATTTGCATTCATTGTATTATTTTGCATATTTTCTGTTTTTGGTGTGTTTTTATTTGTGTTTATTTTGGTTTGTTTTTATTTGTTTTTATTTTTCGTATTTTCTGTATTCTGCTATCGTTGTACTGAGCTTGTTCAAACGATACGGCGCATCTGATTTCTCAGATACGGCGTATTGCGTTTAATTTTTATAAAATACAACGCGTTTAATTAATTCGATACGACGCATTTTTCCCCAAGATACGGCGTATCTGTTTTTGATAATTTTTTTTTCTAAACGTTAACGCTATACGGCGCATCTGCTTTAGCAGATACGGCGTATCTATTATTTTAATTAAAAACATTTTTCGAATTATTAAACAGATACGACGCATCGATCTTTGTCGATACGGCGTATCTTCTGAATCAAAAATCTTGTATTTTGAAACGTATCGAAAATACGGCGCATTAACTTTTGTTAATACGACGCATTTAATTTTAAATAAATATCGATTTTTGATAATTAAAACTGATACGGCGCATTCTAAATTTCTAAGCGGCGTATTTATTTTCTGAATAAAGTCTGATTAAATTTTAACGATTATAAGATACGGCGTATCCAACTTTTTGGATACGGCGCATCGTCTGCAGATATCAGTAACTTTAATTTTTCATATTCCGTTTTCGTTGTTTATTTTCTGATATATTACTTTCTTGAACAAATCCTACTGATGCTTTCGTGATTATTTCAGAAGGAAAATGGTCGGATTCGGAGAACTGATTGACTTCGACTTTGAATCCAATTTTATGAATGAAATATTAGTGCATGATAAATCACTCGAACGTTACGATGGCGACTACATTGAACTTAACGACCTTGATGGACCATTAGAATCCAATGACCTGTTCATGGATGATGCGGAATCTGAGTTAGAAGAAGGAGAAATTCTGGATAGTCCAAAAGTCAACGTTATTATTACTAGGAATTACGATGAATTTGAGGGATATGATGGTTCTTGGGATTATGGTAGAAGGATCCACGCCGATTGTGCTTACAATTTGCAATTCCCATGCATGATTGGGTACAAGTGTATTGACGCCAATTTCTTTCCTATTTTGCTGATCAATGTCATGTCAAGAAGCTTTTACAATTCTATTATGAGAAATAAAGTGGAGTATAAGGGAAAGAATGTAGTTGGGGCCTTCATTAATGTCCCGATCTTCGTTGGATGTTTTACTATTGTTACTGAGTTCGCCGTCGTTGAAGACATGAATGCCTATCGTGACAGCGATATGGGTGACGTGATTGTTGGAAAACCATTCTGTAGGGAGATCACTATTAATGCAAAACGATTTGAAGGAAAGATCACCTTTCAATGTGAAAGCGACGTTATCACTTATATGATGCCCCGAACTCACCCTGGGTTTAAACATGCTACTAATAGGTTCTGCTACAAATTTTCTCCATTCCTTTTTATTGGTGATGATGACATGAAGAGAGGGATTGAGTACCCATATCAAATGATGGAAGGATTCTACAAAGGAGTGTTGAAGTTAGGACCTGAATATATACGTGACGAATTTGTTGCTAAATGGATCCTACGTGGCAATGTGGGAATCACAAGAACTAAATAAAGAGCTGAACGTGAGTCTAACTTGAAGACTCTGGAATAAAGACAAGTGCTGACCGGGAGACAACCCGGAAAATTTTTAATATTCTGTTTTGTGTCGAGTCAGTCAGGCCCGCAGTAGATACGGCGCATCTCAATCCCAAGATGCGGCGCATCTCCTGCACTGGTCATATCTTACTTTATTTTTCTGCATTTTTTATTTTCGACTTTAAAACTTTTTATCAGTTTATTTTAATGCGGCGCATCCCTGGTTAAGGATGTGACGCATCTTCTATTCTGATTCGTAATTATTCCAGGCTCGATACGGCGTATCCTCTTCCATAAGATACGGCGCATCGACTGACCTGATGATTTTCATTTTTTAATTTTTATGTTTTATTTTTCCTAACTACTAATGTATTATGCAAGTTTGAACCTTTCTTAATTCAGGCGTGTTTAAAGCCTTGGTGGTATTATAGATTCCTGCATTTCCTGTGGATACATCAAATATGAAGCTTAAACGTTCTAATCCACAAGAAAGATGATTTTTGATCTTATACTAATGGAGGATCATACCGAGCAAATCTCAGGGGAGTTTTTCTGTTCTAATTCTTTTATTTTCCAGTTTTTAACCTTTTATACAAACAACGAGGACGTTGTTTAACTTAAGTGGGGGGATTGGAGAATTAGAACACTTACTTGTCCTAAACTTTTTCAAATTATGCTTAAAATGTGCTTAATATATCAAAATTAAAATTTTTAGCATGTTTTTGTTTAAAGTCTAAGTTGCATAGCTGCACACATGACGTTATTTTCAAAAATTGTGATTTTTCAAAATTCACAAATCTATGAGTGTGCCGGTGACTTGTAAACTTTAGAACTTGGCTTGTATACTATTCGAGACCACCATAATAAGTATTATTTATATAATTGGAATGGCTTGTCTAAATTGGTAAAATTCTAGGATTACACCCAAATAGCCTATATATGTTATGTGATATTAGCTAACTACACTGGTTAGTTAACCCCCATATAAACCCTTTTGTTACTCTAACTTTTAGAGTAAGATACCCCTAGAAAAACACTCAGAGCCATTCCTTTCGTTTCTTACACCCTTGTTAAAATGTTTCGTTACACCCTTACACCTTAGCCTACCCTGTAGATTAAAATCCGTGGTTGGTTAATTGCTTTAGGCAAAGTGTGTTTCCTTACATTACCTGTGTTCGCGTGCGTAATTCATTATCTTTGGTTAGGTCGGGAAATTGCACAATGCAATTGGAGTGAAAGTAAATATTGTATATCTTTGAGTTTATTTTTCGTGTGTTTACTACTTTCACTATTACTGTTATTTCTGAAGTCACGGAAAGTATGGAAAAATTATCCAGAATTATCATTATAGTGATGTGGTGAAATTTTACACATCTATGTTTATGTTAGTAGTTTAAAAAAAAAAAAAAAAAAAAATCGAAAAAATAGAAAAGAAAAAGAAAAAGAAAAGTTGGATGTTTGTTTTAACCAACTTATGTAAAGTTTTGTATTAAGTGGTCGATATCACCACTAGTTGTTGTATATTATATCTATGGATTGAATGGGAGTTGGCAGTTATGGGAACACCAACTTAAGGTTATTCTTTGATTAAGATCTTGTTGAGTATAATTCGTGTCTACCTAAAGCGTGTGTTTCAAGTGTTAAAGCGTGAGTTATTCTATGATATGAGTCTTATTCATGGGATGGTTGGGATAGTGATTAACCACACTTAGGATTTTAATTTATTTGTTTTGTTTATTTTTCATTTTACACCAATTTATATCCCAAATATTATCCATACCCTATATTATTCTTTATTTAAACCTTTGATTTATTGAGATTAGGGATTTGAGCAATCTTAAGTATCGTAGTCGTGGATTCGGCTATGTATTTATGATTTTGTCGCCCTTTTTGATATAATATTATTGGTGAAGATTACTTGGTCCTATCTTTAGCATATTCGAGTTAAGGATTTGAGCAATTGCAAGTATCGTGTTCGTGGATTCGATCATGTATTTGTGATTTTGTCACCTTTTCTGGAATTTGAGATCGATAGAGATTAAGGAGAATGATTAACCCTTAAGCCTACAAACCCTTTTTACCGCTTTAGACTTGTTATTCCTTGGCTTTAGTGGGGGAGATGTGTATACTTGCCAAGCTTATGATAGAATATTCGTCACGACTGGACAGTTAAACGATTAGATTTGCTTTTATCGAATTATTTTATTTTACTTCTAATTCGTTAAGTGTTTGGTTGTGTGATTATGACAAAAAATGAATACATGCTTAAATATAAAAATAAATCCTAATATCTTTTAGGATACATTTTCATAAGATTAATTCTAAGGTTTACTTGGGGACAAGTAAAGTTCAAGTGGGGGGATATTTGATGAACTCAAATAAGTACATTTTATTACTATCATTTATCCTATTTATTTGACTTGTTTTATTATATTATGTATGAGAATTGATACGTTAATGTTTACTTTTGTAATTCTCAGGTAAAAACAAGCATTTGGTGAAACTTGGCGATTTTGGACTAATTATGGAGTAAAACAAGCAAGAAGTTAAGAGTCTACTGAAATGTACAAGATCAAGACATTCTGCTCCAGATGCGCCGCATCTTACTTATTACATACGGCGCATCACTATCAAGATTTCACAAGATATTATCCAAGACGGCAAAGGACATGCGCCGCATCCAAGAATGAAGATACGCCGCATCTTCTGGCGGTGTACGAATATTCCTGAATATATTAATCTTGGACCCCACGCGAAGTTAAGTCAATGCGCCGCATCTACTTATTAGATGCGCCGCATCTAACCCTCAGACAGAAACTATAAATACCCCAAAGACAGACGAATTTCAAGAGCCCTAGTTCGACAGTTTTAGAAGACCGAAGTACAGAAACCCTAGGACGAATTCAGTCAAAGTAGCAGCACAAGACACACCTTGAACGAAGATACAAGAGCTGTAAGAAGGTCCTGCATGTGTTTAATTCATTAAGTAGTTTTGTTTTATTGTGTTAGTAAACTTTAATTCATCAGGATTGGTGGCTTGTGTAATGTGACAACGGAAAGATTGCACTCCCTTTAATATTGCTTTCCCATCAATTAAAGTTTATATGTTGATGTCTTTGGTGACTTTTATTAGTGCATTGATAACCTCTGTGTCTAGCTGAGCGTTGATCGGGTCGCCATGCCTCTGCCCTCGCCTATTTATTAGATCGCCTATGCATTCTATCGTCTGTAGAAAAGTAGGAAGAAAGATAAATAGGATAGTCATAAGTAATCATTAAGGGTTTACTCGCCGATAAGATTAGAACCAACGAGAAAGGACTTAATCTCGGTGCGTTGCATCGAACTATACACTTCATATAAAACTAGCAATAAAACAAGTGACAAGCTACTTAACTATCAGGACAGGTCTTCTTATTGTCTCGAGTATTTATCTGTGTACGTGTGTGCTATTCGCTGATTCGTGCCTATTGGTTTAGTTTATTATTTAATTGCAACCAAATCGTGCCAGTCTCTCAGGCTGAACCCCCTTGCGTTAAATTAGGTTGTATAGCTAACTTAAGATATTAAAATACTGATTAGAATAACTAGATAATACGTTCCACTCTTAGTGATCGACACTCTACTTACCATTATATACATACTGACCGGGTACACTGCTCGTTAAAGTGTGTGTGTTATTGATAAGTCGGCTAAATATAAATTTAAAACTTGAATACTGCTAAAACCACAACGACATACCGTGGGTATAAATTAGAGCACTCGCACGCACGCATCAAAGACCTGTCCTGATAATTAAGTAGCTTGTCACTTGTTTTATTGCTAGTTTTATATGAAGTGTATGTAATTAACCCTTTCTCGTTGGCTCTAATCTTATCGGCGAGTAAACCCTTAATGATTACTTATGTCTATCCTATTTATTTAGCGTCTCTTAAATAGGCGAGGAAGGGGCATGGCGACCCAAGCAATGCTCAGCTAGACACAGAGGTTATCAATGCACTAATAAAAGTCACCAAAGTCATCAACATATAAACTTTAATTAATGGGAAAGCAATTTTAAGGGGTGCCCATGATTTTCCGTAGTCACATGGAATCGGCCCATCAATCCTGATGAATTAAAGTGTACTAATACAATAAAACAAAACTACTTAATGAATTGAATACATGCAGGACCTTCTTACAGCTCTTGTATCTTCATTTAGGGTGTGTCTTGTGCTGCTAACACGTCTGAATTCGGCTGTCTTTCTCTTCTGAGTTTAGCTAAGTCTCGTACTAGGTGTCTCGAAATAGGTCTGGCCTTGGGGTATTTATAGTTTCCGTCTGAGGGTTAGATGCGGCGCATAGGATAAGCAGATGCAGCGCATTGACTTAACTTCGCGTGGGGTCCAAGATTAATATATTCAGGAATATTCGTACACCGCCTTAAGATGCGGCGTAACTCCATTTCTCTATGCGGCGCATGTCCTTTGCTGTCTTGGATTATAACTCGTGAAATCTTGATAGTGATGCGCCGTATGTACGAAGTATGTTGCGGCGTATCTGGAGCAAAATAATCTTGATCTTGTACATTTGAGTAGACTCTTAACATCTTGCTTGTTTTGCTCCATAATTAGTCCAAAATCGCCAAGTTTCACATAATACTTGTTTTGACCTGAGAATTACAAAAGTAAACATTAACGTATCAATTCTCATATATAATATAATAAAACAAGTCAAATAAATAGGATGAATGATAATGATGAAATGTACTTATTTGAGTTCATCAGTAACAACATTGCTTATTTGCCTCCAAGGAACTTTGTGTCTCCTCTGCTAAGAAGAAGGACGGGTTGCTACTAGAACTTAGATCCCGATATGGTCGCAGAAGCGTTTATGAGTGTAGAAGATCCTCTTGTGATAGGGGATTCTGTGAATCCAAGAATTTACGCACCTTGCGCGATATTTGTGGACCTTACAAGATCTAGGGAGGAGATAATGTCTGACTGGTTTCCAAACCTGCATCTGAATCTTATGGATGGCTGCGAAGGTGTAGCTAAAAATGAATCTTGATGGTTTTGAAGAACTGTGATTTCTTGTATTTTTACTAATTCCAGGGATGTTGGTTTCATGTAATTTGTGTTTATGTTATGAATACATGTGATCTAATTTCTTTATTTGAACGTTTTGATTAACCATGACCCGAAACGCGGGTACCCGCTCATTTCGGGTACCCGCATGTCCGGTTACCCGCCTAGTACGGTTCGGTTTCGAATAGTAAAACGAACTACCCGCCCTGCGATAGATAGTTAAAATCTCTAACCGAACAGAGCTAAACCGCCCTGTGAACAACCTAATTGTTGGTACAATGTCATATGTCTGTTTAAATTTCAAAGTACTCTAATATGTTTGTGTTCTGTTTAAACATGGAAATGTTTTTACTAGTTAAAGACGTGTTTGTGTTCTCTTTTGTTTAATCAACACATGATCACATGTGATATGAAAACTATTAGGGTGTTGGCAACCGTTACTAGGCCACCAGCGGCTTGGGGGGAGGCCTCCGGAAAACACCGCCGCCAACCCCCTTGCCGCCAGCGGCAGGGGCTTTGGAATCACACGGAGGCCGACGCGGCTTGGGAAAGGACAAAAACAACCGTTGGGTGGGAAAGGAGCCGCTTGGGAAAGAGATGATTCCGAATCCTCCATAATCCTCTACTGCCAACACTTTAGAATTCCGAATCCTCCTTTTTTTGCCTGCCACATGACAGTCTGTGATTGGTCGGTCGGAATCCTCCTATGATTCTCAATCCTCCATTGCCAACACCCTTACCATACGCATGTTATATCACATGTGATTTTCAGAAAAATCACAAGTGATTTATTACTAGTTTTTCTGTATGCAAGGAAACGAACATTTGAGGTATCACCTGTGATAAATTCAGGTTTTAAAAATCTGACACTTTTGATATAAAAACATTACATAACAAATTGAAGATGGTAAATTTTATGTTTCAAAGTCTTAGGCCAAATTGAAGATGGTTTATATGTTTCTACAAGAAATATTGAATTTTATGTTTTAGTTATAATATTTTTGTTATGTAATGTTTTTATCAAAATATTAAGAATTTGATAAGCTATTTTCATGTTGCTTATTGTATAGACTTTTATGTTTATTTTTTTTGCTAAATACTTGTTGTTACCTACTAACTGTTGTTCCCTTTACACTATTAGAATTAACTAGAAAGTTAATCTATTTCGTGTTATGACTAATACAATGTTTAAGATTAATTCTAACAGTTATAAAACGTGAATATAAAAAAAAAACACAATATTTTTCAACGTTTAAATTCTTATTAGAAATGAATCCAAGAATCTATTACCCAAGTGTTTTGCGGAACAAACACCTGGGATTGAATAGACAAGGGTATAGGGTGTCTCCTATCAAAAATCAAGTTTTGCTTGAGTGGTAATGATTCGTTATTTTATATTTCCAAGTAAAAACACAACGAATGCGTTTTCCCCGGGTCGTGTCCCAACGAAGGTCGAATTCGAGTTTTTGTTTCGGTGTCGAATAAGTGTGGTGAATTGTGTGAAAAGAGAGTGGTGATTTGTGATTTTACACTACGAACAATGAAATATTAAATGAAAACAACTAATTAAGCTAAGGGTACAATTACACTAAGCATGTAAACCTAAAAATGAAAACCGTAATTAAAAACGTTACGCGACGAATTATAAAACGTAATTAAAAAGTGAATTTCTAAAATTTAAGTCCTACAAATGTAAAATAATTTTTCCTAAACTCTAAATATAAAAAGAAAATTTTGGAAAAAGAAAAATATTTTTTTTTTGACTTTTTATGAATTTTTTATGAATTAAAAACTAAATTAAACTATTTAATTGATTTAAAAATATTAAAACTACTTGGAAAAATCTGAAAATTTTTGGGTAAATTTAAAATCAAAGAAGTAATCTAGGAAAAATAAAACCAGAACCAGAATAAGCTAAAATAAGCAAAACAGCCCAATAAGCAATTGTGAAATAAGCACAAAATAAGCAATAGCTATCCAAAAATCACAAAAAGCTCAGAGATCAAGCAAAGGACTATTTCAAACTTAATTCAACACAGAATAACCAAATAAGCTCATACAATAAGCTGTAAATCTGCTGAACTGCTTATTTCCAAATCAGATTCAAAACAGCCTATATGCCCTATTTGCAGACCCTAAATGAGTTATCAAATAAGCTCAAATCCCAAATCCCAGATATTTTACTTCAAGCTTGTTGTTCAAGCTACCTACAAACCAGAAACTGAGGTCTCAGCTTAATTGAATAAGCCACAAGTTTACCTAGATCAGCAGCTGAAAATCAAGTCTGCACTAAAGCTTTTGTGATAGCAGATTATGAATTTTGGCGCAAAACTCCTCTAATTCTAAACTAATCCAAACCAGATCTTTCCTACTGACATCAACCACTAAAAGGCTTACTGAAATGCCAAAAAGGGGTTCTAAATAAGCTTCTGCCTAATGTGGACTTAAATGAGCAGTTGAGCTTTTAATATTACACCTATGGACTCAACTACCTCAAGTCATTCCAAAATGCCTAAATTCTGATGGAAACAGATTCAAAAATCCTCAGCAAGCTTAAACAAAACTCAATCAATAACAATAGAACAGTAACAAGTTCTAACTACTAGGCAAAAGACATAAACCAAACACTCCTTAAAAACTGATTAAGCTAATTTTATACTAGGAACTGAAATAAATAGCTATGAAACTGTTATACTACTGCAACACTAACTTAATCAATCACAAATAAGCAAATTCTAATTCTAAATAAGCACTCTTAAGCAGTTTACTCTAATAAGCTATATATGAGGCCAAATTGATACTTACAAGTGATGAAATGATGTGACACAGATCTGATTCAAACAAAGTATCACCCAGGCTTTTCAATAAGCCAAGAACACCAAATAAGCTCCTAGAACAGCTTATCTCCTCCAGAAGTGCTTATTTGACTGCTACTTTGACTTTTGTTGACTTTTGAAGGTAAAAACAGTTTTGAACAAACCAAAAGCTTACAATGAGCTATATAGCTTATATAAGCTTATAAACATGTGAAAACAGCTTATTGAAGCTGGGATAGATTGTTTTTGGATTTTTTTTTTTTTTTTTTTTTTTTTTTTTTTTTTTTTTTTTTTTTTGTATTTTAGAATGTTTTTGGATTTTAAAAAGAGTTTAACAATAATTGAGATAGAAATCAGAAATAAACTAGAATTGATTTGAAACAAGCTACTAACAATTTTAATAAGCTAAATTCAGATAAACAGATTAAATGAAACAGAATCAAAGTAATAACTAAAATAAAAATTTCATTAAAATCTTCAAAGTTACAATAAGAAATTTAAAACTACAAAGCTTAAACTAAAATTTGACAGAGTAACACTAATTAAAAACTACTTGCTAACACTGAAAATCTATCCTCTATTTATAGCTGAGGGGAGAACCTTCAAGCCCTTTGCCAAGTCATCAATCTGAGGGATATTAGTGTTTCTTTTGAGCATAATCCAACCATTGATCATTCCCTATCATCATCCCATCAATTCACGACCCTTAGATTAACTTTGGTGAGGTGTTCTAACCAATGGGAGAGTGCCACGTAGCCATTCGTGTGCTTCTTCTAACATCTGACACCTCTGACAGCTTCTAGATGTCCAATGATTTGACACAAATACCCTTAATTATAGTAAAATCAACGGGGTAATTTCTAGGGTTCTTATGGGAACAGTACATTTCTGGGTTTAGAGTGAAATTGGGGGGCGGGGTAAATAGATAGAGTTTGACGGGTATTAATTATTTTGACCCCGGGTTTTACTTGTGTGTTGGATCCGGGTCGTGGGTGGGATTGTGGGTTGAGTAAATAATGGTTGGGCCAGTTGTGATGGTTGGGCCTTTGGATTTGTTGTATTTTGGATTGGATTTGTAAAATAAAATCCGGATATTGTGAATGGTTAAAGGATTTATTTAACTTTTGGTTTTAACAAGAATGCAAGGACCATAGTTGTAAAATCTGAAACTCTAGGGTAATTTCTGCCATTCTCCAAAAGTAAATCCAAGGGCTTGTCTTGACATTTGATGAAACTTCAAGGGTTGACTTTGACTTTCTGTTTCCCGGCATCGGTAATAAATATCACTTAAATATCTCGTGCTCGTTTTCCCGGTTTTTGCTTGATTTTGTCCCTTATTCTCGATATCCGTACCTGCACACAAACAAACACAAAAACACAAATATCTTTGGCATTTGGGTTAGTTTTTGGTCGTTTTGGTCTTAATTTGGTAAATAAAAGGTATGTGAATAAGCACATACCAAAATCCCCCAGACTAAGCTATTGCAATGTCCTCATGCAATGTTATAAAAACACGTTTTTGAAATCGAAAATTTCCAATATCTTTTTACTAACTTTGAGAAGTAGCAAAATTTTCAAAAGAGATCAAGAAATCTTAAGTTCTAAAAACTCTCCGATTTTTCCTTTTTATTCTATTTTTGTATTTTTCTCATTATTCATGTGACGGTTTTGTTGACAATCGTTATCTCATGATAACTTTTAGGGTCTTCGAGAAGGAAACACGACTCATAAAGAAGTGACCATACGGATAAAATTCGTCGTCCCTGATTTTTCACAAGTCCCCAAACTAAGCTTAAAAACGAAATCATTGTTATTTACAAGTTAGATTGCCAACACTACCCATGAAAGCTAATTGCGTAATTACCTCTTGCTCCCAAATTCCTATTTTCCTCTATTTATTTTATTTTTGGTGAGAAATGAATTTCTTCAAATTCTCATTTCGATAAGTTTTAGTCCGATAAAGATACCTAGTTTAGACGCTAAGTAGTTTCCAAACATTCCCTCGAAAACCGCTGCATACAAAAATGAGGTCCACATCAAGGTCTCTGATTTAACACGATTTTGAGGATATCCCTTTTATATACGACCGAAACAACTCATCTACGAGTCCAGAGACAGAAGCTTTTATTAGGATATCCCCGGAGTCGAAATTTGGCATTTTTTAACATTATTAAGCACATTAACGTATTTAATCCTTGGCCCTTTATAACAATCACAACATCGGTTACGAGCCGGCAAGATGTGATAGTCTATTATGACCTTGGAATTTTTCCTCTGCCTTTATTAGAAGTCTACAACATCGGCTGCGAACCGGCAAGATGTAGAAAACTTTTTATGGCTTTGGATTATTATTATACATTATCATATTAATTAATTATTTGTGTTGCCAAACCCCAAGTCCTATGGCTTTTATAACAATCCCAACATCGGTTGTGAGCCGGCAAGATGGAATAGTCTATTACACCGTAACACTGACAGTACCTTGATGTGTACCCAACTTTCATAAGCAGGAATTCTCTAAGGAAGAAATAAAAACTAATTATCGCCAAAACCAAAATACCTTTAATTATTCCTAGATTACTATTATTGGGTGAAACAAGCTTATGGGAACAAAAAGCCACAAGTAACTTTAATGAGCTCTAAAGAGATCCAACTACTCCACGTTTAGCAATCTAACTTATAAACAACTCTATCATTTCTCGTTCTTCGCAAATTTAAAATCTTAAATAATAAGATCCGCGAATGCTTAGCCAAATAATCAAGCCATGCATATATAAAGTCAATACGGGAACTTGCAAACTCTTAAAAAGAATTCGCATTTTATAGCTCCTTGTGTAAAAGACTAGCACGAGCTTATAGATTATAAAAGGTTAAGGGGACAAGCTAGGGCTCAACACGCCCGGTCAAGTCAGAATTTTATTCCTACTCTCACCAGCGGAAAGTCAACAAAATGTCAAAATTTATTATATTTTTGCACAAAATTTTTAAATTTTCTCATTTTTTTGGATTTTTTTCAAAATTTGAAATTTTGGCGGAAAAACGGGGTTGCATGAGTAAACGGCAAAAAATGAAAGGCAAAAATCACATCGAAAGATGACCCCCCCAGACTAAAGCGAGACATTGTACTCAATGTCTTAAAGGTAAGGGTATCCCTACAAAAATTGATCGTTTCTAAAACGTCTGCTAATATTTACCAGGTGAATGGTCAACAAGAGTCAAAAAATCTAGGGCACGATACAATTTACCAAAGGAGTTTAGGGTATCCCCGGGTCGTTATGTCCCAACGAGGTATGTAAACTGTAATAGAACGAATGTGTATGATCTGGTGATGTTGAATATAGACAAAGGATCTGATTGACTAACACTAGGAATGTGAATAGCAATAGCTCTATCACAGCTATATTAATAAAAACGTGCAATCAGAAACCCTAGAAATGTAAAAAGATATACAAATGTACGTTTAAATTAAATTAAACGTAAACGTACGTAACAAAACGTGGATTTTATCAAATATAACTCCCACAATTGTGAAAATTACACTTTTAGAATCCTAAAAAGATAAGAAAATTATTAGAAAATTAAAATAAAATTTTACACTATTTACTTAATTATTATAAATTAAAAATGAATTAAATCTATTTAATAATAACCTAAATAATAAGAAAATCTAAAATAAACCTAAATAAATAAAATAAAGAATCTGAAAAATCTAAAATATTATAAAATGAATTTTAAAACTAAAAATATATTTATTATACAAGTATTCTATTTATTATTAATTATTTACTATTCTTAAACACTAAAAACTATTATTGAATTATTAAAAATATTAAACAACCTAAGAAAAATCTGAAACTTTTTACATAATTCTAAAATAAATAAAAGAACCTAAGAAAAATATAAAAACACTATGTGCTTAATGAAAATAAGCAAATAAGCAATAAGCTTCTAAATAGAAGCTATCACTTATTTGTAAAAAGCTCTTTTTTTTGGGATTTTCTTTTTCTGGACTAACTAAATACTAATATTATACAAGTTTAAAGAAGATGAAACTATAAAAACTAAGAAAATAAGCAGATTCATGGGCTTATGGCTTATTCAGTTAAGCCAGTCAAGCCATAAGCTTGAAATAAGCTTAAAAAAGGAATTAAAAGGAAAAGAAAGATGTGCACAAGTCCAAGGGTCAAGTATAAACAAGTTTATACACTGGGATAGTGCACAAGGTGTGAGCTTATGGTTTAGACAGTTAAGCCTTTTGGCTTAACTTGGATGGAGTGAAAGCTTGTAAAAGCTTGGAATAAGCTCCACACAGGAAAATAAAGGAAAAATAATATGTGAGTAAGCAAAAGGTACTGGAAATAAGCTAGATGGACAAGATACAAGCACTGATAAGCTCTGAATAAGCAAATCAACAAGGTACTGCTAGAGTATCAACCTGCTGCTAACTTTAGAGGCTAAATAAGCTTATGGAATAAGCTATAAAGCACAAAGTGAATAATGGAGTAGCAAGCTGGGCTGGTGAGGGTTCCAAAAAGCCAAAGCTCACCTTGTGGGGTCCACAAGTGAGCTTTTGAGGGGCTTATGAAATAGCTTGAGTATACTGATTACTCAGTATACACTGAAAAATGGGACAAGTTAAAAGCTACTTGCAGCCCTATTAAATGAGCTGCAAGGGGAAAATTAAGCACAGGATCATTGAGTTGGGTGGATGAGCTTCACATAAAGCCAAAACACTTAAGCTCAAGATCACTAGATAGCTTTTAAAGAAGCTTGTGAAATATGCTGAGCATACTGATTTCTCAGTACACTCAGCAAAGGGGCAAACAACAAGCTCTTGATTAACTTATCAAATAAGCTTGTAAAAGCTCAACAAGCACTGAGCCATTGAGTGTGATGGATTAGCTTCATAGGAAGCCAAAAATCACAAGCTCAAGGTCAATGAGGAGCTTTTTATGAGCTTAGGAAAAAGGCTCAACTTCACTGTTTGCTCAGTGAAGTGAGTGAGTTGGAACAAAATAAGTGGATAAGATTAGCAGTCTAAATTAAGCTACTAAATGAAAAACAAGCACAAACATGAACAACAAGCCAGAAGGGCTACACAAAGCACTAAAGTTCACAAGCTAAGGTCAACTCATAAAGCTTATGCAAGCTTATGAAATTAACAGCTTAGACAGTGCACAGGGCAAAAACAAGCTGTAAAAAGCTACAAAATAAGCACTTAAACATGTTGATGCAAATAATGTTCTAAAAATGTTATTTATATCTTTCGATTACTTCACGTTTTGAGGATGACAAAATGTTAACTCACGCTGCGTTAAAATTAACGTTAACAAGTTTTTAATCGGAAGATCCCGTTTCTACGCAAATCACTCTTGAACAAAGTTACAACTTGAACTAGTGATCAAAGAAGTGAATTCATGTTTTGAAAATTCACATTTTAAATGGGACAAAACATTTTTTTCAAAAATACACATGACAAATTATTTTTGAAATATTAAGAAATGTTTTAATGGAAAAATAAGTTTGAAAATCACAACAGCTATTTTTCCCCCCAAAATCAGCTCCAACCTTCCCCAAATAAGTTTTCACCAAAAAAGACAAAATTTGGAGCGTCCTAGTCTACCACGGCTCCACGGTACCGTTAAATTTAACGGAGCCGTGGGTCATTTAGTGGAGCCGTCCGTACCATTTTGAATTGTAACGTTCAGATTTTCTTTGCCTATAAATACCCACCTCTTTCACAGTTTTAGGCACCCTTCACACACAGAAAAATCCCTTAGTAAAACCCTCTCACACCTTTCACTTCTTAGGGTCAATTAGATTAGTTTTTTCTTTGTTTCAAGAGTGATCCAATCATCCTTCAAGTGATCCTCTTCATACCTCTTCACTAGAAAGAGAAGAACACAAGTATCCAAGTTGATACAAGGTGTTGTCATCCCTCTTCATTGGCAAGAGAAGAACTCAAGTAATCAAGAAGATACTAGAGTTATAGTTGATAGGTTTTTGTAACACTTGTTACAACCTTGTTGTGTCTTAGCATACATCAAGTTTATTTTCTTTTTGTGAGTGAGAGTGAAGATCAAGTGTGATCTATAGAGATAGTGAACATCTCTTGAAGCCATTGGGCTTGTGTGATTGATCAAGAAGATCAAGGGTCATTAGGTTAGTGTTAGTTGAGTAGAGTGAAGTGAGTGTTGATCATTGTGATCGTGTTGAGATCTTGGTGATCTCTTGAAGCCACTGGGCTTGTGTGTTTGGTCACGTGGACCTTGGTAGATTGGTGCTAGCTAAGATTAGCACTCGACATCTAGCTTAGTGTCGGAAATAGGATAAGCGACGTGTACGGTTTTCTCCGCCTTAAGGGAGGTTGTTGACATAGTGCTTGAAACTCTCGAGTGTGGTACTCGGGGAGTGGAGTAGGGCGAAGAAGAGCTTCGTAGCCGAACCACTATAAATCCTCTGTCTCGGTTTGATCTTTCCAACTCTACTCTTTACTTTTATTTGTTATTATTACTTAGCTTAGTGTGTAGTTCATATTGGTGTTGATTGATTACACATAGAGTTCGAATCAAAGTTTCCAATAACCAACTTTTAAAAGAAGATTTTAAATCGGTAAACTATTCAACCCCCCTTCTAGTTTCCCACAATTGGTATCAGGAGCCAGGTCAGTCAAGTTTTTAAAGTATATTATATTTTAAAGCTTGAACCGATCAATGGATTCCGACAAATATCTAGAAGGGCAATCTATGCAAAGACCACCACTTTTCGAAACCGATTGTTTTATTTATTGGAAAACAAGATTCGAAACGTATGTGAAATCAAAAGACATTGATCTTTGGCATGTTATTACCGAGGGTGACTTTCAACCTATTCAAAAGAATCCGGAAACTAAAAAGGATGAAATAGTTTCTTATGATAAACAAAGTGATGAACTTAAAAGGAAATTAGCCAAAAATAATGAGGCTAAAATGATGATTTATAATGCTTTGCCTAAAAAGGAATTTAAAAGATTTTTTATGTGTAATACGGCAAAAGACATTTGGATAACTTTGTTAGTCACTCACCAAGGTAATAACCAAGTCAAAGAGAACAAGATAGATCTTCTTGTTCAACAATATGAACAATTCTCCATTTCGGAGGATGAGTCAATAGATAATGCTTTTGCTAGATTTAATACTATTATCACTAGTCTTAAAGCTCTTGATGAAGGTTATTCTAGTAAGAACTATGTTAGGAAGTTTCTTAGAGCTCTACATCCTAAATGGAGAGCAAAGGTCACCGCCATAGAAGAGTCAAAGGACTTGGCGGCATTGTCACTCGATGAACTTATAGGAAACTTGAAAGTTCACGAGATGATAATTAAGAAAGACTCCGAATTAGTCAAAGGCAAAGGCGAGAGAGTTAGATCTCTAGCATTGAAAGTCAAGAAGGAGTCTAGTGATGAGGAATGTTCGAGTTCCGATAGTGAAGATGAGGAATATGCACTAGCGGTTAGGGATTTTAAAAAGTTCTTTAGGAGAAGAGGTAGGTTCGTTAGGCAACCTCGTGATGAGAAGAAGACATCACAAAAGAACCATGTTGAAAAGAAAGGGACAAGTGATAGGAAATGCTTTAGATGCGGAGATCCTAATCATCTCATAGGAGAGTGTCCCAAGCCACCGATATTCAACAACCAACGAGCTCTCATAGGAGGCGCCTGGAGTGATAGCGGTGATGATGAAGAAAAGAAGCCCAAGGACGAAACGTGTCTAATGGCTCATTCTTCAAATGAGATATGCTTGGGAATCGACTTGGAACCTGACGAATGGGTAAAGGATAGTGGATGCACCAACCACATGACGGGCAACCGAAGTCTATTCTCATCATACAAGGCATACAACGGAGGTAATGTCACTTTCGGTAGCAAACTTAAGGGCAACATTATTGGCAAAGGTACGATCACTCATAACTCCCTCACTATTAGAAATGTTGAGCATGTAGATAACTTAGGATTTAATTTGCTTAGCATTAGTCAAATGGTAGATAATAAGTGTAGAGTTATATTCTCTGAAGAGGGTAGTGAGATCATTAAGGATGGTAAAACCATAGGCAAAGGAGTTAGGAGAAATGGCCTATTTGTCATGAAAATAGGAAATAAGCCTCAGGATAGGATATGCTTAGCAACCATAGATGATAACTCCACTCTATGGCATAGGAGATTAGGTCATGCCAATATGCGTTTGATACAATCATTGGCATCTAAGGAACTAGTTAGAGATCTACCTAAGATTAAGTTTGATCAACACTTTTGTGACGCTTGTAAAGTTGGAAAACAAGCTCATTCTAGTCATAAAGCTAAGAATATAGTCTCAACCTCTAGATGCCTAGAATTTCTTCATATGGACTTATTCGGTCCATCCGCCGTACGGAGCTACGGAGGAAACTACTACACCTTAGTAATAGTTGATGACTACTCTAGGTACACTTGGACTAGATTTCTTAAGAATAAGACTCAAGCCTTTGAGAAATTCGAGGTTTTTAGTAAGAAAGTCCAAAATCAACTAGGATGTACAATAGTTTCCATTAGGACGGATCATGGTCGGGAATTTGATAATGAAGTGCAATTTGGAGTATATTGTGATGCTAATGGTATTACTCACAATTTCTCAGCTCCACGCACTCCATAATCAAATGGGGTAGTAGAGCGGAAAAATCGTACTCTACAAGAAATGAGTAGAACAATGTTGAATGAACAATCAATTCTGTAAAAGTTTTGGTGTAATGCGGTGGACACCTCAACTTACATACTTAATAGGATTTTAATTAGGCCTATCTTAGGAAAAACCCCATATGAAATCATGAAAGGTAGAAAACCTACTCTTGATTACTTTAGAGTGTTTGGAAGCAAGTGCTTCATACTAAACACTAAAGATTACCTCACCAAGTTTGACCCAAAGTCTTACGAAGGTGTCTTCCTAGGATACTCCCAAAATAGTAAAGCTTACATTGTCCTAAATAAGGAAACAATGAAAGTCGAAGAGTCACTCAACGTGACATTCGATGAAAGCCCTCCTCCAACTAAGACATCACCCTTGGTGGATGATGACTTAGATGAGGAACAAGCCATTGAGGTTAATGGCAAGAAAACCTTAGATGATGACATTGAGGATGAAATAGTTGAAGTTGACGAAATTGTCAATGTTAAGGAATCCAAGAACCATCCTATTGAAAATGTCATAGGAAACCTAAACCAAAGAACCCTTAGGTCACAAGCACAAAACAAAAGTAATTTCTTTTGTTTTATATCTACTGTAGAACCTAAGAATGTTGGTGAAGCGATTAAGGATGAAAGTTGGACACTTGCCATGCAAGAAGAACTTAATCAATTCACCGCCAACCAAGTTTGGGAGTTAGTACCTCCTCCTAGGAATCAAACCATCATAGGAACTAAATGGGTGTTTAGGAATAAACTCGACGAAAATGGCGTCGTGACTAGGAATAAGGCAAGGTTGGTAGCACAAGGCTATAACCAACAAGAAGGAATAGATTATGATGAAACCTATGCACCTGTAGCTAGATTAGAATCCATTAGAATACTCCTTGCCTATGCGTGTGCCTTAGACTTTAAATTGTACCAAATGGACGTGAAAAGTGCATTCCTTAATGGTTATATCAACGAGGAGGTATATGTTGCTCAACCTCCGGGATTCATTGATTTCGAATATCCGAATCATGTTTATAAACTCAAGAAAGCACTCTATGGTCTTAAGCAAGCTCCCAAAGCTTGGTATGATAGACTGAAAGCATTCTTGATTGAACATGAATATACCATGGGAATGGTAGACAACACCCTTTTCACAAAGAAATGAGATTCACATCTCATCATTGTTCAAATATATGTTGATGACATTATATTTGGCTCAACTTGTCCAGAACTATGCAATGATTTCTCTAAAATCATGCATGACGAGTTTGAGATGAGCATGATGGGCGAATTAAATTTCTTCCTTGGTCTACAAATTAAGCAAATGGAAGATGGTATCTTCTTTAATCAATCAAAGTATAGTAAGGAAATGCTTAAGGAGTTTAGTTTAGAAGAGTCTAAGCCCATGAAAACTCCCATGTCCACGGAAATAAAACTTACGAAGGATGAAGAAGGTGAGTCCGTGGATAACACTAAGTATAGAGGTATGATAGGTAGTTTACTATACCTCACGGCAAGTAGGCCCGACATCATGTTTAGTGTCTGCCTTTGTGCTCGCTTCCAAGAGGATCCCAAAACCTCTCACCTTGAAGTGGTTAAGCGTATCTTCCGATACATTAAAGGCACTATACACTTGGGATTATTTTATCCCAAGGGGACCGGTATAGAAACTGTTGTCTATGCCGACTCTGATCATGCGGGAGATTACGTGGATCGAAAAAGCACGAGTGGCGTTTGTACCTTCATGGGTTGTTGTCTAACTTCTTGGTTCTCCAAGAAACAAACGGCTCTTGCTATCTCCACTACCGAAGCCGAGTACGTAAGCGCCGGAAAGGCATGTCAGCAAGCACTATGGATGAAACAAGCCCTTAACGATTATAGCATATACTTAGATAATGTTCCCATTATGTGCGATAATAAAGGTGCTATTGACTTGAGCAAAAACCCTGTCCAACACTCCCGTACTAAACACATTGAAATTCGCCACCACTTCCTTCGCGATAATGTTCAGAAAGGAAACATTTCCATTGAGAAAGTTCCTTCTCAAGACAACATCGCTGACATACTAACCAAACCTCTCAAACGAGAATCCTTTAACTACCTCCGTCTAGGTCTAGGAATGATGGAACATATTCCATAAATCTCATGACTCTTGAGGTCATCTCGTGTATCTCGTCTAGTCAAGTTTAGGAACCCCTAGTCATAAGAATTTGTTAGGTACAAATTCTTTCCTTGTGTCATAAGATCTCACTAAAACAGCGAGACTTATTCGTCAAAAATCAAAATGGGACAGAAAACAGTCCCAGCAGATCACGGCTCCACTAAATGTGGCACGGCACTGTTAAATTTAACGGTACCGTGGAACCGTGCATCTGGAACATTTCGTATTTCAGTCCCCCTTTCCCACATTACTCATTCAAAACCCTCACAAACTCAGCAATTGCTGTCATAACCTAACCTCACGACCCAAAACTCAATTACACCTCCTCAAGATCATATTCAAGACATTGATTTCAAGATCCTCAATCATTTTACCCTTTTCAACATAATTTGTAAGTTTTCTCATTCTAATTTATTTCTAATTTTGAGTCTAGGGTTTGTTCATTGATGGAAATTGAATTGGGGATTTTCACCTTTCTCTAGGAATGTTTCAAAATTAAAAGTCATCAACACTAAAACACCCCAATTCTATCAATTTTAAAAATCTCACAAAATTAGGATCATGAAATTATTCTTTTTCATGCATTGTTGATGCAAACTAAAAACACTTTCTCATGCATTCATGATCTCACAAATATTATTCGAATTACATAATCAATATGTACTCTTCGACATATTTGTTTGAGCTAAAGTGAAATCAGGAGTGTTTGGGTAATCTCATTATTTTTCTTTTGAGTCGAGATTACCGCACCTCCACATAGTCTGCATATAGGCACACACTAGGCACGTGTTGTATGCAACTAGCTTTTATTCTAATTTTTTTTTTCTTATAGGACACAAAATGTCTCATGAATATGATTTTGATCATCTCCTAACCGATACCTATACACCCGAAATCTCACGTGAACCCACTACACCCGGTAACCACATTCGTGCCTATGTCAATCTTGAAACCCGTCGGTTTCATGAAGGCCGTGTCGTTGATCCATCCCTAGTTTACCATCGGGACATCAACACTTCCTTTAGAGCTATAGGATTCGATTGTCTACTCCACATTAACGAGTACATTTGTCCTCGCTTTGTGTTGGAGTTCTTCCGACAAGTTGAACTCGTACGTAACGAGGATCAATCCTTGTCACTTTGGTTTTGGGTCAAAAACTTCAAATACGTCCTAACTCTTGAGCAATTTGCTCAAATCCTTAGTATACCCAATCATGGGCAATGTGCCTATACTGAAGATTGGTGTCTTGAGTCTCTCTTTCACTATCGTGAGGAGAATAGTCCATACTGTTTGTACATACCCTCTCCAACAGAACTAACCAAAATCATCCGTACTCACCCTCACCCACATCCAACAAAAATTCGTTTGGAAGAAGTGCGTCATGAACTACTTTCTTGGGCAGTCATCCTGCGAGAAAATGTTCTAAGTCTCACAGGAGATCGTGAGCAACTCCCGGCGTGTTGTGCTCATATGATTTACTGTCTCTTAACCCAACAACCTTACAATCTTGCTTACTTCTTCGCTAAGCGAATTGTACATCTCAATGGTAACAAGAATAAATTGATACCTTATGGGATGTTCCTAACCCGTCTCTATCATCACCTCATAACCTTTCACCCTTACCTTCATGGTCCTCAATACTCCCTATTCACACCTGTCATGAAACCCATAACCGAGTCATATGTCTCAACCATCCTCACTTCCGAACTCACCACCCACTATGCACCCTTTGATGATCCTATTCATGAGAATGAGACAAATACTCAAGACGAGAGTGTGACAAGAAGGGGGAATGCTCAAGTCATAAGTAGTTAGGAAGAGATTTATATCTCTCACTAGGGTTTATTACTAACAGATAATATTAGGAATTAATGCCCAAATTATCTTGCATGCCTACATAAATGTTCTATTTGACATTTGGATGATACCTTATCTTGTTCTTTATGCTTGCATGCTTATGATTCTTTAAGTATAATGCATGATCATCTTTATGTGCTAGATGTAGCATTGTATGGATATATTAGGAAAATAAGTACCTAGTGAGTTGAGGCACTCTCATTTCCAGGAATTAGTTTCCCTAGAAAATTCCCCCTAGCTGCCCAAAACTATCCTGCAAGGAAAAGTTCGTGCCAACAGTGTCACGGCACCACTAAATAGGGACGGCACCGTTAAATTTAACGGTACCGTAGGGTATTTAACGGAGCCGTGACCCTGTATAACGGATTTTTCCTAATGCTCCTATTTCCCTATCACCCTAACCTCAAACATGCAAACCTTGCACCCTCACATTCACCCTAGGATTCCCCTCCTACACCATAGGATCAACTTTAATTCAAATTTCACCCAACTTGCCTATATAAGGCCTCACCCTTGCAAGCTTATCTTGCACTTCACCTTCAACCTCCCATCACACTAACACCATGTCCTCCACACATGGTTCAACCTCTCAAATCTCCAAGAAACCTAGGATAACCGTAAAACCACCCTCAAAACCACTCTTTGTAGATCTCACAAGAGATGATGAAGCTATGACACCACCTTCCCAAGCCACTCCATACTCACCATCACCACCTTATGCACCATCTAAAACATCATCTACCTACACAACATCTTCATCATCCTATTACACCACATCATCAATGGAATACACACCATCTCCCTTCACCCCATTGGACAATGCCATGCCAATTTCACCTCCAACAACCCTACCACAATCACTATCTCCTACCATGGCACAACCCAACCAACCACATCCCTTGGAGTTACATAACGCTAATTGCCTATGTTGTCTCCACAACCGTAATCTCATCTACTTCTTAAGAGACGAGATTCATTTCATGTTCTACTTTATAGAACATCTCTTGACACCTCCACCACCTCAAATGGGGCCCCAATCTCCACCACCTCCTAACCAAAACAACTAAACACTTGCTTGTTTAGTCCTCCACAATAAACTCTTAGGACCCCTCTTGGAAATGAAGCTTGTCTCTAGTCATTAGGAATTTAGGCTTCTTGTTATCTTTCTTAGTGCTTTCTATGTAGTCATACATTACTATGACACTTATTTGTTTTATGAATGAATGCTTCTATGTGGAGGTTTTTCTTTTTAAGGGATTGGTTATTTGTCACAAATGTGCTACTTGTTAGATATTGTATATTTGTCGTCTAACTTTGTTTTGTAGCACGATCCATTGCTCGATTCCTTTGTGTTCTCCAAATGAGGGGGAGTACACATCAAGGGGGAGCCTTAACCACCTTTTTGATTTGACAAAAAGGGGGAGAAATGAGAGTAAACTCATTAAAAACTTGTTAAAACTAATTTTAACCTAAAATGAGTTTATATTTTGTCATCATCAAAAAGGGGGAGATTGTTGATGCAAATAATGTTCTAAAAACGTTATTTATATCTTTCGATTACTTCACGTTTTGAGGATGACAAAATGTGAACTCACGTTACGTTAAAATTAACGTTAACAAGTTTTTAATCGGAAGATCCCGTTTCTACGCAAATCACTCTTGAACAAAGTTACAACTTGAACTAGTGATCAAAGAAGTGAATTCATATTTTGAAAATTCACATTTTAAATGGGACAAAACATTTTTTTCAAAAATACACATGACAAATTATTTTTGAAATATTAAGAAATGTTTTAACGAAAAAATAAGTTTGAAAATCACAACAGCTATTTTTCCCCCCAAAATCAGCTCCAACCTTCCCCAAATAAGTTTTCACCAGAAAAGACAAAATTTGGAGCGTCCTAGTCTACCACGGCTCCACGGTACCGTTAAATTTAACGGAGCCGTGGGTCATTTAGTGGAGCCGTCCGTACCATTTTGAATTGTAACGTTCAGATTTTCTTTGCCTATAAATACCCACCTCTTTCACAGTTTTAGGCACCCTTCACACACAGAAAAATCCCTTAGTAAAACCCTCTCACACCTTTCACTTCTTAGGGTCAATTAGATTAGTTTTTTCTTTGTTTCAAGAGTGATCCAATCATCCTTCAAGTGATCCTCTTCATACCTCTTCACTAGCAAGAGAAGAACACAAGTATCCAAGTTGATACAAGGTGTTGTCATACCTCTTCATTGGCAAGAGAAGAACTCAAGTAATCAAGAAGATACTAGAGTTATAGTTGATAGGTTTTTGTAACACTTGTTACAACCTTGTTGTGTCTTAGCATACATCAAGTTTATTTTCTTTTTGTGAGTGAGAGTGAAGATCAAGTGTGATCTATAGAGATAGTGAACATCTCTTGAAGCCATTGGGCTTGTGTGATTGATCAAGAAGATCAAGGGTCATTAGGTTAGTGTTAGTTGAGTAGAGTGAAGTGAGTGTTGATCATTGTGATCGTGTTGAGATCTTGGTGATCTCTTGAAGCCACTGGGCTTGTGTGTTTGGTCACGTGGACCTTGGTAGATTGGTGCTAGCTAAGATTAGCACTCGACATCTAGCTTAGTGTCGGAAATAGGATAAGCGACGTGTACGGTTTTCTCCACCTTAAGGGAGGTTGTTGACATAGTGCTTGAAACTCTCGAGTATGGTACTCGGGGAGTGGAGTAGGGCGAAGAAGAGCTTTGTAGCCGAACCACTATAAATCCTCTGTCTCGGTTTGATCTTTCCGACTCTACTCTTTACTTTTATTTGTTATTATTACTTAGCTTAGTGTGTAGTTCATATTGGTGTTGATTGATTACACATAGAGTTCGAATCAAAGTTTCCAATAACCAACTTTTAAAAGAAGATTTTAAACCGGTAAACTATTCAACCCCTCTTCTAGTTTCCCACAAAACATTTAAAAAAACATTAACAAAAATACAAATAACAAGATTAGCAACAAATCTAAAACATCCTAAAAGCATTTAAACTAAAACTTAATAACAAAGACACAATAAAATTCAACAGTTAAATCAAAAATGACAAAAAGGAAAATTGACTTTTAAACAAGAACACTAAAGTTTGACTTAAACTAATTTCTAATCTAATCTAAAGATTAATTATGTTATACTAAGCAATAATAACATTAAATTAACAAAGATAAACAAGATTTAAGCTAGTATGCAAGTTTGATGGATCTGATAATCACACAGTTGACAGATAGACAAGAACAAGTGTCAAATTGACTTTTCCATATGTTTCACTGCATAATTAAAGTCTTACTGAGGTAATTAGGCACATGTGTAGTACAATCAAACAAGAACAACCACATACACAACCCTTAACACAGATAAGTCATCAAATCCAAACATCCTTTTAATGGAGCAAAATTGAGATTTTCAATCCATAAGCTTGCATAAACATACAATATCCAATCCAGGGGTCCCATTTTGTCAAAATAGACCTTTTTTAGCATAAACATATAGTCACATAGTTTATACCTATGATTATAAAAAACATGCATATTGGCAGTCAAATGAATTTCAAAGCAGCAATCATTCCCAAAACATGATTACCTAATATTGGATTAGATTATGACTAAGAAACAGCAAATGAACAAGAAAACATAGAAGTCTAATCAAATTAAACACAGGTTTAGTAAAATGCAAAAATTGAAAAGGAAATGGCTTACAGATGATCAAGACTGAGAACCAAGAACCTAGTGACCACAACTTAATCCTAAACTTCCCAAGAAGCTCTAAACCAAAGGGCCATCCAAAAGCAACCCTGCTCCAAGCTTGTTCACCATGTAAGCTGATTTTTGGATTTTCATGGATTTTCTTGATTTTTTATTTATTTTTGAATTAAAAAAAAACTAATCTGTTATTATGTATCTAAAAGCTTTAAAGCTTTTGTCAGGAGCTTTTATGGCTTATTTGAGTCCAAATAACAACACTAATCAACAATAAATCTAAATGACTTGAAAATTTAAAGGAAATTAAATGAAAACTTGAAATTGAAAGATAGATTAACATTAAAGCTGTAAATAATGTTATATTAAACTTGTTTAAGGATTAATACAACACTGAAAGCAAGAAATGACATTTAATTAAAGAAAGCAATAAATTTAGTTAACTACGTGACCAATGGCTAGCCCAAGGTCATCTTCCTCCTTGCTCCAATCTTGTTATTTATTGACCCATTTGCTTCCTTGTCGACCTCTGTGTAAATCCCACTTGCAATTTTGACCATTGGTTAAGAAGAAGTAATCACAGCCTTTAAATTTACTTTTGGCGCCAAAAGTCTCACTAGTAGATTGAGGCGGTTCTGCTGCATTAAATGCATCTTGTTTAGTTGTGGAGGTGGAGAGGACATGTTTGGATAGGTTTAGAGGTCAAGTTGAAGAGTTGATAGTGAAAACAGAGGCTTGTGAGGTGAGGTGAAGTGTTTGTGGTGAGAATGCATTTATTGCATTGTAGGCTGGTGTGAGGAGTGTAGGGATGAGCTGGTAATGTAGGCTAGGTGAGCTGGGGGGTGGAGGACAGGTGGTGGTGAAAACCACCATGGTTTCGTGTTTCAGAGAAGTGGGAGGGAAAGGGATAGTGAAGGTGGGTTTGACCAGTGGTTGACCCTGGTTTATTAATAAAGGGTGGGCCTGTTTGTGTTTGGGTTTTTGGATTTAAGGATTTGGATTTTTGGGTTTTGAGTAAAAAGGGATCCGGTTTGGTTAGTTTTAGCACAAGGACCATTTTTGTAATTTCATGAAAGATGAAGGGTTTGAATTGTCAACTTTCCAAAGTTATTCCAAGGACCATTGTTGACTTTTTCTTCCAAAATAAACCTTCAGGGACTAATTCTGCCAATTTATGAAACTTCAGGGACTGAAACTGTCAATTATGTGAACTTTGCTTGTTTTTCACCTGTTTTCAATCTTTTTGTACCTGATTCATATAAAAACACATTCTATGGTATTTATAGTATTATGTGACATTTCAAAGTGTTTTTGGCTGTTTTTGTGGGTTTAAACAAGGTAAAATATATGTGTATTTAGACACATATCAAATCCCCCACACTAAACTATTACTAGTCCCTAGCAATCTTTTATGAAAATTTAATGGGTTTCATCTCTTTACCAAAAGCCATTACTTTTGGAGTAGCCAATGTTTTAGTATGTGATACTTTGGTACAATGATAACCAAATGATTTTGAGCAAATCATCAGCTGTCAACGGATTTGATTTGTCTTTACCAAAAGCCGTTTGCTTCTGGACTAGCCAACTCTTAGATAAATTACAACTATTATCTTTCGTGAGCTGATTACCAATTATGGTTTTCCACTGCCTTTACCACAAGCCATAACCTTGCGGGCTAGTCAACTCTTCACTTATAAGGATATGGTGAGTCGAAAACCATACAATTTTAGGCAAATTGTAAGCCATAAACGGATTTGATATATCTTTACCAAGAGCCGTTTGCTCTCGGATTAGCCAATCCTTATGTGGGTTAGACATGGTGGACTGATTACCATTTGTTGTGTTTAGTGCAAAGCACTTCCACTAAAAAAAAATTTAAATTTTGGCCATTTTGGGGAAAAAGGGCATAAAAAGGTACATATTTGATCAAATTCGCCAGAATTTCCCCCCCACACTTAGAACTGAATATTGTCCTCAATATTCAAAGTCCCGGCTATTATGCCGAATCCTTGAACGTAAAAAGATAACATTACTAGCCAAGTGGGGTAACACAACAATTATTCTCTTTTTTAATATATACAAATTTCTCATTCATTTTTAGATCTATATACAACATGTGGGGCACACCCCCACACTAAGGTGGTAGAAGGAGAAAGAAGACAGAGACATGGGTGAAAACCCATGTTATACTACTGTTTTTGATAACCGAGTCGCTAGCTTGACTCGACCCCGAATTAATTGGTTCATGGGGAAATCCTCGACCTCTTCCAAAATGGAATTACTTCCCTCATCTGGTTTGAGAGAAGGGGAAGAGTCGGAAATGATTGGATGAGAAATTGGAGTGGGGTCACCACTCACAGAATTATGAATAGTCAGGTAAGGAGAATATTTTTGGTTTTTGATTGTATAATATAAACAGAAAGGGAAAATGTTTTTGTATTTTTAGCTTTTATATATATAGAAAGAAAAGAAAAATATTTTTGTGTTTTATATTGTTTTTGGAAATGAAATATGATATTATATATAGTATATATACAAAGGATAGATATTTCAACAAAACACAAATTCATTATACGCAGCACACCTCCCCGGCAGCGGCGCCAAAATTTGATCGTTTCTAAAACGTCTGCTAATATTTACCAGGTGAATGGTCAACAAGAGTCAAACAATCTAGGGCACGATACAATTTACCAAAGGAGTTTAGGGTATCCCCGGGTCGTTATGTCCCAACGAGGTGTGTAAACTGTAATAGAACGAATGTGTATGATCTGGTGATGTTGAATATAGACAAAGGATCTGATTGACTAACACTAGGAATGTGAATAGCAATAGCTCTGTCACAGCTATATTAATAAAAACGTGCAATCAGAAACCCTAGAAATGTAAAAAGATATACAAATGTACGTTTAAATTAAATTAAACGTAAACGTACGTAACAAAACGTGGATTTTATCAAATATAACTCCCACAATTGTGAAAATTACACTTTTAGAATCCTAAAAAGATAAGAAAATTATTAGAAAATTAAAATAAAATTTTACACTATTTACTTAATTATTATAAATTAAAAATGAATTAAATCTATTTAATAATAACCTAAATAATAAGAAAATCTAAAATAAACCTAAATAAATAAAATAAAGAATCTGAAAAATCTAAAATATTATAAAATGAATTTTAAAACTAAAAATATATTTATTATACAAGTATTCTATTTATTATTAATTATTTACTATTCTTAAACACTAAAAACTATTATTGAATTATTAAAAATATTAAACAACCTAAGAAAAATCTGAAACTTTTTACATAATTCTAAAATAAATAAAAGAACCTAGGAAAAATATAAAAACACTATGTGCTTAATGAAAATAAGCAAATAAGCAATAAGCTTCTAAATAGAAGCTATCACTTATTTGTAAAAAGCTCTTTTTTTTGGGATTTTCTTTTTCTGGACTAACTAAATACTAATATTATACAAGTTTAAAGAAGATGAAACTATAAAAACTAAGAAAATAAGCAGATTCATGGGCTTATGGCTTATTCAGTTAAGCCAGTCAAGCCATAAGCTTGAAATAAGCTTAAAAAAGGAATTAAAAGGAAAAGAAAGATGTGCACAAGTCCAAGGGTCAAGTATAAACAAGTTTATACACTGGGATAGTGCATAAGGTGTGAGCTTATGGTTTAGACAGTTAAGCCTTATGGCTTAACTTGGATGGAGTGAAAGCTTGTAAAAGCTTGGAATAAGCTCCACACAGGAAAATAAAGGAAAAATAATATGTGAGTAAGCAAAAAGTACTGGAAATAAGCTAGATGGACAAGACACAAGCACTGATAAGCTCTGAATAAGCAAATCAATAAGGTACTGCTAGAGTACCAAAGGTACTGCTAGAGTATCAACCTACTGCTAACTTTAGAGGCTAAATAAGCTTATGGAATAAGCTATAAAGCACAAAGTGAATAATGGAGTAGCAAACTGGGCTGGTGAGGGTTCCAAAAAGCCAAAGCTCACCTTGTGGGGTCCACAAGTGAGCTTTTGAGGGGCTTATGAAATAGCTTGAGTATACTGATTACTCATTATACACTGAAAAATGGGACAAGTTAAAAGCTACTTGCAGCCCTATTAAATGAGCTGCAAGGGGAAAATTAAGCACAGGATCATTGAGTTGGGTGGATGAGCTTCACATAAAGCCAAAACACTTAAGCTCAAGATCACTAGATAGCTTTTAAAGAAGCTTGTGAAATAGGCTGAGCATACTGATTTCTCAGTACACTCAGCAAAGGGGCAAACAACAAGCTCTTGATTAACTTATCAAATAAGCTTGTAAAAGCTCAACAAGCACTGAGCCATTGAGTGTGATGGATTAGCTTCATAGGAAGCCAAAAATCACAAGCTCAAGGTCAATGAGGAGCTTTTTATGAGCTTAGGAAAAAGGCTCAACTTCACTGTTTGCTCAGTGAAGTGAGTGAGTTGGAACAAAATAAGTGGATAAGATTAGCAGTCTAAATTAAGCTACTAAATGAAAAACAAGCACAAACATGAACAACAAGCCAGAAGGGCTACACAAAGCACTAAAGTTCACAAGCTAAGGTCAACTCATAAAGCTTATGCAAGCTTATGAAATTGACAGCTTAGACAGTGCACAGGGCAAAAACAAGCTGTAAAAAGCTACAAAATAAGCACTTAAACATTTAAAATAAACATTAACAAAAATACAAATAACAAGATTAGCAACAAATCTAAAACATCCTAAAAGCATTTAAACTAAAACTTAATAACAAAGACACAATAAAATTCAACAGTTAAATCAAAAATGACAAAAAGGAAAATTGACTTTTAAACAAGAACACTAAAGTTTGACTTAAACTAATTTCTAATCTAATCTAAAGATTAATTATGTTATACTAAGCAATAATAACATTAAATTAACAAAGATAAACAAGATTTAAGCTAGTATGCAAGTTTGATGGATCTGATAATCACACAGTTGACAGATAGACAAGAACAAGTGTCAAATTGACTTTTCCATATGTTTCACTGCATAATTAAAGTCTTACTGAGGTAATTAGGCACATGTGTAGTACAATCAAACAAGAACAACCACATACACAACCCTTAATACAAATAAGTCATCAAATCCAAACATCCTTTTAATGGAGCAAAATTGAGATTTTCAATCCATAAGCTTGCATTGTAAGACCCCAAAATTAACACAATCCGAAATGACAAAAATGCCCTCAAATTTAAATTCTAAGAATTTATGAAAAATTATATAAGTAACATTTATTTGAATTTAACCTAAGTATTTAAAACCTTGTGATACCTAATGAAATTAATCAAGTAAAACTTTACATTATAATTTGAAAATCACAAAAACAATGTTCCCTAATTAAAGCCTAAGTAGGCGATTTGTCTAATGTGTCATATACACAAAATTTGGCTAGTCCAACAGTAGAAGAGATAATTATGAATTAATAATAAAAGATATGGCAATCCCACTAATTTTGGCATTCCTCAATTAACTTTATCATAATACTCGGTATTATATCCCACCTCTCATAACCGAACATTGCAAACAAACCCTTAAAATATCACACACAAAAACAAAAACAAATCGGCTGCCCTTGTTCTCCGTTTCTTCCTATTCGATCCCACACAGCAGAAAACCCTTCTAAATCTTATCATGGCGAATTGTAAGAAAGAATAACCATCTATTCACCTTTTTCTTTATGCTTCATTCACCATCTCAAATATAGAACCTACAATAGTCTCCAACCAAAAATCAGTTTGCAAGTAGACGACGGTGGGAGAGAAGAAGAATCCTACTTGGGATTCACGTTTATCTAGCCTGCGACCTTGGTGGTATTTGCGTTCGTGTCCAGGACTTCGGTTTCGTTCGTTCTAGTTCGAGTCCGGTTCAGGTTATCATTCGTAGTTGGGTTGAGATTTTGGTTGCTGATCGTAGTTTCGAGATTTGTACGAATAGTTGATCGTGTATGTGTGGGCTGTGGATTGGATCGTGGCTATCATTGATTCTGTCATTAGTGTTTGAATTGGCATTCGTACTTGCAGTCGTGTTCGCGTGTGATTTCGAGTCCGGTTTCGGTTTTCTTTTGGTCTATTCACGTCTACCAGACTTGAGGTATACCTTTGAAACATCACTGATAATTCATCTTCATTACATACAAATATAATACATATAAGAAAACACCATGAAAGGTCATTAGTTAAAGGCTTTAGATATGTATTTATATATATATATTGGAGACTACCTGTTAATGAAAACTATACATTGAATATACCTCATTTTTGCATATTGTTAACTAAAAGGCGCTCAACTTTTTTTTCCTAGCTACTGGAATTGTATGAATCGGGGGTAACAAAGATCACAAAGAGTTCAAAAGTTTAAAAACTAAATAATATAAACATCTAACAGTTAGTGTGTCTCCATAATAGAAGAATGTTTTGCTCAATACAAAAGTCATATTTAATTATGTAGTTTTCGTAAGTCGTAAGTTAGAATGACCGTACGAGTATTCTTAACTCTATATTTTGAAAAGTTGATTTTTATGAATAACGACTTTGGATGAAGGAGCAGTTAATTGGCGTTATGGCATAAAGCTCATTAGATGAACTCAACCATTCTATTATAAGACACTAAGGTTATAAATAATGATTAAAAATGTATATTTAATGTGAATAATATTGTTAAGCATATAAATGAGAAACATAGTACTTGATAAGACTAGTAAACATGCATGTATAATATATAAAACTTATAAAAGTAAATGTGTTGTGTGCATGAAGGTGTGTAGGGCACGTAGGGTTGAAGTCATATGTTTGTGTGTCGTATAAAACGTGTGAGTGTGTGTGTTTGTGGTTGAGTTAAATATAGAACATGGGCTAGTTTTCTTTTTTATGTTTTCTTTCAAATCAAATATCATAGAACAGTGAGGGTGTATCATTTTTCTTTTGCCTATTGGAGATAGGTTAGCCTTATTTCACCGAATTTCATATCTCACCCCATACTTTACTTTTAGACACGCTAAACCCTAAAATTACTAAGGGTGTCATATTAACCCCAAGCTAAAGTATTCATCCTATTAAGGCTAAAATTTTCTAAAAGGCATTTTACACTAAACGTTATTAAAGCAGAAAACATGATAAGAATAGAAAGTTACAAAAAAAAAAATAAAAATAGAAAGTCTCTAAAAAAATGGAAAGCCGACTAAAATAAGTAACCTGTTTCATACGAACATAAAATAATACTTGATTATCATATTCATGTAGATCCGGTGAAGCAGGAGTTGTTGTCATTACTTTGTGACCATCTTTGGTGTTTGTTTGCTTTCGTCAAGGTACAGATATTCTGCCCTTTTTAATAAGGTGCCTTCAGTCTCTTGAACTCTGATTTGATGTGACCCTGACCTTTGCTATGTGTTGATACAAAAGTTGGGCGTTCCTTGATAGGACTTCTATTCTCGTATCAATTCGAATCTTAATGCTCGATGAGACCTGCGCACTAAGAAAAAGAACAAACACCGTTAGGCTTATCGAGGGATTGTCTCCCCCGATTATCCTCCGGCGTGAGAGTAAGTAATCGAATGTAGGGTTTTAGTAAGGGGTTAAGGTTTATTGAAGATCGTACCTCTACCGAGGGCTGGAATGCCCTTTATATATGCACGAAACCCTAGTAGGTTTCGTGTTCCCTACTCCTCGGCGTGTCCGCCGACATCGGAGATTTGGTACATATCTTCTTTATTTAGAAGATACTCCACATATTATCCGAAAATAACTTCGGGCTTGGGCCTTGTCGACCCAAGTCACATAACTGGTAGTCCAGTTGCGGCCCATACGTGGTGGGCTTAATTGTTAGTGTTGTTCACTAATCGGGTTCGTGACCCGGGTATGGACTATACGTCATCATGTCCCCCCAGTCTAGTATGCGCAGGGTAAAAACCTGCGGATGCTAGACTAAAGTCGTGTCGAATTAATTCCTCACGCGTACGCGGGAAGCTTTCAAAAAATTACCGCCTAAAAGTACACGTAGCATGTATCTAGTCCAAAAAAGTGCAATTTGGGTACCTTGGGAAATGGAGAGGTTGCCCACTTGTCTTGTACCGTCCTTTATCCCAGCCACACGATTTGAGTTAGTGGGATACACGTGTCACTCATCTGTGGTGGATAGGAAAAGTATATAAACTGCCGCCTCTCATTTACTGTGACATCCACAGTTAAAAAATCGCCATTCCACCATTTTTACATCTTCAAATCTTCTTCCAAAAAAGATAATTCAAAGGTAATTGCGCGTGCGCACATAATCTGAGTCAGAAAATGGTAGCGCAACTTCATGATTTCCATTCTAACATAACCGAGGATGAACTGATTCAGTTCACCTCGGATTACTTCATTCCTATGGGTCTGCGCCCCGAGGTACCAGGTCCGAATGACACCATCGCGGATTTCCCTGCCGGGAAGGTGGGGTTATATACGCGCTTTTTCGAGTGGGCGAATCAGCGCGTCCCCATCTCCGTGTTATTGAGTGACATACTCCATTACTACGACCTCCACATCTCCCAGTTGCATTGTATTGGTGCTGGGAAGATTGCTAATTTTGAGGTGAACTGTCGCTTGTTAGCGATTCACCCATCCCTCCACTTATTTCGCGCGTTTTATCACTTGACGTGGTCAAATGGTTGGGTTACCTTCGCCAAACGCGTAGGGAAGTTACAATGTTATCTGACTAAGGTAGATAAGCTCAAGGATTGGAGGGAAAAATTCTTTTGGGTTGATGACGCCGTCTTCCCTTCCCATTTTCCATTTTACACCCGTGCCAATCTGCCCAAGGATGAGCGCCCCCCTGAGACGTGGTATAACGTGGATCACGCGGCAATAATAGATGAGAACCGCCTTCCGATCAAACCATATCCAGAAGCGTTCCTGGTGCACATGGGCATCAGTCGCAACTATTTTGAGCATGAGACAGAAGTTCCCACATTCTTGAATGCGGATGGCACGGGTGGGTGCTCCTTCTGTCGCCTTACTGTCGTTATTAGTGTAAGCTCTTCTTCTTTTTCATACTTTATGTAACTTGCCTTTCTTTGTTTACTTGATGCGCAGAGATGGATCTGTTCGCTGTTGTGAGGCTGGAGAATCCGCGTTCCGTGGCGGTGGGAGTGCGTCCTCTGGGGGACGGTGAGCAGACTATTCTGCAGGCGACGGCAGGGCGCGTCGTGGATTTGGTTATCCCAGATCCCGAAGGTTCCCCTGATGTGATAGCAGCTGAGCCAATACAGGAGGTGGCTCCTCCTGTGCAGCCAGGTCCTGAAGCTGCGCAGCCTCCTCTTCCTGAAACGGTGATCCATTTAGAGGAGACTGACAGTGAGATGGAGGAGAGCTCCCCACTGACGCGCAAGAGAGCGCGTGGCAGTGATGGTGAAGGGCCTTCCAAGAGGCCACGAACTGATGTTGGGGAAAGCTCGTCTCTTGCTGGGGTGCAGATGAAGTAAGTACCTTAGTCATTATAAACTTTTGTCAAGTTATAATTTGTGCTAACTTTGTGCCTTTGTGTCCTCAGTGTGGATGTTGAGAAGTCTGGTGGAGGTGCGTCCACGACTGAGACTGAGAAGGAGAAGGACGTGTCCTCGACTCCTCCCCCCATGTAAGTATTTTTTAGCATTTCCTTAGTATTTTGTGTATGCTTGACCGTGCACTAACTTTGTCTCTTGGTGTTTTTTGCAGTGAAAAACCTGTGGAGGACGCTGGCGTCCTAGATGGGAGTGCGCCACCCGAGGTGAGTCATGCTCTGGACGGGGCGCGTTCACCGAGGGGTGTTGAAGTGGAGTCAAGTCCATTTGACTCTACGATGGAGGAGCTTGCCTCTATCGCTGTGCGCCAGTCTGAGCTGGTGGCGCAAGCAAGGGTGCATAAGTCTGAGGAAATTTCCAGACTGCGGGCGCAACTGGCGTCTGTGCAAGCTGAATTAGCAAGCTCTAAAGCTGAGCAGCTGAGCTCCAAGGCTAAACTGGAGCGCGCAGAGGCGTCTGCGCGAAAAATGGGTGAGGAGAAGGTCATGGTGATGGCTGAGCTAGGGAAGGAGCGTGCTGCTGCGGATCTTCAGAGACGAAATTCTTTATGGGCGCTGAAGTACTTGCAACAAAATAGGAGCAAGCACTTTGCCAATATTGAAGAGTTCCGTAGCAAGGTGGAGCTTGCGCTGAAGATGCAGGAGGAGAAGCTCCGTAAGCTTAGCATCGAGTATGATGAGGAGCTATATCCTCATTTGGTTCAGTCTGTGGCTGAGCGCAGGTACGCGCTGTTATATTTCCTTATAACTTGTATGTATTCATATCCTTTTTCTTATAACACTTGTGTTATTTCGTAGGTGGTTGATCAGTCATGGTCTTCGCCTGGCCGCCATGTGTACGCTGGAGCATCCTGAGGTCACCGCATCCTTTGGGAAGGTTGTGAATTGCGCTATTGTGCACGGTGAGACCTCGGCCGCAGACAAGCTTGCGGAGGCTAAGTTGCTGACTGTACCGCTTGTTGAGGTGCCTGGGTATAAGGCGGATGCCCATGCTGAGCTTGTTGCTGCCATGGAGGAGCTAAAGAAGCTTGAGCTTCCGCATATCGCTCTCTTGGAGCGTGATCAGGACCAGCCGATCAGCGTGATCATGGCGGGACTCACTCTTCCTAGGCATCTGCAGGATGATGCAGATCAGCAGGTGGACTTCTACTTGAAGCCTGATGTGGCGCAGTTGAAGGTACCCATTTTTGCTCAGCCTCGTGACATTCTGAATCCTTTCCGTCTTGAGAAAGAGATTTCTTTGCAAAGGTCGCTAAATGCGCATGTTTCCAGGGTCGCACGGAAGAAAGGCGAGAAAGGAAAGGCTATTCTGTGCGGCATAGGCGCTGCGCATCAGCCTAGATCCGATGGTGTGCCTGTTTGCGTGGCCACTGTTTCTCTGGATGATGCGGAGTTGTTGAAGAGGCTCGCGGATGCAAAGGAAGCGTCTTTGAGTGGGGGTTCCAGCCAGTTAAGGCGTACATATAGTATTTAGCTATTTTGTACAAGACTTTTTATAGAACTGTATTCTATGAATAAAAAAGGTTGCTTTTGTACTTAGTGTTTCTATAACTTCTAAATACTTATGCTTTTTGAACTCGTAGTTCTAATATGACTTATGTATCCTTGCGTGAGGATAGCTTTAAGTGTTTAAGCGTACTTAGAAAATAAGGGTCATAATCGCGTATGAATTTCCTTAAGGACCGTAGTCGTGTGTTGAATTTTTCCAACTTAATCATAGTCGTCTATGTATTTTTGTAAGTTTACTTGTCGTATTGTACTTTTAAGGAATCAAGAGTCTTGATTTCCTGAGTTGTTAAACGCGCACAGTGTGCTCTATCGCGCACCGTCGTGGGGTGCGTGAGGAACTTGCGCCAACGTCTTGAGCGCAAGGTGTTTAACAAGGATTCGTGATCCGGTGTTGATGGGTTTGCAACCCTCTTACTTAACGAGTAATTTATTAGGTTTACTCATCCTTTCTGCCATCGTGGGTCTTAGTGTGTGCATGCACGCCATGTAGGCAAGAATATAACAATATTGAAACATGATAATAAAAAATGCAAACAATAAAGTTAAATGTGTTATGGAGTTAGCTAGAAACCATAACGTTTTATTAATACTTGCAAGTTTTGAAAGAGAATGTTTTATCTAGATAATACATAAAAAATAAAATTACATGGATCTTTATTGAGGGCACTTTCTAAAGTGCATGAGTGTCCATGTTAGGCCGTAGCCTTCTTCAAAGATAGCACCGTTTAAGGTTGCGGACGTTCCATGTTCGCTGTAGCTCATTTCCGTCCTTGTCGCGTAGCTTGTACGCTCCATTGCCAAGTGCCTCTATGACCTCGTAAGGTCCTTCCCACTTTGGTCCTAGCTTCCCAGTGTCTTCTGCGCGGCTGGAGTCGTTTTCGCGGTATACGAAGTCGCCTGGTCTGAATGAAGTGCTGCGTACTTTGGTATCATAGTATTTTTTCATTCTCGACTTGGCTTTCTCTTCGCGTATTGCTGCGCGTTCACGTCGCTCTTCCAATAGATCTAAGTCTATGCGCCGCTCATCATCATTGGTTGCCATGTTAACTTCCGCAGTACGGATGGTTGGCATTCCAATTTCAGCTGGTATTACAGCTTCTGTCCCATAGACCAAAGAGAAGGGGGTGTCCCCGTTGCTAACCTTGATGGTTGTTCGGTGCGCCCAAAGAACATGTGAGAGTTCTTCTACCCATCTACCTTTGTGTCTGTCCAGGCGCGCTTTGATTCCTTCGCCAAGGCTTCTGTTTGCGCGCTCGACCAGACCATTGGTTTGTGGATGAGTTACTGATGCAAAGTGTTGCGTGATGTTCAGTTGTTCGCACCAATCTTTGAACGGATTATCACGGAATTGTTTTCCGTTATCCGAGATAATTTCTCCAGGCAATCCAAAACGACATACTATGTTGTCCCACACGAATCGTTTCACCTGGTTACCTGTTATAGTCGCTACTGCCTTTGCTTCGATCCACTTGGTAAAGTAATCTATTGCCACAATGAGGAATTTCAATCCTCCTGCGGCAATGGGGAAAGGTCCAGCGATGTCGATACCCCATTTGTAGAAGGGCCATGGCGATGTAATAGGTGTTAATTCATGTTATGGTCGGCGCGGAATAGGTCTGTGAACTTGGCAATCATTGCACTTCCGTACCAAGTCGCGTGCGTCGCGGTGCATAGTTGGCCAATAGTATCCAGACCTTAGGGCGCGCGCTACAATGGACCGTGGTCCTGAGTGCATGCCGCATGAGCCTGCGTGGATCTCTCGAAGTACATAGTCTGCCTGGAGAGGTCCAACACACCTAAGCCATGGTTGTAGGAATGAGCGTCTATATAAGACGTTGTCTCTGAGCTCGAATCGCTGCGCTGTGCGTCGGATTCTTCGAGCTTCCTTCTGTTCTTGGGGAAGTATGCCCTTGCTGATGAAGTCAATGATCGGTGTCATCCACGTAGGATTTTCCTCTTCTATCACCGTGGATATTTCCATCTCTGTGATTGACTTGTTTTTCAAGGTTTCTACCAAAACTTGTTTTGATAGATGCGCAAAACTGGTGGATGCAATTTTGCTCAGCGCATCTGCTTTCCTATTTTCGCTCCTGGGAACCTGCTTGATGACAAACCTATCGAAGTTCTGGATCAGAGATTTGGTCTTTTCGAGGTATTGGATCATGTGTTCCTCCTTTGCTATATATTCTCCTGACACGTGGTTAGCCACTAGCCGCGAATCGACGTTTACTTCTAGGTTGCGTGCACCCATTTCAGATGCGATGCGTAACCCAGCTAGGAGTGCTTCATATTCTGCCTCGTTGTTCGTGGCTGTGAATTCAAAACGCAGTGCGTAGGTGAATTCAACTCCTTCTGGGTTGGTGAGAATAAGGCCACCTCCTGATCCATCTACGCATGAGGATCCGTCAGTAAATAGAATCCATGGTTCTTGGAGTTCCTCCTTGCTTGTCGCAGGTGGAGTGTCTGTATCCGGCTTCTCGATGATGAAGTCGGCCAATATCTGCCCTTTAATTGCAGTGCGCGGTCTGTATGATATGTTATGCTCGCCCAGTAACACACTCCATTTTTGTAGGCGTCCCGATGCGTCGGGTTTCGATATAACCTATTTGATGGGTTGGTCTGTGATAACAGCGATTGGATGCGCCTGAAAGTACCTGCGTAGTCTTTTCGCTGCAAACACTAAGGCTAGGACCAATTTCTCCATTGCAGTGTAGTTAATCTCCGTTTTCTTCAGCGCCTTACTAACAAAATAGATGGGTGTTTGGACGGAATTCCTGTCTGTCAGTAGGACTGCGCTGACTGCTCCTTGAGTCGCAGATAGGTACATGATCAGCTCTTCCCCTGGTCGGGGTGCAACAAGCTTTGGGAGCGCTGCTATGTGTTGTTTGAGCTGTTGGAAGGCTTCTTCTGCCTCCGCAGTCCACCTGAAGTCTCCCTTTTTGGTGCACTTCTTGAGTGTCTTGAATAGGGGAAGTGACTTGTCTGCTGATTTGGATAAGAATCGGTTCAGTCCGGCTAGCTTGCCGTTTAATGACTGAACTTCTTTTAGTGTGCGCGGTGAGGGGAGGTCAATGACTGCTTGAGTCTTCTCTGGGCAAGGCTTGATCCCATCGGGTTCTATCAAATACCCGAGAAACATGCCTTCCGTAGCGCCAAACGTACACTTCTTGGGGTTCAGTTTCATGTTGATTCTCCTGAGTGTTTTGAATGTTTCCTCCATGTCGCGCACCAGCTCGTCCTCTGTATGGCTTTTGATGACGAGATCATCGACGTATACTTCCAAGTTGCGTCCCACTTGCTTCTCGAACGCAGTGTCCACCAATCTTTGGTATGTTGCTCCTGCGTTCTTTAGGCCGAAGGGCATCTTTGTGTAGCAGTAGACCCCTTGACTTGTGTGGAAGGCCGTCTTTTCTTCGTCTTCCTCCGCCATTTGAATTTGGTGGTATCCCTTGTATGCGTCCAGGAAGCATTTGAAGGGATATCCACATAGAGACTCGATTTTCCAGTCTATTTCCGGTAGCGGGTAGCAGTCCTGGGGACATGCTTTATTGAGATCTGTAAAGTCTACGCACATCCTCCAACTGCCATCGCTCTTCTTTACCATCACTGGGTTAGAGAGCCAGTCATGGTAGTAGACTTCACGCATGATGCCTGCGTCTACTAGCTTATGTACTTCTTCCAGGATGGCTTTTGCGCGGTCTGGAGCTTGTCCGCGCTTTTTCTGTCGTATTGGAGGATATCCTTGTCGGATTTGTAGTTTATGTTCCGTGATGGAGCGTGGTACTCCTGTCATATGCTTAGGTTCCCATGCAAAAATATCCAAATTATTTTGCAAGAGTGCGCATATAGCTGATCTGCCTTTGTCAGACAGAGACCCGCCAATAGATACCTGTTGATCCGGGTATTCAGGGTGAATGGCGACCGTTAGGTTTGGGACTTTGATTGCGCGCTGTTCTGGAACAACACTTACGTCACTTGTCACTGCGTTGCATTCTTTGGGTGGTATGGTGGTATTGTAAAGGGTGACAATACCTCCTTCCACTGGGAACTTGAGCATCCCATGCGCTGTGGATGGTACAGCGCGGATGGATGATATTCCAGGTCTCCCAATAATACCGTTGTACGGAGAGGGAGATCTGATTACCATGAAGTTCATCCAGGTAGTTGTAGAGTGTGGTTTGTCACCAACTTCTACAAATAGACGTAATTGCCCCGTGGGCCATATCTTCTCCCCTGTGAAGCCGGTGAGCGGCGTTGTGGCTGGGGTCAACTGACTCTGTATCTCAGGTCGCAGCTTCTTGAAACAGTGTTCGTATATGATATCAGCGGATGCACCTCCATCTATATACATGCGACGGATGTCGTGACCTCCCGTATGTATTTCAATGGTGAGTGGATCCACTACTGCGTTGTTCGCAGTCAGGGAGGGGAAAGAAATTTCATTTCCCTTAGAAAAACGCTGACTAACTTTCTGTCTTGTCGCACGGGGCCATGGCTGTATCATGTAGATGATATCTGCCTTTTCTTTTGGTGTCTCTTTCTTGGCCCCTGGTTTTGATTTGTCTCTCCCTTCTCTGATGTTTTTTACGAGATGGTCCATCTTTCCTTCCTTTACCAATTTGTCAATCAATTGGCGCAGTTGGACGCAATCATTGGTTGTGTGGCCTTTCTGTCCATGGTATTCGCAATAACCATTCCCTATGCGCTTATCCTCTGGGGTGCGGATTGGTGGTGGTTTCGGGAAGTTCGCCCCTTCTGTTGCGAATATCTCCTTTGGAGTTTTTGTTAATGGGGTATACTTGTCGTTTCCCCTTCCGCCGCCTTGATTGCGGTAACTCCTATTACGATTGCCGCTCTGGTCATTGGATTGTCTCCTTGACTCTTCTTGCGACCTATGGTTCGAATAGCTTTTCTTGCTATCGGCGGCGGCTTCTTCTCCTTGGACGAAAGACCTTGTGCGCTTCATGAGTTCATCGAAAGTTAAGGGAACCTTATCGTTTAACTTTTTTATCAAATCTGGGTTATTGATCGCATTCATAAAGCCCGATATTTTTAGTATCTCTGGACACGCCTTGACTTTCATGCACTCGTCCTTGAAGCGTTCCATAAAAGCGCTTGTAGATTCCCCTTGTCGCTGTTTAACCCTAGCGAGTTCGACAGGGTTTTTGGCGCACTTCTTCCTTTGAGTGAAATTTAAGCGAAATGCTCTGCGCAACTCTTCAAACCCACCAATGCTTCTGCGTGGAAGCTTACTAAACCAGTTGCGCGCATTCCCTACTAATGTGGAGTTGAACATATGGCACCACACAGGCTGTGGCCAATTTTCGATAGTAGCTGCTGACTCGAAAATTTTTAGGTGATCATCAGGATCACCTGTCCCATCATATGTTTTGACATTAGCAGGCATGCGCCTTTTCTTGTTCTCAGAAAAGTCACTGATGCGCCTAGTAAACGCATCAACCTTTTGGCGACGCCAGGGGAGAGACATGTCTTCATCATCCTGGTCGCGGTATTTCCCTCTTGATTTCCAGTGTCCAGTCTCGCTGTCCGAGGAATCTCTTGAGGATGAGCGGACTCTTTTGTGACGCTTGCGTCGACTATCATCAGAGTCTGAGCTTGCTCCTCTGCGGCGCTTGCGCCGACTATCCTCAGAGTCAGAGCTTGAGGGGCTTTCACTTGGGGAACATCGTCGCCCAAGCCTATCTTGGATCCTGCGTCTGCCAAGCCTAGCGTGGACATTGGCGCGCCGCTCCCCCTCTTCAGGCTCTTCCAGATGTTGAAGGTCGGCTGCTTCATCGTCCACAACCTTCCTTCCAATCCTGGCGAACACTGGTTGTTTACGGCTATCCCTCTCGCGTCTTTCCTTTTGGTAGCGCGGTGGGGATGCGTCAGGATTAGGGTCAAAGTTGAGTCTGGCGTGCAGACTTTGGCTTGACCTCTTCTTTGCCTCCTCTCGCATGAGCGCAGTCAAGGCTTCGTAGTTTTGAGATACGAAGTCACTTGGGGCTAATTCGGAGGTAACTCCTTCTAGCGCGATAGAGTCGGTTTCCAAAACTGGATCCTTGTTTCGTACAGGCGCGTTGGGAGGCTCAGTGAAGTTCACCTCTGGCATGGCAAGAGGTGTGCGCTCCAGTTCTATCTCGCTAGTACTTGTCGTAATAGCGGGGGTAAACCTGGTAAGCGATTCCACTGCAGGAAAGACCAGATTTGGGTGCGCTCCTAAGCTTTGAGGTGTACTGGTTGTCCCAGAGGCCTGTTTAGAAGCCGTATCAATTTGATGCTTCTTTCCTAGTGGATCGTCCTGCGTTTTCTTCCCATGCGGACTCTTATGACTTCCGTGTTTCGTCATTCTAGTTTTTTGGTAAAATCCTTAGTGTAGGGTCCCACGGATGGCGCCACTTGTTGATACAAAAGTTGGGCGTTCCTTGATAGGACTTCTATTCTCGTATCAATTCGAATCTTAATGCTCGATGAGACCTGCGCACTAAGAAAAAGAACAAACACCGTTAGGCTTATCGAGGGATTGTCTCCCCCGATTATCCTCCGGCGTGAGAGTAAGTAATCGAATGTAGGGTTTTAGTAAGGGGTTAAGGTTTATTGAAGATCGTACCTCTACCGAGGGCTGGAATGCCCTTTATATATGCACGAAACCCTAGTAGGTTTCGTGTTCCCTACTCCTCGGCGTGTCCGCCGACATCGGAGATTTGGTACATATCTTCTTTATTTAGAAGATACTCCATATATTATCCGAAAATAACTTCGGGCTTGGGCCTTGTCGACCCAAGTCACATAACTGGTAGTCCAGTTGCGGCCCATACGTGGTGGGCTTAATTGTTAGTGTTGTTCACTAATCGGGTTCGTGACCCGGGTATGGACTATACGTCATCACTATGAACCTTTGACAATTGAACCTTTGGCATGTGAACCTTTTGATATGGACCCTGTGATATGAACCTTTACATTTGGACTATGATTATGACCATGTGAACCTTTGCTTTGATATGAACCTCTGACCTGTGACCCCAGTTTGATACCCGAGCCAAATGTGTTCCCTAGCCATGAAGGTAACATGGCCATGTCTGTGATGCACCACTGGCATGACTAGTGTGTAGCCCTAGTGATTTGGTTACACCGTCCCCCATTGTGATATGTGATATGAGCTCAATATGATATTATTATTATTATGGCCAATGTGAATTGTGGGGGGGGGGGGGGGCGAATGGATGCATCCTAGATTTGTACTTGTGATTGTGACATGTGATATATGTGGTGACTGATGATGGGTGCAATCCACGTCTTTCACAAAATGTGGGAGCTAGCTACTCCATTTGAAGAATGAGGACACCCCTCATATTATCTGATTATCTGAGAGGTCTCCCCTCTATATGATTTGAAGATTATGGTTACGATGTGATATGTGATGTGATATGTGGGCTCGTGGTGGATTACTGTCCTAAACCTTTACTCTCTATACCTTTACTTATATCTTATTCATTATGCTACTTCTGTTCATTTCCGTTTACTTTCGTTTCCGTTTATTATATATCTGTTCACTGGGCTTTTTAATCTCAGCCGCGTTTCTTTTCCCGCGGCAGGTTTTAGTTGGAAGCTGGGTAAGAGTGAAGAGACTTTTGGACTTAGAAGACCTTGATAGTTATTCTGAAGTAGAAGTCATTAGAAGGATTGCATTTGCAGAATTAGTATTTAGTTTTTGTTTCCTTTGTATCCTTGTGTATTCAGTATTTCATTTGTAACCTTTAAGATTCCTTGTATTACTGTAATGTATGCTTTGTTTTGATCTGATATGAAACCATTAGTGTGACACCTTTACCCATGTCGGGTTGGGGTGTTTTGCATAAACATACAATATCCAATCCAGGGGTCCCATTTTGTCAAAATAGACCTTTTTTAGCATAAACATATAGTCACATAGTTTATACCTATGATTATAAAAAACATGCATATTGGCAGTCAAATAAATTTCAAAGCAGCAATCATTCCCAAAACATGATTACCTAATATTGGATTAGATTATGACTAAGAAACAGCAAATGAACAAGAAAACATAGAAGTCTAATCAAATTAAACACAGGTTTAGTAAAATGCAAAAATTGAAAAGGAAATGGCTTACAGATGATCAAGACTGAGAACCAAGAACCTAGTGACCACAACTTAATCCTAAACTTCCCAAGAAGCTCTAAACCAAAGGGCCATCCAAAAGCAACCCTGCTCCAAGCTTGTTCACCATGTAAGCTGATTTTTGGATTTTCATGGATTTTCTTGATTTTTTATTTATTTTTGAATTTAAAAAAAACTAATCTGTTATTATGTATCTAAAAGCTTTAAAGCTTTTGTCAGGAGCTTTTATGGCTTATTTGAGTCCAAATAACAACACTAATCAACAAGAAATCTAAATGACTTGAAAATTTAAAGGAAATTAAATGAAAACTTGAAATTGAAAGATAGATTAACATTAAAGCTGTAAATAATGTTATATTAAACTTGTTTAAGGATTAATACAACACTGAAAGCAAGAAATGACATTTAATTAAAGAAAGCAATAAATTTAGTTAACTACGTGACCAATGGCTAGCCCAAGGTCATCTTCCTCCTTGCTCCAATCTTGTTATTTATTGACCCATTTGCTTCCTTGTCGACCTCTGTGTAAATCCCACTTGCAATTTTGACCATTGGTTAAGAAGAAGTAATCACAACCTTTAAATTTACTTTTGGCGCCAAAAGTCTCACTAGTAGATTGAGGCGGTTCTGCTGCATTAAATGCATCTTGTTTAGTTGTGGAGGTGGAGAGGACATGTTTGGATAGGTTTAGAGGTCAAGTTGAAGAGTTGATAGTGAAAATAGAGGCTTGTGAGGTGAGGTGAAGTGTTTGTGGTGAGAATGCATTTATTGCATTGTAGGCTGGTGTGAGGAGTGTAGGGATGAGCTGGTAATGTAGGCTAGGTGAGCTGGGGGGTGGAGGACAGGTGGTGGTGAAAACCACCATGGTTTCGTGTTTCAGAGAAGTGGGAGGGAAAGGGATAGTGAAGGTGGGTTTGACCAGTGGTTGACCCTGGTTTATTAATAAAGGGTGGGCCTGTTTGTGTTTGGGTTTTTGGATTTAAGGATTTGGATTTTTGGGTTTTGAGTAAAAAGGGATCCGGTTTGGTTAGTTTTAGCACAAGGACCATTTTTGTAATTTCATGAAAGATGAAGGGTCTGAATTGTCAACTTTCCAAAGTTATTCCAAGGACCATTGTTGACTTTTTCTTCCAAAATAAACCTTCAGGGACTAATTCTGCCAATTTATGAAACTTCAGGGACTGAAACTGTCAATTATGTGAACTTTGCTTGTTTTTCACCTGTTTTCAATCTTTTTGTACCTGATTCATATAAAAACACATTCTATGGTATTTATAGTATTATGTGACATTTCAAAGTGTTTTTGGCTGTTTTTGTGGGTTTAAACAAGGTAAAATATATGTGTATTTAGACACATATCAAATCCCCCACACTAAACTATTGCTAGTCCCTAGCAATCTTTTATGAAAATTTAATGGGTTTCATCTCTTTACCAAAAGCCATTACTTCTGGAGTAGCCAATGTTTTAGTATGTGATACTTTGGTACAATGATAACCAAATGATTTTGAGCAAATCATCAGCTGTCAACGGATTTGATTTGTCTTTACCAAAAGCCGTTTGCTTCTGGACTAGCCAACTCTTAGATAAATTACAACTATTATCTTTGGTGAGCTGATTACCAATTATGGTTTTCCACTGCCTTTACCACAAGCCATAACCTTGCGGGCTAGTCAACTCTTCACTTATAAGGATATGGTGAGTCGAAAACCATACAATTTTAGGCAAATTGTAAGCCATAAACGGATTTGATATATCTTTACCAAGAGCCGTTTGCTCTCGGATTAGCCAATCCTTATGTGGGTTAGACATGGTGGACTGATTACCATTTGTTGTGTTTAGTGCAAAGCACTTCCACTAAAAAAAAAAATTTTAATTTTGGCCATTTTGGGGAAAAAGGGCATAAAAAGGTACATATTTGATCAAATTCGCCAGAATTTCCCCCCACACTTAGAACTGAATATTGTCCTCAATATTCAAAGTCCCGGCTATTATGCCGAATCCTTGAACGTAAAAAGATAACATTACTAGCCAAGTGGGGTAACACAACAATTATTCTCTTTTTTAATATATACAAATTTCTCATTCATTTTTAGATCTATATACAACATGTGGGGCACACCCCCACACTAAGGTGGTAGAAGGAGAAAGAAGACAGAGACATGGGTGAAAACCCATGTTATACTACTGTTTTTGATAACCGAGTCGCTAGCTTGACTCGACCCCGAATTAATTGGTTCATGGGGAAATCCTCGACCTCTTCCAAAATGGAATTACTTCCCTCATCTGGTTTGAGAGAAGGGGAAGAGTCGGAAATGATTGGATGAGAAATTGGAGTGGGGTCACCACTCACAGAATTATGAATAGTCAGGTAAGGAGAATATTTTTGGTTTTTGATTGTATAATATAAACAGAAAGGGAAAATGTTTTTGTATTTTTAGCTTTTATATATATAGAAAGAAAAGAAAAATATTTTTGTGTTTTATATTGTTTTTGGAAATGAAATATGATATTATATATAGTATATATACAAAGGATAGATATTTCAACAAAACACAAATTCATTATACGCAGCACACCTCCCCGGCAGCGGCGCCAAAATTTGATCGTTTCTAAAACGTCTGCTAATATTTACCAGGTGAATGGTCAACAAGAGTCAAACAATCTAGGGCACGATACAATTTACCAAAGGAGTTTAGGGTATCCCCGGGTCGTTATGTCCCAACGAGGTGTGTAAACTGTAATAGAACGAATGTGTATGATCTGGTGATGTTGAATATAGACAAAGGATCTGATTGACTAACACTAGGAATGTGAATAGCAATAGCTCTGTCACAGCTATATTAATAAAAACGTGCAATCAGAAACCCTAGAAATGTAAAAAGATATACAAATGTACGTTTAAATTAAATTAAACGTAAACGTACGTAACAAAACGTGGATTTTATCAAATATAACTCCCACAATTGTGAAAATTACACTTTTAGAATCCTAAAAAGATAAGAAAATTATTAGAAAATTAAAATAAAATTTTACACTATTTACTTAATTATTATAAATTAAAAATGAATTAAATCTATTTAATAATAACCTAAATAATAAGAAAATCTAAAATAAACCTAAATAAATAAAATAAAGAATCTGAAAAATCTAAAATATTATAAAATGAATTTTAAAACTAAAAATATATTTATTATACAAGTATTCTATTTATTATTAATTATTTACTATTCTTAAACACTAAAAACTATTATTGAATTATTAAAAATATTAAACAACCTAAGAAAAATCTGAAACTTTTTACATAATTCTAAAATAAATAAAAGAACCTAGGAAAAATATAAAAACACTATGTGCTTAATGAAAATAAGCAAATAAGCAATAAGCTTCTAAATAGAAGCTATCACTTATTTGTAAAAAGCTCTTTTTTTTGGGATTTTCTTTTTCTGGACTAACTAAATACTAATATTATACAAGTTTAAAGAAGATGAAACTATAAAAACTAAGAAAATAAGCAGATTCATGGGCTTATGGCTTATTCAGTTAAGCCAGTCAAGCCATAAGCTTGAAATAAGCTTAAAAAAGGAATTAAAAGGAAAAGAAAGATGTGCACAAGTCCAAGGGTCAAGTATAAACAAGTTTATACACTGGGATAGTGCACAAGGTGTGAGCTTATGGTTTAGACAGTTAAGCCTTATGGCTTAACTTGGATGGAGTGAAAGCTTGTAAAAGCTTGGAATAAGCTCCACACAGGAAAATAAAGGAAAAATAATATGTGAGTAAGCAAAAAGTACTGGAAATAAGCTAGATGGACAAGACACAAGCACTGATAAGCTCTGAATAAGCAAATCAACAAGGTACTGCTAGAGTACCAAAGGTACTGCTAGAGTATCAACCTACTGCTAACTTTAGAGGCTAAATAAGCTTATGGAATAAGCTATAAAGCACAAAGTGAATAATGAAGTAGCAAACTGGGCTGGTGAGGGTTCCAAAAAGCCAAAGCTCACCTTGTGGGGTCCACAAGTGAGCTTTTGAGGGGCTTATGAAATAGCTTGAGTATACTGATTACTCAGTATACACTGAAAAATAGGACAAGTTAAAAGCTACTTGCAGCCCTATTAAATGAGCTGCAAGGGGAAAATTAAGCACAGGATCATTGAGTTGGGTGGATGAGCTTCACATAAAGCCAAAACACTTAAGCTCAAGATCACTAGATAGCTTTTAAAGAAGCTTGTGAAATAGGCTGAGCATACTGATTTCTCAGTACACTCAGCAAAGGGGCAAACAACAAGCTCTTGATTAACTTATCAAATAAGCTTGTAAAAGCTCAACAAGCACTGAGCCATTGAGTGTGATGGATTAGCTTCATAGGAAGCCAAAAATCACAAGCTCAAGGTCAATGAGGAGCTTTTTATGAGCTTAGGAAAAAGGCTCAACTTCACTGTTTGCTCAGTGAAGTGAGTGAGTTGGAACAAAATAAGTGGATAAGATTAGCAGTCTAAATTAAGCTACTAAATGAAAAACAAGCACAAACATGAACAACAAGCCAGAAGGGCTACACAAAGCACTAAAGTTCACAAGCTAAGGTCAACTCATAAAGCTTATACAAGCTTATGAAATTGACAGCTTAGACAGTGTACAGGGCAAAAACAAGCTGTAAAAAGCTACAAAATAAGCACTTAAACATTTAAAATAAACATTAACAAAAATACAAATAACAAGATTAGCAACAAATCTAAAACATTCTAAAAGCATTTAAACTAAAACTTAATAACAAAGACACAATAAAATTCAACAGTTAAATCAAAAATGACAAAAAGGAAATTTGACTTTTAAACAAGAACACTAAAGTTTGACTTAAACTAATTTCTAATCTAATCTAAAGATTAATTATGTTATACTAAGCAATAATAACATTAAATTAACAAAGATAAACAAGATTTAAGCTAGTATGCAAGTTTGATGGATCTGATAATCACACAGTTGACAGATAGACAAGAACAAGTGTCAAATTGACTTTTCCATATGTTTCACTGCATAATTAAAGTCTTACTGAGGTAATTAGGCACATGTGTAGTACAATCAAACAAGAACAACCACATACACAACCCTTAACACAAATAAGTCATCAAATCCAAACATCCTTTTAATGGAGCAAAATTGAGATTTTCAATCCATAAGCTTGCATAAACATACAATATCCAATCCAGGGGTCCCATTTTGTCAAAATAGACCTTTTTTAGCATAAACATATAGTCACATAGTTTATACCTATGATTATAAAAAACATGTATATTGGCAGTCAAATGAATTTCAAAGCAGCAATCATTCCCAAAACATGATTACCTAATATTGGATTAGATTATGACTAAGAAACAGCAAATGAACAAGAAAACATAGAAGTCTAATCAAATTAAACACAGGTTTAGTAAAATGCAAAAATTGAAAAGGAAATGGCTTACAGATGATCAAGACTGAGAACCAAGAACCTAGTGACCACAACTTAATCCTAAACTTCCCAAGAAGCTCTAAACCAAAGGGCCATCCAAAAGCAACCCTGCTCCAAGCTTGTTCACCATGTAAGCTGATTTTTGGATTTTCATGGATTTTCTTGATTTTTTATTTATTTTTGAATTTAAAAAAAACTAATCTGTTATTATGTATCTAGAAGCTTTAAAGCTTTTGTCAGGAGCTTTTATGGCTTATTTGAGTCCAAATAACAACACTAATCAACAAGAAATCTAAATGACTTGAAAATTTAAAGGAAATTAAATGAAAACTTGAAATTGAAAGATAGATTAACATTAAAGCTGTAAATAATGTTATATTAAACTTGTTTAAGGATTAATACAACACTGAAAGCAAGAAATGACATTTAATTAAAGAAAGCAATAAATTTAGTTAACTACGTGACCAATGGCTAGCCCAAGGTCATCTTCCTCCTTGCTCCAATCTTGTTATTTATTGACCCATTTGCTTCCTTGTCGACCTCTGTGTAAATCCCACTTGCAATTTTGACCATTGGTTAAGCAGAAGTAATCACAGCCTTAAAATTTACTTTTGGCGCCAAAAGTCTCACTAGTAGATTGAGGCGGTTCTGCTGCATTAAATGCATCTTGTTTAGTTGTGGAGGTGGAGAGGACATGTTTGGATAGGTTTAGAGGTCATGTTGAAGAGTTGATAGTGAAAATAGAGGCTTGTGAGGTGAGGTGAAGTGTTTGTGGTGAGAATGCATTTATTGCATTGTAGGCTGGTGTGAGGAGTGTAGGGATGAGCTGGTAATGTAGGCTAGGTGAGCTGGGGGTGGAGGACAGGTGGTGGTGAAAACCACCATGGTTTCGTGTTTCAGAGAAGTGGGAGGGAAAGGGATAGTGAAGGTGGGTTTGACCAGTGGTTGACCCTGGTTTATTAATAAAGGGTGGGCCTGTTTGTGTTTGGGTTTTTGGATTTAAGGATTTGGATTTTTGGGTTTTGAGTAAAAAGGGATCCGGTTTGGTTAGTTTTAGCACAAGGACCATTTTTGTAATTTCATGAAAGATGAAGGGTTTGAATTGTCAACTTTCCTAAGTTATTCCAAGGACCATTGTTGACTTTTTCTTCCAAAATAAACCTTCAAGGACTAATTCTGCCAATTTATAAAACTTCAGGGACTGAAACTGTCAATTATGTGAACTTTGCTTGTTTTTCACCTGTTTTCAATCTTTTTGTACCTGATTCATATAAAAACACATTCTATGTTATTTATAGTATTATGTGACATTTCAAAGTGTTTTTGGTTGTTTTTGTGGGTTTAGACAAGGTAAAATATATGTGTATTTAGACACATATCAAAAATCTAAGGCCGTTTATTAATTATGCCAAAAGATAGATGTAAAACGATAAGATTTAGGATATTGGATACGCAATGAATGATGAAACTCGAGTGGAGAAAAGCAAACCACGAGCACGAGAGTCTTCAATCATCGGGCAATCCTGGTTCCTGGATACATCATAGAAAACCACGAAACACAAGATATGGAAGAGGGAACCCTCCTCACGTTTTATTAAGAAAATAGAAAGAAGTTAGATGGATAAGCATGGGGAGCCTCCCACGAAGCGCTTGTTTAGTAACGAGTCGGAAAGCTTAGACTCACCCCGAATTTATTTATTCTCGGGGGAGCAAGTGGAAGAGATAATCTCAATCGGACTTTCGTTCAAGATGTTTGGATAAACATTGAAGCACAAGAAAGTACCACTCCGATGAGATACCCTCGGTATTAAGAAAGATGAACCAGAAATGGTAATACCGGGGTCAAAGATGGTATCCTCACTCCCGAAGGAGTGAAGGATGGGAGAAGCCACAGCATATGTGATGAAGAGAAGAAATATTTTGATAATAATTACGATCAATTCTTCATCATCAGAAGCAATTTTGTCATTAAAGCTCTTGGGAGGGAGGGTCGGGATGAAATCTTCAATAAACAATTTATTTTGATCAAGAACACCTCCCCCCAGACTAGAATCATCCTCAAGATCAAAATAGAAATGATCGTATTTCGGAGGAGATATAAAGAGAGAGAGTTCACCGGAGAACTCCTCAAAGATAAACGAATCATACTCGGGAAGAGAGATATGAGAATGAGAAGTGGTACTGCCACTACTCGTCTCTTCAGTATGAAAGTCACTATCCTCAACGGGGATAGGAGATGAAGTTGGTTTATCCTTTAATGCTTCGATCTTAGAAATGAGAAGATTGACATTCAATAATTTTTCACGGAGTTCATCGTCCTCGATTTGAAGAATATCAGTGTCAATCTCTCCATCATCTGGATCAGAATCCTTTTCTTCCTCTAAGCTGACATAATCGATGTCTCCACAGGATAAAGAATCATCACTCGAAGTACAATCATTATCAACAATTTCTGGTGAAATTGGATCATCGAGCTCTTCCATAGAGATATCACTTCCCTCAAGTGGAGGAGAAGGATGGGAAGAGTCGGAAATGACGGATTCAAGAGACGGAGTGGGATTGCCACTCGAAGTTTGAACTTTTAATACTTCTGAAGGTTCATCCTCATCACTCTCGTCAGAGTCTGAAAAGTAAAAGGTGTGAGGATGACCTGGTCCTGGTTGATAATTGTGACTGATATAATTGACTTGCTTGCCAAGGACCTCGATTTGTTCATTCATAACGGAATCATAATCGGAATAATGATCACTTGGAACTTCGGAGTCCCATTGATAATGATGTTGTGTCATATTCTCGATCAAATCGTAAGCTTCTTGTGGAGTTTTCCGCATGAAATTCCCGCCGGCTGCCAACATAATTTTGTTTTGATCAATCGGAGTTATACCATGATAAAAGGTTAGGATTTGATCAAGAAGCAAAATTTTATGATCTGGACATTTCCGCAATAACGATTTAAATCTTTCCCAAGCTTCAAATACGGACTCCATGGGCAATTGCCGGAAATTCAGAATGTCTTTCCTAAGCTGCACCATTTTAGAATGTGGAAAGTATTTTGAGAGAAACTTGACGAACATCTCTTCCCATGAATGAATTGAGCGGGTTTTAAGGGTATAAAACCATGATTCAGCATTGTGGGATAAAGAGAATGGAAAGAGATTCAAACAGATGTTGTCAAGAGAAATTCCATTTTGTTTTATGGATTGAGTGATAGATATGAACTTGTTTAGGTGCTCGTTTGCATCCTCATCTCGAAATCCGTAAAATTGGCAATTTTGCCGGATCAGTCGAACCATATGATTTTTTAATTTGAAATCGGTCCCTGGAACGATCGGTCCTCCTCTACCGATAAGTGTCGGACGATAAAAATCCTCCATGGTCCGAGGATCATGGGGATGAGATGGTGAAAAATCGATCATTGTGGAGAATTAAACAATGAGAGGGTAGAAAGAGAAGAATTAAACATTTAAGAGGATACCGAAGAATATTTTTTGGATTTTTATTAAGGAAAAATTAGAATTATTATCTTTTTGGTGATCGTTTGATCAACCGTACTCGTTTCTTTCAAAACTACGCACAGCGTGGCGGAGAAGCAATGGTCCACTCGAAGGTGATTAAAAACCCGCCTCTTTCGGTCTGCAATTTAATGTCAAGACCATCCTTAAACCCCGTGTATAGGTTGTAGTAAAGAAATAATCCGAGAAACGTGTAACTACACGATCTCTTTTGTTGTTTATTCGGAATGGTTTACAACGCCCTCTCGAGTGCGAGGATTTATTATTAATGGTATTTTTTGAAAACACTTTAGGAAAAGTATTTTATTTATTTATTTATTTCTTTTTTTTTGTTTTTTTTTTTTTTTTTATAAAAACGAGAAACTTCCGAGGAAGGGTCTTCAAAACACGATTCTACGAACGAAATTCAAACTCTTCTCAAGCCTTCCCCGGCAACAGCGCCATTTTTTGATTCGTTATTTTATATTTCCAAGTAAAAACACAACGAATGCGTTTTCCCCGGGTCGTGTCCCAACGAAGGTCGAATTCGAGTTTTTGTTTCGGTGTCGAATAAGTGTGGTGAATTGTGTGAAAAGAGAGTGGTGATTTGTGATTTTACACTACGAACAATGAAATATTAAATGAAAACAACTAATTAAGCTAAGGGTACAATTACACTAAGCATGTAAACCTAAAAATGAAAACCGTAATTAAAAACGTTACGCGACGAATTATAAAACGTAATTAAAAAGTGAATTTCTAAAATTTAAGTCCTAAAAATGTAAAATAATTTTTCCTAAACTCTAAATATAAAAAGAAAATTTTGGAAAAAGAAAAATATTTTTTTTGACTTTTTATGAATTTTTTATGAATTAAAAACTAAATTAAACTATTTAATTGATTTAAAAATATTAAAACTACTTGGAAAAATCTGAAAATTTTTGGGTAAATTTAAAATCAAAGAAGTAATCTAGGAAAAATAAAACCAGAACCAGAATAAGCTAAAATAAGCAAAACAGCCCAATAAGCAATTGTGAAATAAGCACAAAATAAGCAATAGCTATCCAAAAATCACAAAAAGCTCAGAGATCAAGCAAAGGACTATTTCAAACTTAATTCAACACAGAATAACCAAATAAGCTCATACAATAAGCTGTAAATCTGCTGAACTGCTTATTTCCAAATCAGATTCAAAACAGCCTATATGCCCTATTTGCAGACCCTAAATGAGTTATCAAATAAGCTCAAATCCCAAATCCCAGATATTTTACTTCAAGCTTGTTGTTCAAACTACCTACAAACCAGAAACTGAGGTCTCAGCTTAATTGAATAAGCCACAAGTTTACCTAGATCAGCAGCTGAAAATCAAGTCTGCACTAAAGCTTCTGTGATAGCAGATTATGAATTTTGGCGCAAAACTCCTCTAATTCTAAACTAATCCAAACCAGATCTTTCCTACTGACATCAACCACTAAAAGGCTTACTGAAATGCCAAAAAGGGGTTCTAAATAAGCTTCTGCCTAATGTGGACTTAAATGAGCAGTTGAGCTTTTAATATTAAACCTATGGACTCAACTACCTCAAGTCATTCCAAAATGCCTAAATTCTGATGGAAACAGATTCAAAAATCCTCAGCAAGCTTAAACAAAACTCAATCAATAACAATAGAACAGTAACAAGTTCTAACTACTAGGCAAAAGACATAAACCAAACACTCCTTAAAAACTGATTAAGCTAATTTTATACTAGGAACTGAAATAAATAGCTATGAAACTGTTATACTACTGCAACACTAACTTAATCAATCACAAATAAGCAAATTCTAATTCTAAATAAGCACTCTTAAGCAGTTTACTCTAATAAGCTATATATGAGGCCAAATTGATACTTACAAGTGATGAAATGATGTGACACAGATCTGATTCAAACAAAGTATCACCCAGGCTTTTCAATAAGCCAAGAACACCAAATAAGCTCCTAGAACAGCTTATCTCCTCCAGAAGTGCTTATTTGACTGCTACTTTGACTTTTGTTGACTTTTTTGACTTTTGAAGGTAAAAACAGTTTTGAACAAACCAAAAGCTTACAATGAGCTATATAGCTTATATAAGCTTATAAACATGTGAAAACAGCTTATTGAAGCTGGGATAGATTGTTTTTGGATTTTTTTTATTTTTTTATTATTATTTTTTTTTTGTATTTTAGAATGTTTTTGGATTTTAAAAAGAGTTTAACAATAATTGAGATAGAAATCAGAAATAAACTAGAATTGATTTGAAACAAGCTACTAACAATTTTAATAAGCTAAATTCAGATAAACAGATTAAATGAAACAGAATCAAAGTAATAAGTAAAATAAAAATTTCATTAAAATCTTCAAAGTTACAATAAGAAATTTAAAACTACAAAGCTTAAACTAAAATTTGACAGAGTAACACTAATTAAAAACTACTTGCTAACACTAAAAATCTATCCTCTATTTATAGCTGAGGGGAGAACCTTCTAGCCCTTTGCCAAGTCATCAATCTGAGGGATATTAGTGTTTCTTTTGAGCATAATCCAACCATTGATCATTCCCTATCATCATCCCATCAATTCACGACCCTTAGATTAACTTTGGTGAGGTGTTTGAACCAATGGGAGAGTGCCACGTAGCCATTCGTGTGCTTCTTCTGACACCTGACACCTCTGACAGCTTCTAGATGTCCAATGATTTGACACAAATACCCTTAATTATAGTAAAATCAACGGGGTAATTTCTAGGGTTCTTATGGGAACAGTACATTTCTGGGTTTAGAGTGAAATTGGGGGGCGGGGTAAATAGATAGAGTTTGACCGGTATTAATTATTTTGACCCCGGGTTTTACTTATGTGTTGGATCCAGGTCGTGGGTGGGATTGTGGGTTGAGTAAATAATGGTTGGGCCAGTTGTGATGGTTGGGCCTTTGGATTTGTTGTATTTTGGATTGGATTTGTAAAATAAAATCCAGATATTGTGAATGGTTAAAGGATTTATTTAACTTTTGGTTTTAACAAGAATGCAAGGACCATAGTTGTAAAATCTGAAACTCTAGGGTAATTTCTGCCATTCTCCAAAAGTAAATCCAAGGGCTTGTCTTGACATTTGATGAAACTTCAAGGGTTGACTTTGACTTTCTGTTTCCCGGCATCGGTAATAAATATCACTTCCATATCTCGTGCTCGTTTTCCCGGTTTTTGCTTGATTTTGTCCCTTATTCTCGATATCCGTACCTGCACACAAACAAACACAAAAACACAAATATCTTTGGCATTTGGGTTAGTTTTTGGTCGTTTTGGTCTTAATTTGGTAAATAAAAGTGATGAACTCAAATAAGTACATTTTATTACTATCATTTATCCTATTAATTTGACTTGTTTTACTATATTATGTATGAGGATTGATACTTAATCGTTTACTTTTGTAATTCTCAGGTAAAAACAAGCATTTGGTGAAACTTAGCGATTTTGGACTAATTATGGAGCAAAACATGCAAGAAGTTAAGAGTCTACTGAAATGAAGAAGATCAAGACTAATCTGCTCCAGATGCGCCGCATCTCACTCATTACATACGGCGCATCTCTATTAAGATTCCACCAGATACGATCCAAGATACAAGAGGACATGCGCCGCATCTAATCATGGAGTTACGCCGCATCTTCTGGCGGTGTACGAATATTCCTGAATATTATAATCTTGGACCCCACGCGAAGTTAAGTCAATGCGCCGCATCTACTTACTAGATGCGCCGCATCTCACCTCAGACAGAAACTATAAATACCCCAAGACCAGACGAATTCCGGAGCTTTTGTCAGAGCATTATATTAGATTCGAAGACCGAAGCAGCAGAACCCTAGGACGAATTCAGTCAAGGAGGCAGCACAAGACACACCAAACGAAGATACAAGAGCTGTAAGAAGGTGCTGCATGTGTTTAATTCATTAAGTAGTTTTGTTTTATTGTGTTAGCAAACCTTAATTCATCAGGATTGGTGGTGTTGATCCCAGTTGAGCTTCACGATCTTATTAATTACCTTAGATAAATCTAAAGTAATCGGTATAGAAACTGTTCTTGAGTTGTATATCAAATATTATGCGGAAACTAATATTTGATCTTAAGAAGAATAAACACAAACAAATTATCCAACAACACTTCAATTATATTAATAACGATTGCTCAAAAGCAATAGGGTTACAAGAAACCTTGAAGTGAAAACAATAATACGTATGCTAAGATGATTAATCAATCGACCTCTAACTCTAACCCTGGAACCTCCTTTTATAGCGTAAGGAGTCCTAGTCGGTTTACAAGACTTCCTATACACGAAAAATATTCATACGTATCTTTTCTATACTTATCTTAACATACTTTACATAATTAATAAGCAGCAGAGTAATCCTTCTAGCAGCAGAGTCCTCGTGAGCTAGCAACAGAGTTACAATATGCCTATTATACCAAAACAGCAGAGTTATCAAAACAGCAGAGTTCTTGTGCTAATCAGCAGAGTTACATAACTATCAGCAGAGTTGTAATTCTCGAATCAGCAGCATTTTAGACCCAACAATCCTCCCCTAAACTTGATATTTTCATCAAAAATCATCAAGTTTCCTTAAATCCAACTATCCACCAGGAGGATGCTTCCAAACACCTTACTGTTTTGATGTCTTTGATTCAAGAATCTTCTCATATTTTGTAATCAGTTTATAAGCCTGATTATCTGAAAAGAAACTATTCTGCAATGTCAACATTCCAGGCTTTAACATCTGAGTAATCACTGCTGTATTGTTATTCAAAGGATAATCCTTCTCCACAAGCATGTAGACCTTAACACCCTTACAAACCAATTCATGCACTCCACAGGATTGATACAAATACCACCTATCAACTCTGGAGTTCAACAAATCTCTCCATTCAATATCTTTCTCATCAGGTTCAAACATGTTCTTCAAAAAGTAATAGTGAATTCTTTCATACATCACTTCTGGTCTCTGATCACCATACTTTTCTTTATATAACCTCCAAACCTGCATCACATCATCTCTATCCATAAAATGTAGCATCTGAGAAAATCTAACAAATCCATAATACAGATTATTAGACCTCTTAAACTCCCAGTAAGCTTCACTTCCATCCCTGACTGTATGTGCATAAGAGATGATTGAATATTTTGTATCTAAAGGAACTGCATTAACTATCTCTGGTTCCTCTTGTGGTACATGAACTGTGATATCCATTGTTCTTTTCATATCCTCAGCAGTCACTTCCTCAAAATAATACTCATTACTTTCTTCTTTTTCAGAATCACTCTTTACCAATGACTCAGTCTTCCTCTTCTTTCTAGCCATCTGCTTTATTCTCTTACCTGTCCTCTTATAACCAATAACCTTCTTAACTTCTTCTCTCTCATACTCCATGGTTTCCTTGTCATCTTGTTTCTTTGAAACACTTCCACTTCCAGATGCTTTCACATTTTCAGATCCCATAACCTCTGGATTTCTCTTCTTTTCAGAAACTTTTCTTGGATTAAGCTTAGCATAAGTTTCATAAAATTCTTTTTCAATTAAGTGATCTGACTTACCCTTAAAATCCTTCATCTGATAGTTTCTAGCATTCTTCAAATAGTACTTCATGTCTTTAACCAATGCTTTCCTTGAAGATGACCTTTGTTTGAAACCATGCTTTTGTGCTTCTTTTATCCTCAGAATCAGCTCTTCCCACTTAGCTAAACCATTCTTTTTGAGTATAAACTCAACAAGCTCTTTTGTCTTTTCAGCTCCATCCAACTGCTCATCATTTGATATCAGCCTAGCTTCACCTCTTACAATCATATCAGAATCAATGAAATATTGCAATTGTTCATCTAATTCTTCTTGATTAACTTCTTTAAATGCAGTGCTTTCCATAAGTTCAGACTGATTTCTTTCTTCACTAGCTGCAACAATTCTTGCATATTCTTCATCCTGAGCAATTTGAGCCTTATCAGCTAACTTTTGCATCCTTTCAAACTTTTCAGCAAAGTCAGCAACAGGTTGTTCTTGTGATGGTGTAGTTGTTTTAGTTTCTTTGTTCATATTCAGCAATACTTGAGCTAAGGTTAACTTTTCATCATCTGATTCATCTGATTCAGCAGAGTTCTTAACTCCAGCACTTTTCTCTGTATCTTCAGCAGAAACCTTCAACCTATCAGCAGAGTGATCTTCACCAGCAGAGTCACCCTTTTCCACAACATTTTCAACAAAATCCTTTTCAACCTCCCCTGAACCTATCACATCCTCTTGATCCTTATCATTCACCACAGCCTCTTGATCATTCCTCCCCTGTTTGGAAGCATCCTCTTCCAAACTTGGTTTGGACCTCTTCTTTAGCCTCCCCTCAAGGTGTGTAACCCTTAGTTTAAGCCTTCTAATTTCAGCACCTTGAGTAGCTCTGACTGTCTTTAACTCCTTTCTTAGATCAAGCACCTCCTTTGACAATTTTGTACAATTTTTCGTCAATTCTTTCAATTGTTTCATGATATCCTCACAACTTCGGACTGTGTAACCTGACCCGAGAGGTTGATCATTGGAATTGGCATTATGTACTGGTGTTTTAACCGTCAAATCCTCAGAGTCATGTTCAATACTAGCATCAACACTTCGACCTGTGTGACCTGGTCCGAGAGGTGTATCATTTGCAATGTCAATATGTACATCAGTGTCCATCAATTCAATATGTTCATCTCTGTCCTCATCACTTCGAGATGTGTTACCTTCTCTGAGAGGTGAATCTTGGGACATAAACTCAGTCTCATCCCTAGGATGAACATCTGAGCCCCCCATAGAAGCCATTTGGCTGGGGTTACCACCAGTTGTGTCAGGTTCCTGAGAACCTTCTACAAATGATGTTGCCATGGTTGAGGTCTTAATTATGTTAGCACTGTCCTGTTCAACTACTAAGTTGGAAACAGTAGTGCCAGCCTCTTCCATCATGATACCTCCAACACCTGTATCAGCCTCATCTGCTACCATACTAACATTGGCCTGAGGTAGCACAATGTTCTCAAGTGGTGAAGTCCTAGGTGATTGGGTGTTTTGGGTTTCATGTGACACTGATTCATTCAAACTTGCTGATGAGGATGTGTGATGGGAAGCTGTGGGTGTTCTAGCCTCTTCATCCTCATTTACTGCAGCCACTACATTCAAGATATGCTCAGTTAAGGGAGTTATAACACCAGAAAATCCTTTCCCATTCTTCTTTAAAAATGCAAACATCTTGATGGCCATTCTACTACAGGGCTCAACATTTACATGCCTCAATGGTTCCCTCAGCTGTTTGTTTATAATAAGTTGTAGAAACCTTGGGTACAAGTAAAACTTCTTCTTGATAAACTTCTTCATCCCCTCAAATATCATAGAAGAAAAATCATAAGGCTGCCCTGTGGCTAAGCACACTAAAGCCATTGCTTGAGAAGCACTAAACTCACTCCATCCACCTATTTTGGGAAACAAGCAGTGTTGTAGAGTATGCAGTAAAAACTTCCAATGGGGACACATACGACCTTTCAAAAATGTTCCACTATTCTCAGGTCTCTCATATCCAAAAGTCTCAAGCTCAGTCATAACAAATTCTGGGCTAATGGTAGGGGGTGTTGGTGTGCCTGATAAGCGCAAACTTCGTTTAATTGTGGTTTCACTAACTACAATATCTTCCCCATCTACACTACCTATCAATCTTTCCTCACCATCTAATACATCCAACCTAACAGTTGACCAAAATTGCTTCATATGTGATTTATAAATGGTAGGAGCAACTGTTAATGCATACCTTAACTTAGACGAACCCAGAAAATCCATAACTTCATAAAAACCATCCGCTGCAGTAACCTTACTCAGAAAGGCTATCTGATTATGTTCTTCCGGAAACGTTCTTCGAGCCATTTGATTTGGGGGTTTTGGGTGAAAGGATATGGAGTGTTGTTCTTGGGTGAAAATCGAATGTAATTTGGAGCAATTAAAATGAAATGAGATCAAATTGGTGAAAAATACCGTTTTGATTCAATTAGGGTTAAGAACGCGCCAAAATTTTCAGTTTGACCCTTCAACTTTCAAACTCATCAGCAGAGTTATGAAAGTGTTGACCTAAAGTCAACATTCCCAAAATCTTTAAAATCACCTCCTTAAATACAATACCAACCCCACATTTAACTCCATAAATCCTTAATCACTAAATCAAAACCCCAATTCACAACCCTAACTCAATAACAATCCAACATGAGTTCATCAAAAACGCCAATCATTGAAATATCTTCAGATTCATCATCTGATGACTCACAAGGTTGGGCCAGTTACTTTCCTAAGAGTGCATCAACATCACAACAAAAAGGAAAAGCAGTCATGGAAGATTCATACTCCGATCCACTCCCATCAACGCCATCGTCGTTCGAAGATTCAAGCGATGAAGAAACAGCAAAGTGGCCTGGAAAACAGCAAGGTTGGCCGAAATCAATGACCTACTACCAAGGGGCCTGGGAAATCATCCCTCCAAAACATCCAATAACCGCTGAACTTCAGAAACAAATGGAGAATGCCGCAGCCGCCTTTGCAAAGAGTGTCCACATTCCTCATCCAAAGCCAAGTCCGGTTGAGAAGAAACCCTCTGTGCCAAAGAAGAAGAACCAGCAGAAGAAAGCAGCTCCCTCTACCAGTCAGCAGCAAAATCCACCACCACGTTCAGTGGTACTTGCACTCCCCTGTCCAAGGGTGTTTGAAGCCATGGGCACTAGGGGACCGCGTAGCAAGGTCATGCCTGAATTTGCTAAGATGTAGGTTGTGAATCTATGTAGCTTGATGTCTTGTTATGTTTCTTTTGAATGATGGTTGTAAGAAAACTTTCTCTGTACTCTGCTTATGGAATGAATGAACCTTTTAATTCTCCTTGCTTTACGTGAGTATTTGTATATGTATCTGCAAAAGGTTAGTAGCAAACAACAAACACAAGCAAGAATATTCCAAAAACAGCAGCAGAGTACCATAGCAACAGTCAACTAAACAGCAGACAACAAATTTTGACTTAACAAACAGCACAAATCCTTACAAAAATTTACAAAAACATACAGAGATAAGATAGTTATAAGTTTTAAAGATTGATCATGCCAATACTAGCAACTAGAAACTGAAATCTACTTATGTCAAAACATTTTGTAAGTAAATCAGCAACATTGTTGTCAGTATGAATTTTAACCACTTGAATTAACTTTTTCTCATAACAATCTCTAATAAAATGATGTCTTATCTCTATGTGTTTTGTTTTAGAATGAAAAACAAGATTTTTGATAATACACATTGTGCTGTTGTTGTCAATGAAAATCTTTGTGTTGATAAAATTGTACCCATAATCCAGCAATTGGTTCTGAATCCAGAGCACTTGACCACAGCAGCTAGAAGCAGCAACATATTCTGCTTCAGTTGTCGAATTTGCGACCACTGTTTGTTTCTTACATTGCCAAGAGATCAGCCTATGACCAAGATACTGACAGCCTCCAGTGGTTGATTTTCTTTCCATAGTAGCTCCAGCATAATCACTATCTGAGTATGCTATCAAGTCAAATGGTGAATTATTAGGATACCAAAGACCCAGTTTTGGTTGACCCTTTAGGTACCTAAAAATTCTTTTGACTACTTCCAAGTGTGAAACTTTTGGGGACACTTGGAATCTAGCACAAGCACACACAGAAAACATGATATCTGGCCTTGAAGCAGTCAGATACATCAATGAACCAATCATTGATCTATACAGATGCACATCAACCTCTACCCCATCTTCATCCTTGAGCAAAGGTTTATTTTTATCCATGGGTGTCTTGGCTGCTTTCACATCCTTGAAACCAAATTTCTTCAACATATCAGCCACATACTTTTCTTGGCTAATAAAAATCCCATCTTTCATCTGCTTGACTTGAAGCCCTAAAAAGAAAGTCAGTTCTCCCATAGAACTCATCTCAAACCTACTGTGCATAAGTTTCTCAAATCCTTCACATAACACCTTATTTGTAGACCCAAAAATGATATCATCTACATAAACCTGAACAAGTAGAATATCCTTTTTGTCTTTCTTAATGAACAATGTTTTATCAATGGTTCCTCTGCTAAAACCATTTGACAACAAATACTTGGATAAGGTGTCATACCAAGCTCTAGGAGCTTGATGTAGTCCATACAGTGCTTTCTTCACCATGTAGACCCTATCAGGATACTTAGGATCTTCAAACCCAGGTGGTTGCATCACATAAACTGGTTCAGGAATCTTTCCATACAAGAAAGCACTTTTTACATCCATTTGATACACAGGAAAATTCTTGTATGAGGCATATGCCAAGAAAAGTCTGATAGCCTCCAGTCTTGCAACTGGAGCAAATACCTCATCATAGTCTATACCTTCTTCCTGAGTGTATCCCTGAGCCACCAATCTAGCCTTGTTTCGGACAACAATCCCTCTCTCATCTCTTTTACATCTGAACACCCATTTTGTACCAATTGCCCTTTGTCCACTAGGTAAATCCACCAATGTCCAGACCTCTTGAAGCTTGAACTGCAGCAACTCCTCTTGCATAGCTTCAACCCAACTTTCATCTTTCATAGCCTTGTGAATGGTCTTGGGTTCTTCTTGAGATAAGAAACAGGCAAACATACAATTTTGTAGATCCTTGTGGCTATTTCTATTCTTAAGTGTCTGAGCAAACAATCCCTGATCAAGCAAATCACTCAACCCTTTTGATTTACTTCTTGTCTGTACAGCAGAGTGAACATCACCAATAATTTGCTCCTTTGGGTGAATCTTGTGGATTCTTGTTGTTGGTGTGGGACTAACAGGTATATCAGTCTCCAAGTTTGATAAATCACCTTCAGCACCAAAAACATCAACAACTTCATCATCAGTATCCACATACACTTCTTCCAATTCGGGCATCTCATCAGAAGAATCATCATCAGAATCATCATTTTTATCAGTAGAGTCTTTGAGTTCAGTAGCAGAGTTACCAAGTTGAACAGCAGAGTGTTTTGCCTTAACAGCAGAGTGCTTTGGCTTAACAACAGAGTGTTTTGGCTTGGCAGCAGAGTTAAGAGAAGCAGAGTGTTTTGCCTTAACAGCAGAGTGCTTTGGCTTAACAACAGAGTGTTTTGGCTTGGCAGCAGAGTTAAGAGAACTGCTGCTTGGTTTATTTCCTTGAATTCCATCAACTTGTGACTCTACACTTCTTTCCTTATCATCATGAGCAGGTTCATCATCACCTTCTGCATTAATCTTTGGTACTTCCTTGTGTACAGCAACATCATCTGAACTCTTTCCATCTTTTGCTGTTTGAGAGAAGTACTGATCATATTTCCACTTTTCAATCAACACAAACTCCTCTGCAGATCCATCCTTCTGTGCTTGTGTACCTGCATGAGGGTTAGTTTGTGTACCTGCAGACATGTTAGTAGTACCTGCAACAACTGGTTGATAATTCATACTTTTGGTTAAAGAATCAATATCAAACATCCAGTCAGATCCTTTTCCATCAACATTAGGTGTGGTTTCTCTAATTGTCACATGTAAATTTTCCACTACATGCCCAGTTCTTTGATTAAAAACCCTAAAAGCCTTACTTTCAGTAGAGTAACCAACAAAGAAACCTATGTCTGCTTTCTCACTAAACTTGCCTAAGTGGTCAATGGTGTTCAAAATAGTAACAGGACACCCAAATGGTCTTAAGAAACCTATCATAGGTTTTCTACCATGCAATAACTCATAGGGGGTCTTGTTATGAGGCTTAACTATCTTAGTCCTATTTTGCACATAACAAGCAGTGTTGACTGCTTCAGCCCAAAAGATAGTGGGTAACTTAGACTCTGACAACATGGTTCTAGCAGCTTCAATTAATGTCCTATTCCTTCTCTCAGCAACACCATTTTGCTGAGGAGTTCTGGCTACACTAAATTGTCTAGTTATACCCTTTTCCTCACAGAACTGATTCATCACCTGGTTCTTAAATTCAGTTCCATTATCACACCTTATGACCTTGACCTTATGATTAAATAGGTTTTCTATCCTGGTAATAAAAGCCTTAAGAATGCCAGCAGTCTCATCCTTAGAAGCTAAGAAGAATACCCAAGTAAATCTACTAAAGTCATCAGTGACCACTAAGCCATACATCTTTTTATTCAAACTTTTCACATAAGTAGGTCCAAATAAGTCCATGTGTAACATAAACAAAGGTTCAGTTATAGAATTCACCAATTTGGACTTACAGGAAGCTCTATATTGCTTTCCCATTTGGCAAGCAACACAAACTTCAGGATTCTCAAAGACCTTTGAAGGCAATCCTCTGACCAAGTTCCCTTTCACCAACTTGTTTATAGCCTTGTAGTTCAAATGTCCAAGCCTTCTGTGCCATAATTTGGATTCATCAACAGTGGCTTTGGCAAACAAACAAGTCAAATCTCTTTTGGGAATAATATTCTTTATATCCACACTGTATATATGGTCATGTCTAGGGACTTTAAGAAGAACCAATTTATCATCAGGAATCTTATAGTCAGGAGACAAAACAAGACACTCAGTGTCGGTAAAAAGAACAAAATTCTTCCTGTCACACATTTGTGAGACACTAAAAAGATTAAACTTGAGACCATTCACCAAATACACTTTCTCAAAATCCAATTTTCCAGTTCTGATGATGCCTTTACCAACAATTTTTCCACCTTTAGGGTCATTCCCAAAGGCCACATAACCACCATCCAAAGCTTCAAAATTCTCCAAGTTGCTTTGGTCTCCAGTCATATGTGAAGAGCATCCACTATCAAAAATACATTTGTCCTTTAGCTCCTTTTGTAGATTGCCCTGCACAAAAAGTAAGAGAATTAGTTTCTCTTGGGGACCCAAGCCATTACTGACTTGGATCTACCTTGTGCATCAAAGTAGTCAAATTTCTTCAACTGCATTGGTGCACTGCTGTGTCTGAGAACATGATCTAAAACTTTAACTTTTGGTTTCCAGACCCAGCAAGCTGAGGCTTTAACAGCATAAAAATGATTGCCCACAACAGTATCAGTAACAACTTTAGGCAAAACAGCAGAGTCTGCCTTAACAGCAGAGTTTGCCTGAACAGCAGAGTCATCTATATTCTTCTTTATGGGCCCTTTTGGTGCAATAGGAGAGATAACTCTAGAAGTACCATCTCTCATCAGAACTTCCCTAGGAACCATGTTTCTTTTGGGATGTGGGTGAGTCTTTCTACCAAAGTTTCTATGGTTCACCCTTGTATATTGGTTCCACACTGGTTTTTGATAGTAATAACACTCATCTTGCAAATGTTCAAAACTACCACAACTATAACATGCCTTTTTAAATAATTGAAAATCAGAACCTAATTTTTGTGAAACTAGGTTGTTCCAATTTCTCTGGTTTCCCCTAGGCAAGTTATTAGTTCTTTTAGGATATACTCTAGGTGTATTGTCAAACTCAGCCATCTTCCTAGAGATACCTTTACCTAGCTTAGGCTTAACAAACTCAACCTTTTTAGCTCTAGGTACGTGTGATTCAACAGCAGCAGGAATTTCTTCCTTTTTGTTCTTAGAGGTTGAATCAGATTCTACAATCTCATCATCACTGTCAGACTCCCAATCTTCAATCAGGGGTGGTTGTTCATACTTCTTTAACTCAACCTTAGGTGACTCTTTGTTAGCTTCAGTAGTTTCTTCTACAGGTTTACTAGTTACACCTACAGGTTTAGCCCCAGACTCAGATATAAATGTCAATGTCCTAGTGGGAGGGGCATGAGCACTAAGTTTCTTAGGGTGAGCTACAGCATTGTACCCTAGTCCACTGCCTGAATCAGCAAAGTGTCTTCCTATTGGTTTACTAAGAATATCAGTAGCAAATTGCTGTTTTTCTATCCTAACAACATGTTTTTCAGTCTCATTCTTAGCTAAATCTCTAGCCTGTGCAGCCTCCTCTACTTTTCCCATAAGTACCTTAATCTCATCATCTTTCTTAATAAGCTCATTTTTAAGAATAGTGATCTGATCAAGATATTCAATTTCAACCTTTTTATAAAATTCTAACTTCTCTTCCAAATTTTTTAAACCATACTCATAACTAAGATTGTCTAACTTAAGTATTTCATTTTCCTTTTTAAGGTTTCCATTGCTAGACTTAAGTTCATCAATTTTATCAGAACATGATTTAAAAGAACATGATGATTCATTGGATACCTCAGAGTCTGATCCAGAAGAAGAGTAGGCCATAAGAGCAAAGTGTTGTACTTGTGATTCCTCTTCAGCTGCCAATGCATAGTTAGGACCATCTTCAGCATGCTCACTCCAATCAAACTCTCCAAAGCCATCACATGACACCATAGCAGCAGCAGCAGCATCAGGACTTGACTCTTCAACAGCAATCTTCTTGGTATCTGCAATGTTTCTTTTGGGTGCTTTGCATTCCCTTGCAAAGTGTCCCTTCTTACGACAGTTGAAACATTCAGCCTTTGACTTGTCAAATCCCACATTCCTGTTTCTTCTGAACTTCATCTCTTTACCAGTTCTCTTAAGAAACCTTCTAGCTCTCATTGTTAGCATTGCAAACTGCCATTGCATATCAATCTCTTCAACATCATCAGGATCAAGTTCATCCAGATCTTGAGGCATGACTGAAGTACTAGTAGTAAGTTCAGCCAAATAAGCACAAATAGCAGCATCACTGATGGTGTTGGGGTTAGCAGAGTCAGCAGCAGAGACATGTGAACCAACAGCAGGAGCAAAAGCACCAGCAGCAGAGTGCTGTTCTTGATGACTACCAGAAGTCTTGTTGCTTGAGGAAACAAAGGCAAGATTATTTGTAGTAGAGGATGAGCTTGACAATCCTTTAACTTCTGATTCATATACCTTTAGGTTGTTATACAGATCATCCAATGTCATAGTATCAAAATCTTCCTTGTGCCTCCAAACCACTGTATGAGTGTTCCATTCAGAAGATAGACTTCTCAAAAACTTTAGATTGACATCTTCTTGAGATGGTTCAATCTTCAACAGAGCCATCTGACTGGTTAACTTATGAAGTCGATCATAAGTTCCCTCAATGCTCTCAGAACTCATAGCAGAAAAAGTCTCAAACTGATGCTTCAGAAGATTCTTTCTTGATTTCTTGGTAGCTTCATTCCCACCAAATCGAAGTTCAATTGCTTCCCACAACTCCTTAGCAGATTCAATATGATTAAAACTCAATTGATAATCATTAGGTATTCCCATCATGAGAATACTGTGAGCCTTAACCTCCAATCTTCTCTGAGCTTTCTCCTCACTAGTCTTGAGAGTCAAGACTGATCCAGTAGCAGTCTTGGTTTGCACAACATCGCCATTCTGAACAACTTCCCAGAGTGAGTAATCAACCATTCTCATGTATTGTTGCATTCTCATCTTCCAGATCTCATACTCGCCAGTCTTGAGCATGGGAACTCTGGAAGCAGTAACCATGTGTGTTGAATCGGAATCCATTACTAGCTTTGATGATTAAACAGATCTTTGTTATCAGTAATTCTTCTTGGTACCAGTTTCTAGATCACAAGCTCTGATACCACTTGTTGATCCCAGTTGAGCTTCACGATCTTATTAATTACCTTAGATAAATCTAAAGTAATCGGTATAGAAACTGTTCTTGAGTTGTATATCAAATATTATGCGGAAACTAATATTTGATCTTAAGAAGAATAAACACAAACAAATTATCCAACAACACTTCAATTATATTAATAACGATTGCTCAAAAGCAATAGGGTTACAAGAAACCTTGAAGTGAAAAACAATAATACGTATGCTAAGATGATTAATCAATCGACCTCTAACTCTAACCCTGGAACCTCCTTTTATAGCGTAAGGAGTCCTAGTCGGTTTACAAGACTTCCTATACACGAAAAATATTCATACGTATCTTTTCTATACTTATCTTAACATACTTTACATAATTAATAAGCAGCAGAGTAATCCTTCTAGCAGCAGAGTCCTCGTGAGCTAGCAACAGAGTTACAATATGCCTATTATACCAAAATAGCAGAGTTATCAAAACAGCAGAGTTCTTGTGCTAATCAGCAGAGTTACATAACTATCAGCAGAGTTGTAATTCTCGAATCAGCAGCATTTTAGACCCAACAGGTGGCTTGTGTAATGTGACAACGAAAGATTTCACTCCCTTTAATACTTGCTTTCCCATCAATTAAAGTTTATATGTTGATGTCTTTGGTTACTACTTATTAGTGCATTGATAACCTCTGTGTTTATTAGTGGCTTGCGGGCATTTGACTGCGGAAAATAATGTGGCTCCCACGGTTATTACTAAATTGATCACTTAGGAATAACTTTTAGACATAAGTAATCATTAAGGGTTTACTCGCCGATAAGAATAGGACCAACGAGAAAGGGTTAACTACATACACTTCATATAAAGCTATCAATAAAACAAGTGACAATCTACTTAATCATAAGGACAGCCCTCTTATTGTCTCGAGTATTTATCTGTGTACGTGTGTGCTACTTACTGATTCGTGCCTATTGGTTTATTTTATTATTTAATTGCAAACAAATCGTGCCAGTCTCTCAGGCTGAAACCCCCTTGCGTTAGGATATTAAAATACTGATTAGAATAACGAGATAATACGTTCCACTCTTAGTGATCGACACTCTACTTACCATTATATTCATACTGACCGGGTACACTGCTCGTTAAGTGTGTGTGTTATTGATAAGTCGGCTAAATATAAATTTAAAACTTGAGTAGGCATTAAAACTGCTAAACCGCAACGACACATCACGCGCATCAAGTTTTTGGCGCCGTTGCCGGGGAGTGAATTGTTATTATCTGTTAATTTGATTAGTATTTTAATTAGGTTTTTCTTTTTATTAGATTAATTGCATCATTGTATTATTTTGCATATTTGTTGTTTTTGTGTGTTATTTGTTTTCCTTTATTTTTGTTTTTGTGTTTATTTTTGTTTGTGTGTTTTTATTTGTTTTTATTTTTCGTATTTTTTCTGTTCTGCTATCGTTGTACTGTGCTAAATCAAACGATACGGCGCATCTGATCTCTCAGATACGGCGTATTGCGTTTAATTTTTTTTTATAAATACAACGCGTTTAATTAATTCGATACGACGCATCTTTTCCCCAAGATACGGCGTATCTGTTTTTAATAAAAAAAAAAAAAATTTTTTTCTCTAAGCGATAAAGTAATACGACGCATCTGCTTTAGCAGATACGGCGTATCTGTTTTTGATAAAAAAAAAATTTCTAAACGTTAACGCCATACGACGCATCTGCTTTAGCAGATACGGCGTATCTATTATTTTAATTAAAAACAGTTTTCGAGTTATTAAACAGATACGGCGCATCGATCTCTGTCGATACGGCGTATCCTCTAAATCAAAAATCTCGTATTTTTAAACGTAACGAAAATACGGCGCATTAACTTTCGTTAATACGACGTATTTAATTTTAAATAAATATCGATTTTTGATTAATTAATTCGATACGGCGCATTCATAAATTCTAAGCGGCGTATCTATTTTCTGGATAAGGTCTGATTAAATTTTAACGATTATAAGATACGGCGTATCCAACTTTTTGGATACGGCGCATCGTCCGCAAATATCAGCTATTTGTATTCATATATCCGTTTCTAAATTCATTAATTTTTCTTCTTAGCGAACAGATCCTACTGATGCTTTTGTGATTATTTCAGAAGGAAAATGGAAGGATTCGGAGAACTAATTGACTTCGACTTCGAAGCCAATTTTATGAACGATGTATTAGTGCATGAAAAATCACCCGAACGTTACAATGGGGACTACATTGAACTTAATGACCTTAATGGACCATTAGAATCCAATGACCTATTCATGGATGATGTGGAATCTGAGTTAGAAGAAGGAGAAATTCTTGATAGTCCAAAAATTAACGTTATTAATACTAGGAATTACGATGAATTCGAGGGGTATGATGGTTCTTGGGACTATGGTAGAAGGATCCACGCCGATTGTGCTTACAATTTGCAATTCACATGCATGATTGGGTACAAGTGTATTGACGCCAATTTCTTTCCTATTTTACCAATCAATGTCATGTCAAGAAGGTTTTACAATTCCATTATGAGAAATAAAGTGGAGTATAAGGGAAAGAATGTAGTTGGTGCCTACATTAATGTCCCGATCTTCGTTGGACGCTTTACTATTGTAACTGAGTTCGCCGTTGTTGAAGACATGAATGCCTATTGTGACAGCAATATGGGTGACGTGATTGTTGGAAAACCATTTTGTAGGGAGATCACTATTAATGCAAAACGATTTGAAGGAAAGATCACCTTTCAATGTGGAAGCGACGTTATCACTTATATGATGCCCCGAACTCATCCTGGATTTAAGCATGCTACTAGTAGGATCTGCTACAAATTTTCTCCATTCCTTTTTATTAGTGATGATGACAATATGAGAGGGATTGAGTACCCATACCAATTGATGGAAGGATTCTACAATGGAGTGTTGAAGTTGGGACCTGAATATATACATGACGAATTAGTTGCTAAATGGATCCTACGTAAGCAATGTGGGAGTCAATGATCGATACTGCTGAGCTGAACGTGAGTCTAACTTGAAGACTCTGGAATAAAGACAAGTGCTGGCCGGGAGACAACCCGGAGAATTTTTATTATTCTATTTTCTGTGTCGAGTCAGTCAGGCCGCTGAGGATACGGCGCATCTCAATCCTGAGATGCGACGCATCTCCTGCAATGGTCATATCTTATTTTAATTTTTCTGCATTTTTATTTTCGACTTTAAAACTATTTATCAGTTTATTTTAATGCGGCGCATCCCTGGTTAAGGATGCGGCGCATCTTTATTCTGATCCGTATTTATTCCAGGCTCGATACGACGTATCTTCTTCCATAAGATACGGCGCATCGACTGACCTGATGATTTTCAGTTTTAATTTTTAAGTTTTATTTTTCCTAACTACTAATGTATTATGCAAGTTTGAACCTTTCTTATCTTAGGTGTGCTTTAAAGTGTTGGTGGTATTATAGTTTCCTGGATTTCCTGTGGATACATCAAGTATGAAGCTTTAACGTTCTAATCCACAAGAAAGATGATTTTTGCTCTAATACAAATGGAGGATCATACCGAGCAAATCTCAGGGGAGTTTTCCTGTTCTAATTCTTTTATTTTCCAGTTTTTAACCTTTTATACAAACAACGAGGACGTTGTTTAACTTAAGTAGGGGGATTGGAGAATTAGAACACTTAACAATTACTTGTCCCAAACTTTTTCAAAAATTATGCTTAAAATGTGCTTAATATATCAAACTTAAAAAATTTTAGCATGTTTTTGTTTAAGATCTAAGTTGCATAGCTGCACACATGACGTTATTTTCAAAAATTGTGATTTTTCAAAAATTCACAAATCTATGAGTGTGCCGGTGACTTGTAAACTTTAGAACTTGGCTTGTATACTATTCGAGACCACCATAATGAGTATTATTTATATAATTGGAATGACTTGTCTAATTTGGTAAAATTCTAGGATTACACCCAAATAGCCTATTATATGTTATGTGTTATTAACTAACTACACTGGTTAGTTTACCCCCGTATAAACCCTTTTGTTACTCTCATTTTTAGAGTAAGATACCCCTAGAAAAACACTCAGAGCCATTCCTTTCGTTTCTTACACCTATGTTTAAAATGTTTCGTTACACCCTTACACCTTAGCCTACCCTGTAGATTAGAATCCGTGGTTGGTTAATTGCTATAGGCAAAGTGTGTTTCCTTACATTACCTGTGTTCGCGTGCGTAATTCATTATCTATGGTTAGGTCGGGAAATTGCACAATGCAATTGGAGTGAAAGTAAATATTGTATATCTTTGAGTTTATTTTTCGTGTGTTTACTACTTTCACTATTACTGTTATTTCTGAAGTTATGAAAAATATGAAAAATTATCCAGAATTATCATTATAGTGATGTGGTGAAATTTTACACATCTATGTCTATGTCCAAAAAAAAAAAAAAAAAAAAAAAAAAAAAAAAAAAAGAAATCGAAAAAATGAGAAAAAGAAAGAAAAAGAGTTGGATGTTTGTTTTAACCAACTTATGTAAAGTTTTGTATTAAGTGGTCGATATCACCACTATTTGTTGTATTATATCTATGGATTGAATGGGAATTGGCAGTTATGGGAACGCCAATTAAGGTTTATTCTTTGATTAAGATCTTGTTGAGTATAATTCGTGTCTACCTAAAGCGTGTGTTTCAAGTGTTAAAGCGTGAGTTATTCGATGATATGAGTCTTATTCATGGGATGGTTGGGATAGTGATTAACCACACTTAGGATTTTAATTTATTTGTTTTGTTTATTTTTCATTTTACACCAATTTATATCCCAAATGTTATCCATACCCTATATTATTCTTTATCCAACCGAACCTTTGATTTATTGAGATTAGGGATTTGAGCAATCTTAAGTATCGTAGTCGTGGATTCGGCTATGTATTTATGATTTTGTCGCCCTTTTTGATATATTATTATTGGTGAAGTTTGGACCTATCTTTAGCCTATTCGAGTTAAGGATTTGAGCAATTGCAAGTATCGTGTTCGTGGATTCGATCATGTATTTGTGATTTTGTCGCCTTTTCTGGAATTTGAGATCGATAGTGATTAAGAATAATTAACCCTTAAGCCTAAAAACCCTTTTTACCGCTTTAGACTTGTTATTCCTTAGCTTTAGTGGAGGAGATGTGTATACTTGCCAAGCTTATGATAGAATATTCGTCACGACTGGACAGTTAAACGATTAGATTTGCTTTTATCAACTTATTTTATTTTACTTCTAATTCGTTAAGTGTTTAGTTGTGTGATTATGAAATAAACGAATACATGCTTAAATATAAAAATAAATCCTAACATCTTTTAGGATACATTTTCATAAGAGAAATTCTAAGGTTTACTTGGGGACAAGTAAAGTTCAAGTGGGGGGATATTTGATGAACTCAAATAAGTACATTTTATTACTATCATTTATCCTATTAATTTGACTTTCTGTTTCCCGGCATCGGTAATAAATATCACTTCCATATCTCGTGCTCGTTTTCCCGGTTTTTGCTTGATTTTGTCCCTTATTCTCGATATCCGTACCTGCACACAAACAAACACAAAAACACAAATATCTTTGGCATTTGGGTTAGTTTTTGGTCGTTTTGGTCTTAATTTGGTAAATAAAAGTGATGAACTCAAATAAGTACATTTTATTACTATCATTTATCCTATTAATTTGACTTGTTTTACTATATTATGTATGAGGATTGATACTTAATCGTTTACTTTTGTAATTCTCAGGTAAAAATAAGCATTTGGTGAAACTTAGCGATTTTGGACTAATTATGGAGCAAAACATGCAAGAAGTTAAGAGTCTACTGAAATGAAGAAGATCAAGACTAATCTGCTCCAGATGCGCCGCATCTCACTCATTACATACGGCGCATCTCTATTAAGATTCCACCAGATACGATCCAAGATACAAGAGGACATGCGCCGCATCTAATCATGGAGTTACGCCGCATCTTCTGGCGGTGTACGAATATTCCTGAATATTATAATCTTGGACCCCACGCGAAGTTAAGTCAATGCGCCGCATCTACTTACTAGATGCGCCGCATCTCACCTCAGACAGAAACTATAAATACCCCAAGACCAGACGAATTCCGGAGCTTTTGTCAGAGCATTATATTAGATTCGAAGACCGAAGCAGTAGAACCCTAGGACGAATTCAGTCAAGGAGGCAGCACAAGACACACCAAACGAAGATACAAGAGCTGTAAGAAGGTGCTGCATGTGTTTAATTCATTAAGTAGTTTTGTTTTATTGTGTTAGCAAACTTTAATTCATCAGGATTGGTGGCTTGTGTAATGTGACAACGAAAGATTGCACTCCCTTTAATACTTGCTTTCCCATCAATTAAAGTTTATATGTTGATGTCTTTGGTTACTACTTATTAGTGCATTGATAACCTCTGTGTTTATTAGTGGCTTGCGGGCATTTGACTGCGGAAAATAATGTGGCTCCCACGGTTATTACTAAATTGATCACTTAGGAATAACTTTTAGACATAAGTAATCATTAAGGGTTTACTCGCCGATAAGAATAGGACCAACGAGAAAGGGTTAACTACATACACTTCATATAAAGCTATCAATAAAAAAAGTGACAATCTACTTAATCATAAGGACAGCCCTCTTATTGTCTCGATTATTTATCTGTGTACGTGTGTGCTACTTACTGATTCGTGCCTATTGGTTTATTTTATTATTTAATTGCAAACAAATCGTGCCAGTCTCTCAGGCTGAAACCCCCTTGCGTTAGGATATTAAAATACTGATTAGAATAACGAGATAATACGTTCCACTCTTAGTGATCGACACTCTACTTACCATTATATTCATACTGACCGGGTACACTGCTCGTTAAGTGTGTGTGTTATTGATAAGTCGGCTAAATATAAATTTAAAACTTGAGTAGGCATTAAAATTGCTAAACCGCAACTACACATCACGCGCATCAAAAAGGTATGTGAATAAGCACATACCAGGTAACAATATACCCACTGAGCTATCTCAGTGAGTTGTATACTCTTTGTAGGAGAGAAGTTACTTTGCAAAAGTTCTAAGTTTTCAATATACAAAGCACACTTTAACTTCTCTCCCATCTGATCTATTTATACACAAGTAATCTAAGTATAAGTGATTAAATATAATACAAGTTGTTGAGGTTGCGTGTCTGACAATTACAAATAGTAATTGTCATTTCCAAGAACCAATAGGAAAGGGCTAATAAGACTTTGGGAGTTGTTGGCTGACACTCCATGACTTTTAGCCGCAATAGGGAAGGTTGGATCTGACAAGAGAAGAGTGTTGGGCTGACACTTTTATTTTCTCAGATCTTTTCCCTATTGTTCCCGCCTTTTCTTCAGGCGATGGTTCCTCAGTCTTTTAATCACTTTGTTTGTTGAGGAGACTGGGGTTCAGTGAGTTCTTGTCCAACACTCACTGAACCATCATCTTCTTCTTTGGCTTAAGTCCTACTCAGGGAGTACCGCCTTCCTGAGTAGTCAATCCTTCTTATTCTTGAATTCACCTTAAGCATCCTAAAGATGACTCACTGAGAGGCTGTTCTTTCAGTGACTTGAATTGTTCTCGGTTTAAGTTAACACTTAGTTAATTTGTGTCCAAATCATGTTTGAAGCATTCTTGTGTTTTTCATGACCCAACAATCTCCCCCTATTTGGATATAAATTATTCCTAAGTGTTTTGATCAGATATGAGTGAGCTAAAGACTTCTACTCATACTGAATGTACTAGAATGTAAATAAGGACACTGAAATAATAAAAACATCATCTTATTGATATCATTACAATTCCTAACAAGCTAAGTACAAAAAAGGGATAGTGGGGGTATTCAGGCAGGTCTATCAGTTCAACTTTATACCAAGGGCTTCAAGCTTGGGCTTCTTTGACTGCAGCTCTTGTTGGTCAGGATGTTCATTGATTTTCCTTTTCAGATCTTGACAAAACTTCACATTTTCAGGACTCTTGAGTGGAGAGGCTATCATTAGAAAGCCAAGCATTGCTTTGATCCCTGATAAATCGATATCACTCCACCTTTGGAAGGCTTTGTCACCGAACTCATCAATGAAGAACAAACCTCTTTCAGGTTGTTCAATGACCATATTGTTCCTGAAAGGAACACCTTCAGGGAGAGCCCTATTGCAGTCAAGACCATGAATCTTGATCTCAGGCTCAGCTTCTATCCTCTTTCTTTTCCTTGAAGAAGACTGAGAGGGAGCTGGTTGTGCTGATTCAGGAAGAAGAGATGGAGTGCCAAGTTCCTGAGGTGCTGCTGCCAATCTTTCGTACCTCAGACTCAAAGACTTCATCAGATTAGGGACCACAACATTTGATTTCTTTGCTATTAATGGACCCAACTCATCCAATTCTGTGATCCCGAAGTCAGCGAATCTGAAGGGTTTATGAACATCAAAGTTTCTTTTGTCAGCCCCTCTGTAGACAGTGACAACGGCAGGATTGGTGTTTCATTGAATATGAACATCAGTGATTGGTTCTGGCTTCAACCTGTCAGTCATATACCACTGATATTTCTTAATCCTGTTCTGCCTGATCTCTTCAGCCTTTTTATTCCTTTCCTCTCTTTTCTTTCTGAGAGTGATCATCTCCTTAGACTGAGCTTTCACAAAGGTCATACCACCCTCTCTTCCTGAGAGATCCTTAGCTTCAAGACCAATTTTCTCAGCCTCTTCATGAACAACCTTAATTATAGCAGGCTTGCTCACCTTCTCTTCCTCCTTTAACTTCTTCTTTGCTTCCTCTTCCTGAAGATAAGCACTTAGTTCATCAGCTGTGAAGTGGTGAAGAACTCCATCAATTTCATATGGGATCCTGAGTGGTGATTCAGGATCCTTTGCGACCGAGATCGGTGCTGGTTGAGGCTCAGGTTAAGTGAGGATGCCTTTGCCTTTATCTTGATGGGAGGAAGAAGCTTCAGGAATCTCCCCCTCAGTCTGAGAAAGAGGTTGCTGGGTTGTGGAAGTTTGAGGGAATCCAGTGTCTTTCTCCCCCTCAACTGTTGCTTGAGCCATGGTGATAGCAAGATTTAGAGTCACTGGAGCAGCAGGACCCTTGAAAGCCTGATAGATCTCAGTCATCATTGATTTGATGTCCGAGGTGTCTTTCTGAAGAGTTGAGATCTGATCCGCTAGAGATGCCTGAGAAGCTTCGATGCCTGACATCCTTGACCCAAGAGACCAGGCCAAAGATGTTGAAGATTGTGCCCAAGTACCCAGATGTTTTTCCTGAAGACCCAAGGAAGTCCTGATTGAGTCCAATGAAGAGGTAAGACCCTGAAGCTTAGAATCCTTCAGTAAGCTGAGAAGATCACTGATTTCAGCTGATTGCTTCTGGTAAGTCTCAGCAGCCTGAAGGACCTTCTTGGTGAGTACGGGGTCATCATTGACAGCTGTTTGAATAGTACCAAGGCTGTTGGTGATGCCTTCAAGAGTAAGATTGAACTTCTGGAAATGAAGATCAATAGCTGTCAGGGAGTGTTTGGTGTCAGATTGGATTTCGATCACATCATCATGAAAACTTTCAACATCTGCCTTCAGGTTGGCATAGTGAACAGCAGCTTCAGTGTGATGATCAAACATCTCATCAGTGAGACCAGTGAAAAGAGCTCTATTGGTCTTCAGTAGGAATTTGACCAATTTTCTTTCAGTGAGGGGAAGAGATTTATCATACTTTTGGAGGATGTCCCTAGTATCAGAAGAATCAGAAGATTGAGAACCTGACTCTTCTTTTTGGCTTGGAGATGACTGATGTGATTGTTCAGGTTGTTCAGGTTGTACATCAGTTTCCATATCCTCACCTGCCTCAAAAATTTCCTCTTCACTCTCTTCCCTGAGCTCTTCATCAGACTCAATAAAAGCCTGAAAGTCCCCCATGGACTCAATACCCAAAAATTCAACCGGCTCCTCTTTATAAAAAGACTGGCCTTTGGTTTGGTCAAGTCCTGACCCCGTTGTCATAATAACTGAGTGGGTTTGCTCAGCCTGACTAGCCATAATAACTGGGGTAACACCAGCCTGGCTTTTGGGCGCAGTTCCTGAGAGACTGGATCCGCCTGAGGGGTTAATGGGTTCCATATCAGCGGGTTGTTTCTTTCCCTCTGAGTCTTTGTCCCCCTTAGCACCTTCAACTACTGATGGGTGCTTTCCAGTAGTATCACTAGGTACTTGTAGGTCACTATAATGATCTCAACACAACACACTACCTCGTTAATGAATTAAACAATCACACTCGATCTACTACTTTATCTAAATAATAAGCTACGTATGGAAATATAGATAAGCTAAATACGATAAGCTAGAAATAAGAGAAATGAGAAGAGAAGAATAAGATGGGAGGTTTTCATTCAGACGATTCACACACTAGCAAAGCTTCCGCACATACAAATAGAAAACCAACAATTCAAATGACTCCCTTGCCTTGTATTTATAGGCATAGGGAGGGGGAATCATTCTTAGGAATATTCCCTTTACATGTGCTAAGGATAAGGTTAAATAATATGACCGGTCCAAGGACTACTATTGAACCGGTCCAAAATACAAACAATATAGTCCTAATTGTGCAACATTAATTAAATGAACAAGACTTGTAAAATATTTAAAACGTGTTCCTAACAATCTCCCCCTAAGTCTTGATCATCAATGTTGCTCGACGTCTTCTTTGCTTCTTAGGCTTCCGACGTCTTTATAATCTTTGTTTCTTTGTTCTTGTGTAATGATGATATGATGTTGTCTCTATCTGCCAATCTCCAACGTCTTCTCGTCTTCTCCATCATGCTCATATATCTTTGACTTGTTATCTGCAATATGTTCTCACTTTTTCAATCTTTAAACTTGTGAAAGGTTGAGGTGTTTGAACTTTTGACTTTACTATAGCTTGTGTTGAACTTTTGTGATAACTGAGTCATTGAGAGGACATTTCTTCAAGATATAAGCATGATGGAGTCTTGATGGTCGAACTCCAGCTCCTCAGCAGCAGCAGCAGCAGCAACAGCAGCAACAGCACGAACCAACCGGTACTTACAGGCTCAGACTTGAGATCATCAACAGCATAGTGTGAAGACTTTCTCAAATCTTAACCCAGACCGTTCTGAACCGGATTCCCCCGAAAGGGATTACACGGACACACCGAAGTGCACCCACGATTCAGTGAGTCGCTGGAGATCACCCCACGACTGTAGACCGTTTTGGAGCAAAAACACTAAGCGTAACCCACAAGGAGTTACCGAAGTGACCTGCTGTCAGAGTTGTTTGATGTTGTTCTGGCAGGATTTCCATTCAATCATTGAAAAATCACAAATGTGACTTCTCTCATGAATGTTCTCGGCAGATTGCTAAGATCTGCGAAGGACACTTTTCCTAATTTACAACTGATGTTCATGATGTAGAACACCAGAGTAATTCTAAGTGTACCTAAGAGATCTTTTGATGATTCTCATGGCTCTAGACTCAATAAGTGCACATTTGTTTGGTCATCGGAGGCGTGGAGCAGATTGCCTCCTTTTCAATATCAACAATCTCGTAATGAGATGTCGATAGATTATGAAGGGTTCTCCGTGTGAATGAAACAAATGTCTTTTGAGAGACACTTGAGTGGCTTAGAAGGTTTTTTAGTGCGTCACTGGGTCCATGACGTCTTTGGTCTTCAATACCGGTGATGCTCATCAACCAGTAGATTATGAATTGAACCCGGTGTCTGCCCTAAGGTTGAACAAATGGAGGGCTATTTCTTTTCACCCTTTTCTTTGCTTTTCTTTTTAATTCTTCAACCCCTTCTTTCTCCGTACATTCATTTTCTCCTTTTTTATATCATACCTAGGACTTTCTAGTCTAAACTAGTGGTATTGTCCTTGGGTAGATCCCTCCGGCTCTGGCGGATCATAGGACGGTTTTCCCTAACCTTAGTCACCTTATAACTCCATGACTATCCTAATGATGCCATACAACCAAAACCTTTGAAATTCTCTCAAAGTGTCGATCATTTGTAAAGACATTTTGTTGACACTTTGAGAGTTTGATGATTTTCAGAAAGGCTCCCCCTTAACATGTGCGCATAAGTAATAATTTTGAAATTTGCACATGCCGGAAGGAGTTGGCACTTTTGAATTGATTGATTTTCAATGAACCTGATCGTTGCGAGACACGCTTACATCACCAGTTAGACTGGCTTGAAATTATTACCCGTCCAGATCAGATTCAAAGATTATCGCTCGAAATCGGTACATTCTACTCAGACACGCCCTTTGCGAGACACGCTTACATCACCAGATAAACTGGCTTGAAATTATTACCCGTCCGGGACATGTCCTTTCGACTACTGACTTTCCTATTCGTCAATTCGAAGGTCAATTCTGAGTATGAGCACACGAGATTCCAGCAAATGAGACATCATATTTTAATCATTTGTTTCTTCTCCCCCTCAAAAATAGCATACTCATGATGTTTTTGGAAAAACGTTTATGATTAAAATATGCTGTTTTTGAGTTTTAGGGAAGAAGTTTCAAGAACTTTGATACTTTTTTTTTGAACAAAGATTATATTTTTTCAAATACTCCCCCTGGACGAGGGAATACTTGTCCTTATGAGCAGAATGTTTGAAAAAACGTTGGAAAAACATTTTGATTTTCATTCTGCTCATAAGTAAGAAGCTTTCGCTCCTTTTTCAGGATTGAGGCACTGAAGCGTACCTCAGGGTCCTTTCTTTGGGGTTCGGGTTGTACACTGTTATGTGTGCACAAGCCGTGGTCATATCCACAGTCATCTATAAGTAAGAATATTGAATGAATATTTGAATATTGAAATCAAATTCTTACAAATTAACCGCCTCGGCCAAACGTGGTGAATTTTGGATCTGTTCTCTGGAATAATCTGATGGCAAATGGAGGACGACCACCAACATAAGTTTCCAATCTCCTCATCTGATCCCTTCTGTAGAGCCTTTCTTCGATTGACCAGATAAAATTCTTGACCTGCCTGAGCTGCTGATGATTCCATTTCTTGTGCTTCTTCAGTATTTGATCCTGAACCCGTGTGACTAACCCATCTCGAACATTCTTAAGAGTGTCGTCACAGAACTTGTGAATCTCTTTATGAGGCATGAAACGGTTGGTGTTTGTGGCACTTCTGTAGACGAATCCGAAGACAGGGTCGGTCTTGAGCAAGTACTGAGGCTCCTTGTTATCAGTGAGAGTAAACATGGGATCCTCAAGATTCAGTTTCTTCTGATAACTTTCAACTCCAAGTTGAAGATCTTCTACACGTTCTTTGATTACTGTTCTTCTGATGAAGTGGCATATAGCAGTGCTAAATGCATACAGAAGAGTAGGATTGAGATGATTCAGCTTCCCTTGAACTTTCATCAAATACAAATCTTCAATGTCGTTGAGATTAAGTTCAGGAAAATCTGCTTCATTGAACGTGTAAATAAGATTATCTTGTCTGCGAACCGTGACTTCAGAGATGAATGTGTAACCAAGCTTTTGAGATCCTTTAGCATCAATCACTGCCTTGATACGAAGATCACTGTACACCTTTTCACGAGATGCCATGAGGGCTATCTTGTACTTGTACCATGATTTACGTTTGTCAAACCAATGATGAATGCCAAGTTCAGCATCACGATCATATTTAACCCTTTTGTTGATGAAGAGTTTGCGACGTCTAGCTTCTTCTTCAATGGCAGGATTGGTGTAATTCGCAGCAGGAGTGAACGTTATTGAGGTAGCATACTTGATTTCACTAGAAGCCCCATGCACAAGTAGTTCCAGATCTTGGTTGAAGAAGAATGCAAATGGAATTTCAGACGTTCCATGATAAGGTCGTATTACAGGAAGTGGTTTTGTCCAGTCCGTGATGTATGGACGTTTCTTGCTGTCAAGTCCACCTTCCCTGTATACATCTGGATTTGTCCAATCGAAGTCTTTTGATAATGCTCTAGCAATATTCTCCAGATGATATTCCAACTCAGCAGCACTTGCAGACTTATCTTTTAAAAGATTGAACGCATCATTCTTGATTCTACGAAGCTCTCTTTTAGTCATCTTTTTTATGTTGAAAGCATGTTTGACTTTCTGATTGAATTCAAACGTGCTATCTTCTATTTTTGAAGCTTCGTCGTCGATGATCTGAGCTTGTGCAAGTTGATCAAACCAATTGTTTCCATGTAGGTCTTCGTCAGTATCTAACCATGTAAGCACAGCTGGTTCTTCAGAAGACTTTTTACTGCTGGATGGTTTGGCTTTTGCTGGTTTACGAGGTGATTGAGGTGGATCATCGTGAGGAGGGTCATCTTGAGGTTGAAACTCAACGTCATCATTGATGAAATGTTCAAAGTGATGCTCAGTTTCCTTAGGACCAGATTCTTGATGATTAGGAGATGGTGGAGAAGTTGTCTGTACTGGTGGTTCCTGAATGTGAATACCAGATCCACTTACAGTCTTTTGTTTCTTTTGTGTGGCATTTGGATCTGGATCCTCAGTGTCGTCATCACGAATCCTCTTTCCTTTATCAGCAGCAACCTTGCAAGAAACCTTCTCAATATGTGCTGCAATAGACTTCATAAGACTAATATCTTCAGGAGAAGGAGATGTCATAGTGTGGAATCTGTTGAGAAGCTCAATTTTGAGTTCTTCTGTAGTGAAGTCTTTGAGCTGCTTGAAGCCAGAATTGAGAATGATTGCTTCTTTGACCTTGAGATCAAGCTGAGTGTTGACATTCTCGTTAATGTTCTTCTGTAGATCAGCGGTAAAACGTTTGACATAATGTCTTGTTTTAATTTTGATATTGTCTTCTATATTGAAAGAAAGAAACTCATCCATGTTCTTCTTTGTTTCTTGCATCTCCTTGACTTGTTCAGATAGACCCTTGATGAGATTTTGCATTTCTGACATCTGTTCTTGCATCTTGCTCTCTCTTCTTGCTTGAGCAAGTTTTGCTGCTTTCTTGATTTGCCTAGATATAGGTAGAGAACTTCAACTCTTGTGAGTTTGGCGATTTTATTGACTTGTTTGCTCTTCATGACTGTTTTGATTCTTTCTGCCAATGTTGCTTTGCCTTTGTTTGGTGGTGACCTTGATGGTGATGGAGTGAGTGATGGAATAGATGATGATGAATTAGGAGAAGCAGAATCCTTGTGAGATGAGGGTGAAGGTTTTGGAGATCTTCTTGGTGATTCTGGAGGAGTTGGAAGCTTGGGAGGTGACTTTGGAGGTGAGATAGGTTTGGGAGAAGGAATGGGAGGAGTTTGATCACGTGGTTGTTGTGTAGGAGATTTGAATGGATCATTCAATGGAGATACAATGTAGTTATCTGCTTCCTCATCCTCCTTTTGTTTCCTATCCATTTCTTCCTTCCTTTTCCTTTCTGCTTCAGCAATTTCTTCCTCCAGTTCATTAGCAGCTTTAGTAGTCTTTAATCCAGTAATCTCCTTCTCTTCCTCAGAATCTCCCCATTCCTCAATGTTATCTTGATGATGTTCTTCCTCTTGATGTGGGATGTCATCAAACATAGAATCTGAAATTTCATTTTCTGTGAAGACAATCTTTTCTGATTCAGATTGTGGTGGATTTTCCAAGTCGGGTTGATTAACCGAGCTTGATGGAGGAGGAGGAACTGTAGATGAAGCCATAGCGGGTTGATTAACCGTATTTGGCTGAACTGTGGAAGTTTGCAATACACCGGGTTGATTAACCGGATTAGAAGATAAAACTGGTGCTGGAGTGACTCCTGATCCTCCTGCTCCCTTAGCAATCTCTTCCTTCTTCTTTGCTTCCAATTCTCTCAAAACTTGCTTTTGTAGTTCTGCTCTTCTTTCTGCTCTTCTTTCTTCATCAATCCTTTTCTGTTTAATACTTGCCTTAGCAGCATTCTCTAAATCAATCTCTGTTTGAAACTCAGCTTCTTGATCATTGAGTATTTCTATTTCTGGTTCCGTGTCTTCAGAGGATTCAGAGGTTTCATCACGAATACCAATTTCTTCAACTTTTGGTTTCGGAGCTGTCTTAATGATTCTCCTTTTGCTTGGAGGTTGTTTCTTTGAAGCACTTGATGCACTTCCAGTTTTGCTAGCTCTACTGCTTTTGGAACGAGTCTTGGAAGACCCTGTTCCCTCAGTCATTTTAGTGATACCGACAAGCTTCTTCTCATAAGCTTGAATGTAATCAGCGTAAGCAGAAGTTTCCTTGACCTCTTCAGTAAGTAGAACATCAAACAGCTTAAGACCTTGTTTGTGAGTGCTTTCCTTTGGAAAGTATACTGATTTGAAGTCTGTGTCCATCTTGATCACATGTCTTTCTCTGTCTTCGGGTCGATTAGAGATATCATGATCTTTATCAAGAAGAAGACTGATCAGCAACTTGGTGTAACGTACGAATGGGATTTTAGTCAAGGGTTTTTTTGAGTACACCATGCATTTGATGCATAAGGTCTTCCCAGATAAGAGCAGCAAAATCAAGGTTGTGTTTGGTAACAAAACCCCAGAAGAGTTGTGCATGAGAGAGTCTTGGATGTTCGTGTCCACTGTCTCTTCCAGACACTGATCGAATCAGAATATAGTACATAGCTCTCCATGGTTGAGGAATGGATTTGGCATTGATATTTGAGAGGATGTTGAGTGGAAGATCAGGATCAACATCATAACCAAGGCCAATGAGAAAGTTGAGAATGTCTTGTTCAGTGGGTGCAGGCCAGTATCTTCTTGAGGGTTCCGGTGGATCTGGTAGAGATAATGCTTCACGTAGATGTGCTATAGTGACCTTGACTTGTTTCCTGTCAAGAGTGCAGGTGAAGAATTTGTTTGTTGTCATCTGGTTTGATAGTGTTCCACATCTGATGAATGTAGATTTCTGGAATACTATCTGAATCTTCCAAGATACTCCTGCATTCATGTCTTTTGAGGATTTCGATGACAATTCGACAACTTGGTTCAGCACATTTAATGTTGTCGAAGACCACTCTTGAGTTGTTTCTTCCCATACTTAGCCTTGAATCCTTGTGGGAATAATTCTGCTTTGGTGATAGGAGGAAGTGGTTGTTGTTGTTGTGAAGACATTGTGGATGATCTGAAATAGCATTATGACACCAATTTGCAGGATATATGTGTGTTAGCATTAGTTGAAATTGAATGTTTGCACATAACATCCTTTCTGATATGATTGAGCAATCGTTAATCTGTGAATTGATCATTTGAATTTGCATAATGAAACCTTCCCTTTAATTTGACAAGACTTAAGGAATTGAAAATTTCAATGGAAATTAGTAATTTCAAAGGCAGATAATCAAAAATGAGAAATTTTGACAAATGCGAGAAAAATTACCAATTGCAAGAGAAAAAATTTCCAATTGCGAGAAAAATTTCCAATTGCGAGAAAACTTTTCAATTGCGAGAAAAATTTCCAATTGCGAGAAAAATTTCCAATTGCGATAATCATTCCAATTGCGGGAAAAATTCCAATTGCGAGAAAAAGGTTTTTTTCAATTGCGAGGGCAAAATACCATTTGCGATAGCAACACCAATTGCGAGAGCAATGGCAATTGCGGGAGCAAATGACAATTGCGATAGCAATTGCAAATTCGAAAATATCTTATCCAAGAAATTTCGAAAACCCGTTTTGACGATTAATTCACTCACAAAAATTTTCCAATTCACAGAATAATGATTTCTCATCAATTGCAATAGGTTCATTAAGCTATTTTATGCATTTTGTCAAACTTTTAACACTTTCTATCCACAAAATCTTTAAGATCAAACTGCTAGTGCATAGTGTTCTTGATAAACCCTAAATCTCAATCAATGATCGTCTAATGTTTCTGGGCTTAATCTAAGGCAACAACTATTCAATTCGAGTCATAATAATACTATAACAACACTTTAATCACACCAAATCATTCACATTCGATTATCCCCAAATTATGAACATAAACCCTAAACGTTCGTATAATCACTCAGATGAGTTTCTGAACCAATTAATCACGCATTTAAGTTACATAATCAAGATCTAAGTATAACAGAACAAGCATTATCACTTAAAACACATAGGATTAAAAAATCCCAATTCTACGCAAACCCTAGAATTACGATTAAACATTTGATACAAATTCCACCGTTGGATCGTTAATTCCTTGAAAACCATGTGTTATAATCACTTAAAGAACATGAAATCACTCACAAATTCGTTAGATCTTGAACAGATGATCAGATTTAATGACAGCCGTTGATTGAGTTGTTGGGTGATAGTAAATGCGAGGGACAAGAATTAGTGATAGTAAATGATTTGCAGAGTTGTAACAGTTTTTGCATTTAATCCTTTTACTATTAATTTTTATCCTATTTTCACATTTAGTCCCTTAACCTCAAGTTTTGTAGCACACTAAATCCTAACCAAATGATTTTCAATATTTAGCACTTTTAGTCTTCTAACAATTAGTAACCATCAAATTCCTGATAACCCTTAGGATATCACATCAAAGCCAATACACAGCAACAGTGTTACAGAAAATATGCAAGTACAAATTTGTGAAAAATTTGTAAAAATTTTGTGTCTCCCCCTCAACATTTGTTCAGAAATGAAGAAAGAAAATTTTAAAAAATGAACAAAATGTTGACAGAGGATTTGTACTTGCATACACACACTTTTTTTTTTTTTTTTTTTTTTTTTTTTTTTTTTTTTTTTTTTTTGAAGATAGTTTGGATGTTTGACTCAAGTATTTAGTTTTTGAGAAAATTTGACAATTCCTGAGGAGTCAAACATCGCATGCCAATTTGGTGAACCAATTTCACAAAACGTTCATGAGGTAAAGCCTTCGTGAAAAGATCCGCCAATTGGTGTTCCGTTCCCACGAAATACAACTCAATGGTACCCTGCTCCACATGCTCCTTGATGAAGTGATATCTGAGAGCGATGTGTTTGGACTTGGAGTGTTGGACAGTGTTGCACGAGATAGCAATAGCACTTTTGGAGTCGCAGTACATCGGGATTTTGTTGAATATGTAACCATAGTCCATCAGTTGTGATCGCATCCAAATGATTTGAGCACAACAGGCAGACATAGCTACATATTCTGATTCCGTTGATGATAGAGACGTACAATCTTGTTTCTTGGACTGCCAGGACACCAGCTTATCACCGAGAAATTGGACACCACCAGATGTGCTCTTCCTTGTATCAATACATCCCGCATGATCCGCATCTGAAAAAGCAGTTAGTGCAAAACCAGAATCCTTTGGATACCAGATCCCCAAATTAATGGTTCCCTTGATGTATCTAAGGATTCTTTTAACAGCAGATAAATGTCTTTCTGTTGGGTTAGATTGATAGCGTGAACACAGGTATGTGGCAAATACAACATCCGGTCTGCTAGCTGTGAGATACATAAGAGACCCAATTATACTACGATAATTTGTAGAATCAGTGGGTTTCCCATGTAAATCAGCATCTAGCTTCGGGGATGAGGAGGCCATTGGGGTGTTATAGGTGTCACTAGTTGTCATGCCATGCTTCTTTAATATTTCTTGTGCATATTTGGACTGACTCAAGAATATACCACGAGGTGATTGGTGGACTTGTAATCCTAGAAAAAAGTTTAATTCACCGATCATGGACATCTCAAAGTTTTGTTTCATAAGTTTTGCAAAAGCGTTTGAGTACTTTTTATGGGTAGACCCAAAAATGATGTCATCCACATAAATTTGTACGATGAGAATGTCCTCCCCGTGTTTTTGTATAAACAGAGTCGGGTCCACAGATCCTTTAGTAAAATGATTAGCAAGCAAGAATGCAGCAAGTTTATCGTACCATGCCCTCGGGGCTTGTTTAAGGCCGTAGAGAGCTTTCTTAAGCCTGTAAACATGTTGTGGATGTTCTGGATCGACGAAGCCCTCTGGTTGTGAAACATACACCTCTTCACGAAGTTGTCCGTTCAGGAATGCTGTCTTCACGTCCATTTGATACACTGTGATGTTCTTATGAGCCGCGTATGCCAGAAACATTCTCACTGCCTCTAGCCTAGCCACTGGAGCAAAAGATTCCTCGAAATCAATTCCCTCTTCTTGACTATACCCTTTAGCAACCAACCGAGACTTGTTACGAATAACCGTTCCCTCTGCATCCAGCTTATTTTTCCATATCCATTTTAATCCCACAACATAAACTCCATCCGGTTTTTCAACGAGTTCCCAGACTTCTAGTCTCTTGAACTGATCCAACTCTTCTTGCATTGATTCAATCCAATTGTCGTAAGTCAAGGCCTCTTTGATATTTTTCGGTTCAGCTTGACAAACGGTGAGAGCGTATATGCAAGTTTCACCATCTGTGTGGAGTTTCTGTCGTGTCATGACTGGTTTATCTGGATCGCCAATCACATTTACTAACGGATGATCCCGTGTCCATTTATGAGTCGATGGGTAGTGTTGAAAGTTGTGATGATGATATGACGGGTCCATGTTGCTCGAGGATGATTCTCCGGTATTTGGAACAGTTGGGGGTGGAGCAAATGGATTAAAGAAGGCGTTCCCGTCATATCCTGATGGTGGTGGAACATTGTTAGAAATGGGGGATGAATCTTCAACTGCTGGTTGAGGTGTTATCTCCATTGTTGATGATGGTTCAGGTTGTGGTGCATCGGTAGCAACTACTGTGGAAGTAGATGCTGAAGGATCAGGTGCTTGATGTGGAAGTTGTTGAGCAGCGGAATTGGTAGAAGCATCTGATGCACTAGTAACACGAACGTCATCAAACATAGGTGTAAACAAATCTTCCAGATCCTTCCTGTTGAAAGGTAGAGGTGCAGATGAAGATTCAGGAAAGTTCATACGGTTGTGTGCGGGTTCCAAGCGGTCTTGCTCAGAAGCCATGTCGGTGAGTTCATCAAAATTAGCGTGTATGGTTTCTTGAATATCTCCAGTCCGACGATTCCAAATACGATATCCCTTGGAGTTCTCACAGTATCCAACAAAGATCCCAATATCTGCTTTAGCCTTAAGTTTACCAAGATCATCCTTATCATTCTTCGGATAACACAAAGCTCCAAAGACGTGAAAATGGTTGATGTTTGGTTTTCTCCCTTGTATAATCTCATATGGTGTTTTGGTGTGTCTTTTGGTGATCATGGCACGGTTCTGAGTATAACAAGCAGTGTTGACAGCTTCGGCCCAAAGATAATCCGGTAATTGAGCATTGATCAACATAGTTCGAGCTGCTTCCACGAGCGTCCGGTTTCATCGTTCAACTACACCATTTTGTTCCGGAGTGCGAGCTATGGAAGTCTGATGAACAATCCCATGTTTCTCTGTGAATTCCCGAATGATTTGATTCTTAAATTCAGTCCCATTGTCTGTTCGGATGATTTGGACTGTGTTGCGGACTTGAACTTGAATCTTTGTGAGAAACGTGATGAGGATAGACGGAACTTGATCTTTAGTTCGAAGGAAATAGACCCAAGTCCATCTTGAATAATCATCTACTATTACCAGAATATACTTCTTCCCGTTAATACTCTGAACGCGCATCGGACCACACAAATCCATATGAAGCAGTTGTAAGACATGATCTGTGCTGTGTTCTGTTTTGGGAGGAAAATGGGCACGATGACTTTTCCCTTGTTCACAGGCAGAACATAAGTGATCCTTGGCATATCTGAATTTTGGAAGACCGTCAACTAATTTCTTCTTTGCAAGATCAGTCATGGTTTTAAAATTGAGATGAGACAATCGTTTGTGCCATAACCAAGCTTTCGTGGGATGAGCCTTGGAGAGTAAACAAATAGGAGAAGAAGCTGTCATGCCGTCAAAGGAGATAGAATACAGACTTGTTCCGCGTTTCCCTTTCATAAGGTCGTTCCCTTGAAGATCACGAATAAAACATGTTTTCTCCCTGAATGCTACTTCCAAATCTCCGTCGCAGAATTGTCCCACGGAGAACAAATTATGACCGAGACCTTCAACATAATACACACGGCTGATTTCGATGTTCCCATTAATATAATCCCCATAGCCCATAATTGCAGCGAAGTGATCATTCCCGAATCTGACCGTTCCGATAAACTTTGCAACAAAGTTCTGAAGAAGTTGGAGATTGCCGGTCATATGTCGGGAGCACCCGCTATCAACAATCCAAAGGACGATTTGAATCACCTGCATCACAAACATCGGAAACAGGTGGAGAATTGATAACGGTTGGATCCGCTGGGTTAGTTACACAAGATGTTAGTACTTTAGGTAACCATTTGAAATCAAAAGTATTCTGTAACCAGCGTTGCCAGGTCCAACTAGTCTCTGCCTTTTTCCTAAGGTATGCACTAGGTGACTTTTTGGTCTTGGATTGGGGCTTTTCTATTTTCTCCTCAGAAACATCTAGTGGGGGCATTCCTAAAATGGATTTCTTAATGGTTTTAAGCCTAGAGGAAGCGCCACTAGTTCGTTTCTTTCTCTTAGTCAGCAAAGTTTTAGCAACACATTTTGTATGATTACCAGATAGTATGCTATGACGACAAAAGATACAAGTAGCATCAACCAAAGCATCTTCATTAATATGCAAAGAGTTATCATCTGTTACATCATTCCTAGAACTAGACTCAGGTAAGTGCAATTCTAGTGATGTTACATTTGTTTTATTCAAACTACTTTCTTGGACTTCTTCAGACTTAGATACTTCCTTCTTAGATTTCTTGACTCTATTCTTCCTTTGTTTCTTGTGAGTCTTGGAGTGGTTGATCTTAGAGGTGGTTTCTAGTCCTGTGGAATCACAAGTAGCTGAATCAGTGGTTGTGTCAGATGCTTGGGTAAATTCTTTGTCCACTACATACATTCCGGGAGCAATCTTATGACTGTTTGTTTTGCTTTTATCTAAAACTCTGATCTTCTTTTTCAAATCAATAATGATGTGTTGAAACTCTTGATTTTGTGAATCTAATTTCCTGTTTAGGTAGACTGTGTCATTTCTGTTTTGAATAACTTCATCCAGGTCTTTTTCATTTTTAAACAGTTTAACTTTTAAGAAAGCCTTTGTTTCTTTGTTTTCTTCATGACTGTTTTGAAATGATAGAGATCCCATGAGATTTTGAAATTTGAGTTCAAATTCAAGACTTTGTTTTTGACACCAGTCCAACCGTTTTTGAAGATTAAAAACTTTGTTTTCCACATCACCATTGATTTGTCGAAGAGTCTCATTCTCATGTAGCAGATTATCAATCTCCATATGCAACATCTTAATATCCACAGCATGATCATTCATAATTAAAGCATTACCAGATTCATAGAGCGAATTCATAATCACAGAGACTACGTCATAACACAAGACTTTTTCCAAGAGTCGATCATTTTCGTTTGCTAAAAATTTCTTTTGAAGTTTTTGACGTTGAACCTTGTCATCTTTAGCTTTGAAAATGGATTTCATAGATGCTAATTCCGTATGTAACTCCTCTTCCCATCTTGTTGCACCCTTTTTCAGATTTCTGACATGAGGAAGAATTTTCTTTTGAAGAATCTCCTTCTTTTCTTTCTGAACAGGAGAAAGAAAAGACGAGATAGGAATTTGAGAACTGAACTCAATTTCACTCTCCAAACGAGAAATGTCATCCATAAATGTCTGAAAATATCGAAGAACCCGACATTCTTTAGGCATTTGTGGATCAACAAGATCCTCTGTCAAACAATCTTTAAATTGTACACCAGTCGTAGGATCAGAAGTTATAGACGAGGGAGCACTTATGTTTGTGTATGTTAACGTTTGTTCTGGATGATCCTTAGGAGGAACAAATGATTTGCTCAAATGAGGTCGTGCATTATAATCGTACTGTACGTTTGAAAACTTTGTTTGTGACTTTGATCGACCCTCAATCTTGTTTTCAAGAAAATCAGTTTCTTCATCAACAGAATACATAACAACACGTTGAAAGGAATCATTTAACAGAAATGTTGCATTGTACAACTTAGGATTTTCTTTGAGTGCTTTGTGTAAATTGCGGGGTGTATCACTGCCAAGTGCAAAACTTACTCCTTTAGGACTTGGTTTTACAACATTCTTTTGAATTTGCGTTACAGAATTACCCGTTTTATACACAACATTTTGAAAGTCTTTGAGTTTGGTTTCCAAATCCAGAATTTGATCAAGATAGGAGTCAACACATTTCCGATTGGCTTTCTTTTCTTCAAGAAGATCTTTCTGAGATGCAGAAAGCTCAGATTGAGTTTTCAGCAACTCAGAATTTAAAGCATCAAGTTGAATTTTAAACTCAAGATGATCCTTTTCTTTCTGAGAGAAAAATTCAGCTTTGGCAATGGTTAGCTCACGAACTTGACTTTCTAAATTTTGAACTTTTACATACTCTTGTTGGAAAGCCTTTTCAAAACCTTTTTCACGTTTATCTTGTTTTAGATATCCGGAAAGTTGTATTTTATAGCACTCATTATCCTTTGTTAATACTGCAATTTTCTCTTTGAGTTTCTGATTGATATCATTGCATTTCTCTATTTGTGACTGGGTGGTCAATAACAAGGCCTGTAATTCCGAATCTTGATCATTCAAATGATCTTTTTGTTCAATATGATCACAATTAGCATCATCGATGAGATCATCAAAGGAAACAACTGTTTTATCATCATCAAATGATACAACCGTGTTAACTTGATCATCGGATGATGATGATAATAACTCATGTTGAACAAAAGTTTCGTTTGTAGATGAAGATGCAGACGGTGAAGCAATTTCATGAATAAGACATATCGGATCAGGTACCTGAGAAAGACCATCGGTGTCATATACCGGGCCTGACTCGGATATATTCATCTCTTGCATATTAGCCATAAGCATGACTGCAGCGTTTGCCTCAAGGTCTTCCATATCATCATCTGATTCCACAGTTGCCATAAAACTTTGATCATTCTGAGTCATTATCCCAGCAGCTCTTTCATCTTTGAGTGCCATCATAAGAGCCTCTTTGTGATACTGACTGCCCATTGTTCTCGGCTTCGGACAAGCATTAGCCATATGACCATTCCCCCCACAATTGTAGCATGTGATAGATGTATTAGCAATGCCTTTCTGACCATTCCCAACATTTGGATTTCCTCTCTGAACATTCCCCATACTGTTTCTGTTTACCCCTGCAGTATATAACCGATTTCCTCCTGACTGAACCCTTTGATTACCATATCCACGATTTCCCGAACCATATCTGCCTGAAGACCTATTTTGAATTTCAACTCTGCCATCTTGAACAACTGCCTGATTCCTGGTATTTGAAGATGAACGAAGACGGTTGTTGGATTTGGTGAATCTTCCAAATGCGTTAGCAATCAATCCAAATGCTTCATTAAGTGAATTGAAAGCATCCTCTTCTTCATCATAGTCTGCATTTGAGTACATTACTGAATCGGTGTTGTTGTATGGAACCAGCTGGTTATCAGAGTATTGTTGTGGTGCTTCATAAGGAATGATTTGATTATGAGGTTGGGGTGGAATGGTTGGTTGAAAAGATGAGTTGCCAAATTCCTGTTGTGGTAAAGAGAAGTTGGTTTGAGCAACGAGAGCAAGTGAATTTGGTGTTGGTGCTGGTGTGAAGCCTCCTCGTGCTGCAATTTCTTTATCCACTTCTGATTGATGTTGTCTGAGATAATCATACATGAGTCCGTATTTGACATCACCAATTTTCTTTGTTTGCCTCACAAAGGTTGCATATTTTTGCCATTCAGGACCAAGGCATCCAAGGAATTTGGAGTTGATAGCAATCTTTGGTAACTTGATATCATGACGATCAAGATCGTTGATTATGTTGGTGAAACGGTGGTAGTAAGATTCAATGGTCTCCCCTGGTTCCATGATGAAGTGAGTGTACTCCATATATAACTTGGACTCAAGATCTTCTTGGTTTAACTCTGTTCCTTCCATGAGAAGATGAACATGTTCCCACATATCTTTGGCTGTCTTTTGAGCATCAATACTTCGGTAGATAGGATTAGGAATTCCTTGAAGTATGAAAGACATAGCCAATTGGTTTGCCTCTTGCTGTAATGTTTGCTCAGTTGTGTAGTTGGCAACCGGAATGGGTGTGGATGTTTCTTCTCTCTCTGTAGTTGCTGAAACTACAGTAGCTGGAATGGGATAGGGTCCTTCTTCAATGACCTTCTTGAGATACTGACCATGGGGTTTTTTCAGTTCAACGAATCTGAGGAATCTACTAGCCCATTGCACGTAGTTACCCGGAGTTAGCATTGGTGGAGTTTCTTGACTTCCAGCTTCATGACGCGATTGCTGACTACTAATTGCTTCACACATCTTATTAAACCAATGAGGTTCTCTGGAGTAGGATGAATAGTTCTGCAGTTGTTGATTCTGTTGCATGATTTGTTGTGGGGATACTTGTGGTGGAGAGAGAAATTGATGTTGTTGAACGAATGCTTGTTGCTGTTGATACTGAGGATGAAATTGCTGTTGCTGAGGATGTTGCTGTAGCTGATAGTAGTAGTTGAAGTGAGGTGGTTGAGACATTTTTCTTGGATCTTTAGATAATTAAGATGTGTTTTAAGATTTATGATGTTTGATTTTTAAGTTTACTTAATGTTCTTAGTCCAATTGCGAGAAGCACTGTATGAATTGCGAGAGAATCTGAATTGCGATAAAGGTTGACCAATTGCGAGAGACTAGTGTAATTCCGAGAGATTTCTCCAAATGCGATAGAAACTTGCAATTGCGAGAATCAATGTCAATTGCGATAGAACTTTGCAATTGCGAGAGAGAACTCTGAATTGCGAAAGATCAAGCAATTTCGAAAGATTTTTCAAAATTACAATTTCGATCACTTTCTCAAACTTTTATACAAAAGTTGAGAAGAATTCCGAGTCGAGGTAGTTTCACTATCTTTTACAAAGAAGGAAACACCGAGTACCAAATCCGAAGAATCTGATGAATTGCGAGAAACTCTTAAACTAATCCAATTGCGATAAACCCGTAATTCAGCAATTCCGAGAAACCCTTGTTACCAAATGCGAGAAATCCATGAATTGTTGCAAACCAATTGCGAGAAACCCTTCTTCTTCGAATTTCAACCCAGAACGTTGGATGATGATGAAAAACGTAAATCTAATGATTTTTAACGATTAAAACACCGAATTTACACCAAAATTAACCACGTTAACTTTAAAAAACGAAGATTTGATTAAAAGGATTACACAACGATTTGCAAAACCCGCTTTTTTCACACTTTTGAACGCAAATGAACGTTAAAACAAAACTGACGTAAACTTATTTAAACCAAATGAAAATAACGATTAGATCTAGACTTAAAACACAATCCTAAATATCCTTGGCGTATGATACCACTTGTAGGTCACTATAATGATCTCAACACAACACACTACCTCGTTAATGAATTAAACAATCACACTCGATCTACTACTTTATCTAAATAATAAGCTACGTATGGAAATATAGATAAGCTAAATACGATAAGCTAGAAATAAGAGAAATGAGAAGAGAAGAATAAGATGGGAGGTTTTCATTCAGACGATTCACACACTAGCAAAGCTTCCGCACATACAATAGAAAACCAACAATTCAAATGACTCCCTTGCCTTGTATTTATAGGCATAGGGAAGGGGAATCATTCTTAGGAATATTCCCTTTACATGTGCTAAGGATAAGGTTAAATAATATGACCGGTCCAAGGACTACTATTGAACCGGTCCAAAATACAAACAATATAGTCCTAATTGTGCAACATTAATTAAATGAACAAGACTTGTAAAATATTTAAAACGTGTTCCTAACAGTACTGATTTTGAAAGTTTGTGGACCCCCTTCCCATCAGGATTGTGCTATCCTTCAGGGGATTTAGGGTCCTTTTCTCCCTGAGATCCTGAGGGTGATTGCTCAGGAACATTAGCGGGATGTGAATGTTTGTGGGTCCCCTTCTCAGTAAAGTAGTGCTGCCTTACCGAGGATTTAGAACCCTTTCCTCCCTTGGGAACTGATTGTTTTTTTGACAGTTCCTTCATCGGGATGTGGGGGGGGGGATGCTTCCTGATCCCTCTGACTTGTTTATGTCAGTTGAACCATGTGGAAGGGGTGTGCCCGAGGTCACTGAGGATGATTGCTCAGTGACCTCCGTTGGCCTTTGTTTTAAGGTCAAGAGGGTCTCAGAAATGGGTGTCTCAGAGGTCTCGGCCTTTTTCAACCTCTTTTTAAGGTTGAGTTAGTTTTGAGGATCAGTCTCAGTGGTGAGTGGCTTGGGTCTAACCACCTGGCTGGACTGACCCTTCTTAGTCTTCTTCACCTTTTTGGTCGGTGAAGGAACTGGAGAGATAACGTCATTACCCTGAATGACTGATTGCATGTATTCAGTCAGGGCAATATGTGTAACCTCACTGATGCTACTAGTGAAGTTTGACTTGTGCAGGACGTCAGGCTTCGTACCTTCTGCATCAGTCCTCACGTAGTCAGAACCTAGTAGGTCCTGAAGCACACAGGAAACAAATCTAGGATAGGACATATGCCTTTGCCTATGTTTTCCTGAGAGCTTAGCAACAAGGTCTCGGAAGATTATTCCTCCGATGTCAATTTTTGTACCCTCAAGGAGACTGAACAACATCAATTGTTGTGATGAGTTTAATTGTTTCGTAGAGGATTTATTTCCACCCAGGACCTGAATGACAAATGTCATCAGTATCCTCCAAATAGGATGGAACCATGTTTTGACTACTGGAGCCTTCTCCAGTAAGCCCCCAGCAGATGTTGTAGGACGTCTGGGGTCGTGGGGTGCTAGAAAGATTAGTTCATTCTTAATGTCATGATCAGTAGGGTTGGGTACAAATGCTTCAGCAAAGTCAAGGCCTGTGACTTTGATGAATATTGAGTAGTCAAAGGAGAGGGTTCTACTCCCATTCATCACCGTGAAGGTGATGATTGACTCTTTGGTGTCTTTGGGGCGGGTAGCCACAGCCGTACACCAGAATTCCCTCAAATAGTCATGGTAGATGACTGAGGGGGTGTGGGTGAAAGCCTTTGCAAGAAAGCAATTACGAAGATATTTCATAACGTTCTTGTAGGCTGGGTAGATTTGTGGATACGAGAAATTTCCCACCACATTGTTTTTGGTTAGTTCTACACCCTCCAATGTGAAGTCCACATTAGGGGCGTATTTCACAGCTTTAGAAGAAGCCATTTGTGGGTAAGTCTGGGTTTGACTAAGGTTTATGGGTTTCTAAAGCTTAAGAATACACACACAATTTGTTTTTGAGAATTAAAAATGGCAGAGTTTTGCTTAAGATTCTATAAAAACATGTGTGTGTTTCTTTTGGTTGGGGTATTTATAGGAAAGTGGAGATGGGGGTGTTTTGGACATTTGAGCGATCTTAATTTATTCAAAAAGAATTTTTGGAAATTGTTTTGAATAATATGTTTTGGGATCCGCATTTAATGCCAACACTCCACTTTCCTGGTTTCGCGCAACAGTCAAGGTGAACAGTTGAGCAGTTCTGCAAAAGTGTAATTTGCAGAGATGAGTCATCACATTTCTATAATGTGATTGGAGAGGCATTTAATGCCAAGTGGACATGTGGTGGCCCAAAGGTGGAAGCCAGAAAGGCAAAAAGAACAAATATTCTTAAATTAAATATTAGTTCAGTTACCAACCTCGGACATTAACTAACTAGATACTTAGAGCATTTAAGTCAGTATTTAATGTCCTTTTCAGGGCCCTGAATGATTTTTCATTCAGTGATGGTTTTCAGGGACTTGGGATTAGTCACTGATGATTCAGGAATAGGAATGATTCCTGAGCAACAAGGTTTCAGGAACTTGGGTTTACTTCCTGAGGTTGAGGATTCAGTGATATTAATTCACTGATGTACACATTGAGTCAGGGACCTGAGGTTATAAGAATTTACACTTCAGTTGGAAAGAATCAATCAGTGGACTGATTCTCTATATCCAACATTCCTAATTCAGCTTTCAGTCTTGTGAAAGTTGGTTCATCCAAAGGTTTGGTGAAGATATCAGCTAACTGATATTCAGTAGGGATGAAGTGTAATTCAATGTCACCATTCATGACATGGTCCCTGATGAAGTGATATCTGATATCAATGTGTTTTGTTCTCTGATGAAGAACAGGGTTGTTGGATATGGCAATTGCACTTGTGTTATCACAAAAGATGGGTACCATCTTATACTGAATTCCATAGTTACTGAGTTGACTTTTCATCCAGAGTACATTTGCACAACAACTAGCTGCTGCAACATATTCAGCCTCAGCTGAGGACAAGGCAACTGATTGTTGCTTCTTAGCACTCCAACAGACTAATTTCCCACCAAGAATTTGGCAAGAGCCTGAGGTGCTTTTTCTGTCCATGTTGCATCCAGCATAGTCAGAGTCTGAGTATCCTTTGAGATCAAGTCCTGAGCACTTTGGATAGTATAATCCAAGGTTAGGAGTGCCCTTCAGGTACCTGAATATCCTTTTCACAGCAGTGATATGAGAATCTCTTGGGTCAGATTGATATATGGCACATAGACATACTGAGAATTGGATATCAGGCCTTGATGCAAGTAGATACATCAGTGATCCTATCATTCCTCTAAAGAGAGTTTGATTTACTGGTTTACCAGTTAGATCAGGACCAAGGTTGTTTGGGGGGACCATGGGAGTTTTGACTGAGGCACAGTCACTGAGATCATACTTCTTCAGTAGATTCTTCACATACTTCTCTTGACTGATAGTGGTTCCTCTATCAGTCTGCTTGATCTGTAGACCAAGGAAGTATGTCAGTTCTCCCATCATGCTCATTTCAAACTTCTTTTCCATTAGTTTTTCAAATTGTTTGCAAAGTTTGAAACTTGTTGAGCCAAAGATGATGTCATCAACATACACTTGTACTAGTATGACATCATTATTTGTCTTATAGATAAACAATGTGTTGTCTATCTTGCCTCTGACAAATTTGTTTTGGATTAAGAAGGCTGAGAGAGTCTCATACCATGCCCTGGGAGCTTGCTTCAGTCCATAAAGGGCTTTGTTAAGCTTACAGACATGATCAGGAGACTCATGGCTTTCAAATCCAGGAGGTTGCTGAACATAAACTTCTTCTTTCAGTGAACCATTTAAGAATGCACTTTTAACATCCATTTGGTATACCTTGAAGTTCATGTATGTAGCAAAAGCAAGGAAGATCCTGATGGCTTCCATCCTTGCTACTGGTGCAAATGTTTCCTCATAGTCAATGCCTTCTTGTTGATTATAGCCTTTGGCTACAAGTCTGGCTTTGTTTTTAATGACTATGCCATTTTCATCAGTTTTGTTTTTAAATACCCATTTCATGCCAATGACTGAGACATTCTCAGGACATTTGACCAAGGTCATTACCTTGTTTCTGTCAAATTGTTCCAGTTCATCATGCATGGCCTGAACCCAACTTGGATGTGTAAGTGCTTCTTTAACACTTTTAGGTTCAATTGTGGAAATGAAGTCCACAAATAGGCATTCATTGGATGAGGCTGCTCTTAGACTAGCAGCCATGCTCCTGGTGAGCATGCCTTCAGTAGGCTCTCCAATAATATTGACAAGTTCAATGTCCTGAGACCTAGTCCAACTTTCTTGAGGTCCTGGATACTGATTTGAACTTGTGGAGGCCTGATTGGGTAGAGGGGTTGGTTCTGGAGTAGACACATGATCATTGATTGGATCTTGAGTGTCTACCAGCTCACTGAGATTGTTTGGTACTTGAGTATTTTGAACAGGCTGATTGATATCATCAGTGTGTGCATGTGCCTCAACAAACTCAGTGATGGTTGGGTTAGGTAGGTTGTGAGGGATTATGTAATAGGAGAGATTAGCATCATCTTGATACTGAGTAGAAGGATTGTTTTCAGACAGATATTTATCAGGAGGATATCTTGAAGAATTATCAATTCCTATCTCTTCTACTGAGGCAGTTGAGAACCTGATTGCATCAGTGCTCTCATCAAAGGTAACCTGAAATGTTTCCTCAGTCTGCTGTCTCCTTGTGTTGAACACTCTGAAGGCTTTTGAGACAAGTGAGTATCCCAGGAAGTATCCATCATCAGCTTTTGCATCAAATTTCCCTAGGTGATCCTTGTGATTATGAATAAACACAGGACACCCAAAGACATGAAAGTAGCTGATGTCAAGGATTCTTCCTTTGAATAACTCATATGGGGTTTTCCCATGTCTCTTGACAATTATGGATCTGTTTTATGTATAACAGGCAGTTTTGACTGCATCAGTCCAAAAACGGTTGGAAAGGACTGATCCACATAGCATTGTCCTAGCAGCTTCAATGAGTGTTATGTTTTTCCTTTCAGTAACACCATTTTGTTCAGGTGTGTATGGAGAGGAAAAGTTTTGGGAAATACCTTTCTCATCACAGAAACATTCAAGTTCATAATTTTTGAACTCAGTCCCATTGTCAGTTCTAATCTGTTTGACCTTAATGTCATTTTGATTTTCAATGTTCCTGACAAAGGACATGATTGTTTCAGCTGCCTGACTCTTTTTGATCAGGAAGAATACCCACGTGTATCTAGAGTATTCATCCACTATGACCAGAGTATACTTCTCATGGTTAATAGACCTTGGACTGATAGGTCCAAATAGATCCATATGGAGAAGATGTAGGCAGTTCCTGATGAAAAAGTTGGTTTTGGTTTTAAAGGATGCTCTGTGATGTTTACCTTTTTCACAAGCTGAGCATGGTTTATCCTTTAAAAACACAAGTGATGATAAGCCAAGGACCTTGTTTTGTTTCACAAGATTGTTTATGTTTTTAAAGTTCAGGTGGGTGAGTCTCTTATGCCAAAGCCAGTTGAGTGTATCAGTGGCCTTAGCAAAGAGACAAGTTCCATCCTGAGTCAGACTGGACATGTCTAATACATAAACATCTTGTCTTCTTGGTGCAATGAGGACAATTTCCTTATTTGCATTGAAGATGGTTCCTTGCTTATCATCAAACTGAACTATGTATTTTGCATCACATAGTTGACGGACACTGATCAGATTATACTTAAGACCATTTACATATGCTATCCTAGTAAAGACAATACCATTGCAGTTTACTGAACCGTAGCCTTTAGTGAGACATGATGAATTATCAGCAAATATCACTTTGGGTCCTGATTCCTCCACATATTTGTGCAGGCATTCCTTGACACCAGTCATGCTCCTTGAATATCCACTATCTAGATGCCAAACAGGATCCCTGGCATGCCTCTGCACAAATAGTAAACTGGGTCAGTTCTTTCTAGGACTCCATTTCATGGAGGGTTTGGTATTGTAGGTCTTTATGAAAGTATTAATTGATTCATGGTCAGAGGTTGAGTGGACTGAGCTACCACATGTTTTGCATTTAGTTGCAGGGGTAGCCTCAGTAGTCTGAGAGGATTGTTTCATTCCTCTTCTTACCTGAATTACCTTCTCTTTTCATGAGGATTTCTGAGTGGAACTTCCACTAGATTCACAGTGTTTGTCATATTGACAATCCTCAGGGTGATGGTCATTGAATCCACACAAAGGGCAGGGTGGAAAAGGCTTGGCTTTTTGCTTCTGTTTCTGCTTAGAATCAGAAGGGTAGTTCAGGCACTGAGCCTTAAGTCCTGAAAAGTTTGACATGACTGAGCATTGTTTAGGATCAGAGGTCCTGTGATCTTCCTTTTTGCAAATTGATGCGTGGTTTTGCAACCTTACAACAGGTTTTACCTCTCGAGGGATCTCAAGAGGCTTACAACCCCACCAGGCAGTGTACCTGACCGATGTAGTATAGTGTAGTGGTAAGTACGGGGGATTGATCGTTCTCCACAGGGAATAGTGTTCGTTAGGTATGAAAAACTACTCTAATAGGTCTAAGGGTGAGAGAAGATTCTTTTTTTGTGTTTTTATATTTTTATGAAAGCAAGTAAAATCTCGGGTTTGAAAGAGTGGGTGGAATTAGTTGCTAGTCAACTAACCCAAATTACTACGAATGCAAATAAAATAAAATAACAGAAAATGAAAATGTTGGTGAAAACTTATGTGGAGGGAAATGTGTTTACTTAGATTTCCTTACTCTCTAACTATCTTATACCGGTTGATTAGTGTGTATTAGTTGCGTGGATGACGGGTGTATTCCTTAATACCAGTCGTGGGGTGGCGTACGTACTTCCCCAACTCTACAAGCTCCTACTTCACTCCTATGTCGAGCCGGCTAGGAAGCTCCTAACATGGGATCACTAGAATTCGCTTGTGCATTAAATACAACCATAAAAACCTTTAGTACGCATTGGTTCATGTTTCTTAAGACGTTCAAGCAAGTTACCGAATAGGAAGTTAGCCAGTTTTCTTAAGCCTAACATAGATGAACAATCATCCAATACAACTAACAACACACTAATAACCAATAATCAATAGCTAGGTTTCATTAGATCTAAGCAAACACAAGATAAATCTAGCCTAGCATGTTAAACAAAAGACAAGAACAAGATAGAATCAAACAACACATAGACATATTGAATGATTAATTGATAACTTATCTTCAATGTAACATGGAAGATCTCAAGGCAAAAAGCCTTGAAAGAGCTGCCAAATTCGTCCTAGGGTTTTCACACACAAAGTTCCCCAATAAGTTCCACAATAAGTTTCACACTAATGACAAAGAATTGCAAAACTATATATAGATTTTTAGATCTGACGGCGTCACGTTATGGAGTGTGACGCCGTCACCTCGCCGCTTTTAGGGTTCCCGGATGACCTTCTTGACGCCGTCCCTCTTTAGCTCTCCAAAATCCGTTCTGGCCTATCAAGGATTGACGCCCTCAGACTATGAACGTGACGCCGTCCCTCTTTAAATTATAACGTGACGACCTTGATCAAATTAAAGGGTGACGCCGTCAGAATTCCCATGCAATTTTCACTGGCTTATCATGAGTAAATTTCACATCCACCACTTTTGCCAAGCCATGACGCCGTCTGGAGAGGATCCTGACGCCGTCAAAGGTAACTTCCAGCCGATTTTTGAGACTTTGTCGTTTTCTTCACTTTTATGCTCTAAAAACGTCCAAAATGCTTCTTTTTCCAGATTTCTTCTCAAAAGTACCTAAAATGACAAAAGGAACGATTTAGGGCAATATTTGATCAAATAAATACGATTTAGGGCTTAAATGACCCCTTAAAAGCGGTACACTTTTCGCTTCATCAAATACCCTTACACTTGAGATTTGCTGGTCCTCAAGCAAATGCGCTTTTATTCTAATCAAAATACAAGTTAGGGGTCATTTAATGCTAACATAAAAGTAATTACAACAAATAATCGTTCCACTTTAATCATAATAAGCACGGAGATTACAAACTAGCACCTCACAAGTAGTGTTTAGATACTCACATCTCTCAAGTGTCATCAAAATAAATCTCATAAATGAAAACGGATAATATCTCTCACTACCTGTCATAGCAAATAGATTATCATAGGCTTGGGAAAGGATCGAAAACCTCCTCCACTAGGCGTAAGCACCTAAGATAAACTATCAAAGAGGGCTTTTAAATGGGTTATAACATTAGGTGTAGGGAAAAGGAAAACACGGTTTTGTTGGATAAAGGATATTTTACTGGTGGCGAGTTAAAGATCTTGATCAATTACATGTACTATACAATGTTGCTAAGCCAAGACTCGACTCGATCTTAAGCTAAAAACAAAATAACAAAAACATAAAATAAACATAAAATGAAACGGGATGGTAGTCCGTATGTTTTTTCTACTTTTATTTTTCTCATTTTTTTTTTGTATTTTTCTTGATTTTTTTTTTTTTTTTTTTTTTTTTTTTTTTTTTTCATACACTCTTGCCCTACCATCCAAAATAATACATCATAGGGGCATTGCATTCCCCTTACACTTGAACTTTTACATAACTTTACAAATTACTATTCTAATGACTCGAATTAAGATAATCAAAACACTTGGAGTACTTTTAAAATATTTAGCACATATGGGGGTAATAAATGATGTTCTTCCCCATTACTTCATTACACTAGTACTTTACCCATGAGTCCCAATCGTCCCAAAACAATATGTACAAGGATATGACTCGACTTAGCAACCATGTAATCAACTAGATAATTAACTTGGGTTTAAACAAATGTTGTCACAATAATGCACTAAAAATGAGTGCATACAAGGTAGGCTAAGGCGATTTGGGTGTACATTTAAGTGGGGTGTAACAAATTCTTCCTTTAAGTAAAATGCTTAAAGTTAGAAACGAAAAGATAGGCTCTGAGGGGTGTACTAGGGGTATCGTGTACTAAAAATGAGTACAACGCAAAGGGTGTGGGAGAATTACTTGACCAATGTAACCAATGTAATTATAACAAAAACACAGGTGTAAAACAATGGGTTAATCCTAATGCCTCTTATCATGTAGTAAATCTAACTACATGAATGTAGTCTCACTTGTGGCCTTGGAATGGTCCTAACGCAAGTTCTAGAATCTAAGTGCTACCGGTACACACATCATAGCATAAATGCTTTTCCTACCAATTCTAGGGGCGAACCTCACATATTTGGGGGTGGAAATTTTTTTTTTAGTGGTATGGTTTTTGTGCTAGTCATATAACTCCTATCCGTGAGACGCTCATTAAGATCAAAGTTTCACTCCTATATGTTGTAAAAAAATTTAAATTTGGCACTAAAATTGCCCTAACAGGTATTTATCTCAGTTTTATTACACATCTACTATTTAACAAACAAAAATCAAGCGTAATAGCATTCTCTAAAATCGTACTTTTACCCCCCCTTACACTTAAGATGAACATTGTCCCCAATGTTCAAATAACAAATGTAAAAGCATAAAGTAAAAGAATGAAATCAAATACTCCCCTGATTCGCTCGGTGGATAATGAAGTAACACGGTTAGATCTTCTTCCAAAGAGAATGTTGAAGCTCCATGACTAATGCATCGCCATAAGCTTGATCCAAAAACATTTCCTTGTCCAAAATAACCTGTTAAACCTGAGAAAACAAACACGAAAACCTGCATAACATCGGCGGGATAAGATCTATATATAAGGATATAATGCTTGTGGAATGATAACTTTGCAGATTCCTGGAGATTATAAGTTAGAGATTTAATAAAAACTTTTTATGAAAACAAAACTTTCAAAAATTTCCAGAAAATTAAACCTGACGCCGTCAGGTTGTAAAGCCTGACGCCGTCAGATATGATCTGACAGAATTCTCATGTTACATTTCCGGAAAAATTTTGGAAAAACCTATACCTTACTTCCTGGAAATCCTGCAAAACATCATTATGACTCGATACAAGCATTTGACTCAAACAAACACTAATATGTATGTTCATTTATTACTATTACGATTCATGTTCATTTGTGTTCTAATAAACCGATTTAGATTTCCCTTACACTTAACTTTTGCAAAATACCTTTATATGTAGTTAAGACGAAGTTAAAAACAAGATAAAGCATTTTCACAAATTAGTTTTTAACATGAATCAATAATAATAAAACTTAAACACACATACAGAAATAAATAAAATTAAACAAACAAATAAATAAACACATAAAGCAAATAAAGCTTGGGTTGCCTCCCAAGAAGCGCTTTTCTTTATTAACGAGTCTTGTAGCTAGACTCAAAGTCACGTACATTACGTGACTTCTTCATCAAAAGTTATGTCTTCCTCATTGATCATTTCATTACCATTCTCTTGATAATGCTTGACTCGTTGTATATTCACAGTGAATTCTCTATCTTCTTCGTCAATCAACACAACGGCTCCGGTTTTAGAGGAGCTCCTTACGGTAAAAGGTCCATACCATCTAGATTTAAGTTTTCCAGGAAATAGTCTTAAGCGAGAATTATATAATAAGACCTTGTCTCCTTCTGAAAACTCCTTTGGTCTCTTAATCCGTTGGTCATGCCATCTTTTTGCCCTTTCTTTGTATGTAATGGAAGATTCATAAGCCTCTAATCTCAATTCATCGAGCTCTTGGAGCTGTAAGAATCTATTTGTTCCCGCAACCGTATAGTCCAAATTACAAGCCTTAAGTGCCCAATATGCCTTGTATTCCAGTTCTACTGGAAGGTGGCATGCCTTGCCATATACCATACGGAACGGGGTTGTCCCGATTGGTGTCTTATAAGCGGTTCGAAAAGCCCACAAAGCTTCATCGAGCTTAAAAGACCAATCTTTTCTGTTTTGATTAACCGTTTTCTCTAGTATTCTCTTTATGGCTCTATTAGTGTTTTCGACTTGACCATTGGTTTGAGGATGGTAAGCGGTGGAGAATCGGTGAGAGACTCCATATCTTTTCATAACTTTCTCCATTTGCGAATTACAAAAATGGGTTCCCCTGTCGCTAATAAGAGCCTTCGGAATTCCGAACCTAGCGAACAATTTTTTTAAGAAATGAATGACTACCCTAGCGTCGTTAGTCCTAAGGGCTTGCGCTTCCACCCATTTTGAAACATAGTCAATTGCCACTAAGATGTATTCATTCCCTCCTGAAGATGGGAAGGGTCCCATGAAATCAATTCCCCAAACATCGAAAACCTCGCAAACTTGTATATAGTTCTGTGGGGCTTCATCCCTCCTAGAGATATTCCCAGCTCTCTGACATGCGTCACAAGTCTGTATCATTCCCTTCACATCACGAAATATTGTAGGCCAATAGAATCCCGCGTCGAAGACCTTTCGTGCAGTAGTGTTCATTCCGTGATGTCCTCCAGATGGACCTGCATGACACTCCTTCATAATTCTGACAGCCTCTGATGCGTGGTTTTGCAACCTTACAACAGGTTTTACCTCTCGAGGGATCTCAAGAGGCTTACAACCCCACCAGGCAGTGTACCTGACCGATGTAGTATAGTGTAGTGGTAAGTACGGGGGATTGATCGTTCTTCACAGGGAATAGTGTTCGTTAGGTATGAAAAATTACTCTAATAGGTCTAAGGGTGAGAGAAGATTCTTTTTATGTTTTTATATTTTTATGAAAGCAAGTAAAATCTCGGGTTTGAAAGAGTGGGCGGAATTAGTTGCTAGTCAACTAACCCAAATTACTACGAATGCAATTAAAATAAAATAACAAAAATGAAAAGTTGGTGAAAACTTATGTGGAGGGAAATGTGTTTACTTAGATTTCCTTACTCCCTAACTATCTTTTACCGGTTGATTAGTGTGTATTAGTCGCGTGGATGACGGGTGTATTCCTTAATACCATTCGTGGGGTGGCGTACGTACTTCCCCAACTCTACAAGCTCCTACTTCACTCCTATGTCGAGCCGGCTAGGAAGCTCCTAACATGGGATCACTAGAATTCGCTTGTGCATTAAATACAACCATAAAAACCTTTAGTACGCATTGGTTCATGTTTCTTAAGACGTTCAAGCAAGTTACCGAATAGGAAGTTAGCCAGTTTTCTTAAGCCTAACATAGATAAACAATCATCCAATACAACTAACAACACACTAATAACCAATAATCAATAGCTAGGTTTCATTAGATCTAAGCAAACACAAGATAAATCTAGCCTAACATGTTAAACAAAAGACAAGAATAAGATAGAATCAAACAACACATAGACATATTGAATGATTAATTGATAACTTATCTTCAATGTAACATGGAAGATCTCAAGGCAAAAAGCCTTGAAAGAGCTGCCAAATTCGTCCTAGGGTTTTCACACACAAAGTTCCCCAATAAGTTCCACACTAATGACAAAGAATTGCAAAACTATATATAGATTTTTAGATCTGACGGCGTCACGTTATGGAGTGTGACGCCGTCACCTCGCCGCTTTTAGGGTTCTCGGATGAACTTCTTGACGCCGTCCCTCTTTAGCTCTCAAAAATCCGTTCTGGCTTATCAAGGCTTAACGCCCTCAGACTATGAACGTGACGCCGTCCCTCTTTAAATTATAACGTGACGACCTTGATCAAATTAAAGCGTGACGCCGTCAGAATTTCCATGCAATTTCTCTGGCTTATCATGAGTAAATTTCACATCCACCACTTTTACCAAGCCATGACGCCGTCCAGGGTTAATCCTGACGCCGTCAAAGGTAACTTCCAGCAAGATTTTGAGACTTTGTCGTTTTCTTCACTTTTATGCTCCAAAAACGTCCAAAATGCTTCCTTTTCCAGATTTCTTCTCAAAAGTACCTAAAATGACAAAAGGAACGATTTAGGGCAATATTTGATCAAATAAATACGATTTAGGGCTTAAATGACCCCTTAAAAGCGGTACACTTTTCGCTTCATCAAATACCCTTACACTTGATATTTGCTTGTCCTCAAGCAAATGCGCTTTTATTCTAATCAAAATACAAGTTAGGGGTCATTTAATGCTAACATAAAAGTAATTACAACAAATAATCGTTCCACTTTAATCATAATAAGCACGGAGATTACAAACTAGCACCTCACAAGTAGTGTTTAGATACTCACATCTCTCAAGTGTCATCAAAATAAATCTCATAAATGAAAACGGATAATATCTCTCACTACCTGTCATAGCAAATAGATTACCATAGGCTTGGGAAAGGATCAAAAACCTCCTCCACTAGGCGTAAGCACCTAAGATAAACTATCAAAGAGGGCTTTTAAATGGGTTATAATGTTAGGTGTAGGGAAAAGGAAAACACGGTTTTGTTGGATAAAGGATATTTTACTGGTGGCGAGTTAAAGATCTTGATCAATTACATGTACTATACAATGTTGCTAAGCCAAGACTCGACTCAATCTTAAGCTAATGAAAGAAAATAACAAAAACATAAAATAAACATAAAATAAAACGGGATGGTAGTCCGTATGATTTTTCTACTTTTCTTTTTCTCATTTTTTTTTGTTATTTTTCTTGATTTTTTTTTTCTTTTTTTTTTTTTTTTTTTTTTTTTTTTTTTTTTTTTGCATACACTTTTGCCCTACCATCCAAAATAATACATCATAGGGGCATTGCATTCCCCTTACACTTGAACTTTTACATAACTTTACAAATAACTATTCTAATGACTCGAATTAAGATAATTGAAAAACTTGGAGTATTTTTAAAATATTTAGCACATATGGGGGTAATAAATGATGTTCTTCCCCATTACTCCATTACACTAGTACTTTACCCATGAGTCCCAATCGTCCCAAAACAATATGTACAAAGATATGACTCGACTTAGCAACCATGTAATCAACTAGATAATTAACTTGGGTTTAAACAAATGTTGTAACAATAATGCACTAAAAATGAGTGCATACAAGGTAGGCTAAGGCGATTTGGGTGTACATTTAAGTGGGGTGTAAACAAATCCTTCCTTTAAGTAAAATGCTTAAAGGTCGAAACGAAAAGATAGGCTCTGAGGGGTGTACTAGGGGTATCGTGTACTAAAAATGAGTACAACGCAAAGGGTGTGGGGGAATTACTTGACCAATGTAGCCAATGTAATTAAAACAAAAACACAGGTGTAAAACAATGGGTTAATCCTAATGCCTCTTATCATGTAGTCAATCCTAACTACACGAATGTAGTCTCACTTGTGGCCTCGGAATGGTCCTAACGCAAGTTCTAGAATCTAAGTGCTACCGGTACACACATCATAGCATAAATGCTTTTCCTACCAATTCTAGGGGCGAACCTCACATATTTGGGGGTGGAAAATTTTTTAGTGGTACGGTTTTGTGCTAGTCATATAACTCCTATCCATGAGACGCTCATTAAGATCAAAGTTTCACTCCTATATGTTGTAAAAAAATTTAAATTTGGCACTAAAATTACCCTAACAGGTATTTATCTCAGTTTTATTACACATCTACCATCAAACAAACAAAAATCAAGCGCAATTGCATTCTCTAATCGCACTTTTACCCCGCCTTACACTTAAGATGAACATTGTCCCCAATGTTCAAATAACAAGATGTAAAAGTAAATAAGGTAAAAGAATGAAATCAAATACTCCCCTGATTCGTTCGGTGGATAATGAAGTAACACGGTTAGATCTTCTTCCAAAGAGAATGTTGAAGCTCCATGACTAATGCATCGCCAAAAGCTTGATCCAAAACATTTCCTTTTCCAAAATAACCTGTTAAACCTGAGAAAACAAACACGAAAACCTGCATAACATCGGCGGGATAAATCTATATATAAGGATATAATGCTTGTGGAATGATAATTTTGCAGATTCCTGGAGATTATAAGTTATAGATTTAATAAAAACTTTTTATGAAAACAAAACTTTTAAAAATTTTCAGAAAATTAAACCTGACGCCGTCAGGTTGTAACTCCTGACGCCGTCAGAAATGATCTGACAGAATTCTCATGTTACGTTTCCGGAAAATTTTTGGAAATTTCTATACCTTACTTCCTGGAAATCCTGCAAAACATCATTATGACTCGATACAAGCATTTGACTCAAACAAATACTAATATGTATGTTAATTTATTATTATTATGATTCATGTTCATTTGTGTTCTAATAAACCGATTTAGATTTCCCTTACACTTAACTTTTGTAAAATACCTTTATATGTAGTTAAGACGAAGTTAAAAACAAAATAAAGCATTTTCACAAATTAGTTTTGAACATGAATCAATAATAATAAAACTTAAACACACATACGGAAGCAAATAAAATCAAACAAACAAACAAATAAACTCACAAAGCAAATAAAGCTTGGGTTGCCTCCCAAGAAGCGCTTTTCTTTATTAACGAGTCTTGTAGCTAGACTCAAAGTAAGGCTCATCTAGTGTCGCTTATGCTCACGTATCCGAGTGTGAGCCATCTAATTGTTGCCTCATCTTTCTTGTATTCATCATTCAGCTCCAAACATCCATGATAGTATCTCTTATTTTTCTCATGTGGATATTTGAGCCCCTTCCTCTTATCATTCTCACTTAACAAATCAAGAGGCACAAGTCTATTGCAAGATTCAATGGAGTAGTTTTTAAACCTAGGATGTGCTCGGGGCATTTGGTAAGTAAAATCTTCATCCCCATCCGAGAATGTAATTAACCTGTCCACAAGTTTTTCGTCAAGGTGGGTCAACCTTTTGAAGGGTTCTCCAAAAATGACTTGGGTTAATTTGTTCTCAATGAATTCTCCTAAGTTCTCCATAACCATAAAATCCACCAAATACACAAAACTTCCGACGAATACGTGTAGTGGCTTAGTCCTAGCAACAATGTTATCTCCTTGATATTCTAGCTCATCTACCATGATTTTATTATAATTAGCGCGAGAGATAATGTTCATAGGCAAAGATGAGTTAAGATAAGCATAAAAATCATGATAACCAATCTTACACGGAAATTGCATGTTAAAGAGGCTATCCTTTTTGATCTTAGTCCTAGGGTCAACATACTTAAAGGGAGCAATTTCCTCTTTTCCCCATTCCTCGTTAACTACTTCTCCATTACCGGCATCCTCATCGGAGTCTGAGTAGTAAAACGGACTAACATGGTCATTCTCATGGTCAGACTCCTCCATCTCAGAATTGTTACCAAAGTGGTGGTCGGGTGAAAGGTTGTTGTTCTCTATGATGGGAGTGGGAACGGGTAGTTGAAAGTTTGCACGGCGAAAAATACGAATAACAGGGATCAAATGACCAATGTTACTCATGAGGTAAGTGGAAGGTATCACAAAAAAAAGTACGAAGAAATAAGATAGACTAAAGAAAACCTATAAAAAGAAAATAAAAATCTCACTAGAAAGGAATCTAGTGAGTAGACCTATAAAATAAAAATTCAACCTAAACAATAACTATTCCCCGGCAGCGGTGCCAAAAAGTTGATGCGTGGTTTTGCAACCTTACAACAGGTTTTACCTCTCGAGGGATCTCAAGAGGCTTACAACCCCACCAGGCAGTGTACCTGACCGATGTAGTATAGTGTAGTGGTAAGTACGGGGGATTGATCGTTCTTCACAGGGAATAGTGTTCGTTAGGTATGAAAAATTACTCTAATAGGTCTAAGGGTGAGAGAAGATTCTTTTTATGTTTTTATATTTTTATGAAAGCAAGTAAAATCTCGGGTTTGAAAGAGTGGGCGGAATTAGTTGCTAGTCAACTAACCCAAATTACTACGAATGCAATTAAAATAAAATAACAAAAATGAAAAGTTGGTGAAAACTTATGTGGAGGGAAATGTGTTTACTTAGATTTCCTTACTCCCTAACTATCTTTTACCGGTTGATTAGTGTGTATTAGTCGCGTGGATGACGGGTGTATTCCTTAATACCATTCGTGGGGTGGCGTACGTACTTCCCCAACTCTACAAGCTCCTACTTCACTCCTATGTCGAGCCGGCTAGGAAGCTCCTAACATGGGATCACTAGAATTCGCTTGTGCATTAAATACAACCATAAAAACCTTTAGTACGCATTGGTTCATGTTTCTTAAGACGTTCAAGCAAGTTACCGAATAGGAAGTTAGCCAGTTTTCTTAAGCCTAACATAGATAAACAATCATCCAATACAACTAACAACACACTAATAACCAATAATCAATAGCTAGGTTTCATTAGATCTAAGCAAACACAAGATAAATCTAGCCTAACATGTTAAACAAAAGACAAGAATAAGATAGAATCAAACAACACATAGACATATTGAATGATTAATTGATAACTTATCTTCAATGTAACATGGAAGATCTCAAGGCAAAAAGCCTTGAAAGAGCTGCCAAATTCGTCCTAGGGTTTTCACACACAAAGTTCCCCAATAAGTTCCACACTAATGACAAAGAATTGTAAAACTATATATAGATTTGTAGATCTGACGGCGTCACGTTATGGAGTGTGACGCCGTCACCTCGCCGCTTTTAGGGTTCTCGGATGACCTTCTTGACGCCGTCCCTCTTTAGCTCTCAAAAATCCGTTCTGGCTTATCAAGGCTTGACGCCCTCAGACTATGAACGTGACGCTGTCCCTCTTTAAATTATAACGTGACGACCTTGATCAAATTAAAGCGTGACGCCATCAGAATTTCCATGCAATTTCTCTGGCTTATCATGAGTAAATTTCACATCCACCACTTTTGCCAAGCCATGACGCCGTCCAGGGTTAATCCTGACGCCGTCAAAGGTAACTTCCAGCAAGATTTTGAGACTTTGTCGTTTTCTTCACTTTTATGCTCCAAAAACGTCCAAAATGCTTCCTTTTCCAGATTTCTTCTCAAAAGTACCTAAAATGACAAAAGGAACGATTTAGGGCAATATTTGATCAAATAAATACGATTTAGGGCTTAAATGACCCCTTAAAAGCGGTACACTTTTCGCTTCATCAGCCTCCTTTTCCGAAACACAACGCCTGATTACCTGGTCCGGACATCTTCGGAATAAGAAAGGTTCATCCCAAAAGTAATACTTTAATTGATTGAAGAACCTCCTTTTTTCATGCCTGCTCATATGCTCAGGAATGACTCGACTTGCCAGGTAGTTAGCATAATCCGCATACCATGGTTCAGAATCATTTATTGACATGAGCTGCTCTTCCGGAAATGACTCCCGAATCTCACTCTTGTCAGATTCAGCGAGGCTGGGGTTTTCGAGACGAGAGAGATGATCAGCCGCAAGATTCTCTGCTCCTTTCTTATCACGAATTTCAACATCGAACTCTTGCAATAGTAGGATCCAACGATGTAACCGTGGTTTAGCATCCTGTTTAGCAAAAAGATATCGAATAGCTGAATGATCTGTAAAAACAACCGTTTTAGAAAGGACAAGATACTGGCGAAATTTATCAAAAGCGAATACCACGGCTAGTAATTCCTTTTCAGTGGTAGTGTAGTTTTCTTGAGCAGGATTCATGGTTTTGCTAGCGTAGTATATTGGCTGAAAGTGTTTGTTAAACCTTTGGCCTAATACTGCTCCAACAGCATAATCACTAGCATCGCACATGATTTCAAAGGGTAACTCCCAGTTAGGGGTAACCATAATTGGAGCTTGGGTAAGTTCCTGCTTCAATCGATTGAATGCATCCTTGCACTCTTGAGAGAAGTCGAACGGGGCATCCTTCATGAGCAACTGAGTCATTGGTTTAGCTACCTTTGAGAAATCTTTAATGAATCTCCTATAGAAGCCAGCATGACCCAAAAAGCTACGGATTGCCTTGACAGTTGTTGGATAGGGAAGTTTGGATATAGCTTCAATTTTTGCCCGGTCTACTTCAATTCCACTTCCTGAAATTTTGTGCCCTAGCACAATCCCTTCTTTTACCATAAAGTGGCACTTTTCCCAGTTTAGTACCAAGTTAGTCTCCTCACAGCGTTTGAGCATTTTCTCAAGGTTAGCAAGACAGCGATCAAAAGAGTTTCCAAAGACCGAAAAATCATCCATGAAGACCTCCATGCTATCTTCCATTAACTCATGGAAGATTGCCGTCATGCAGCGCTGGAAAGTGGCGGGGGCGTTACATAGTCCAAAGGGCATTCGCTTGTAGGCGAAGGTGCCATAAGGGCATGTAAACGTAGTCTTTTCTTGGTCCTCAGGAGCGATAGGGATCTGGAAATATCCTGAGAACCCATCTAGGAAGCAGTAGTACTCATGCCCTGCTAACCTTTCCAGCATTTGGTCGATAAATGGAAGAGGGAAATGATCTTTTCGGGTTGCATCATTCAACTTCCTATAATCGATGCACACACGCCACCCAGTTACTGTTCGTTGAGGCACTAACTCATCCTTATCGTTCTTTACTACTGTCATTCCTCCCTTTTTTGGTACAACTTGTACAGGACTTACCCATGGACTGTCGGAAATTGGGTAAATTAGCCCTTCATCTAGGAGCTTAATGACTTCCTTTTTCACGACTTCCTTAATGTTGGGGTTTACTCGCCTTTGAGGCTGCATGGTGGGTTTATAATCCTCCTCCATGAGGATTTTATGCGTGCAAAAGGTAGAGTCAATCCCCTTGATGTCGGCTACACTCCATGCTATAACCCCTTTATATTTCTTTAAAACTCCTAAGAGTTTATCTTTTTGTTCACTTTTCAAGGAAGAGCTTATGATTACCGGAAGTTGATCTTCCCCTTGGAGGAAAGCATATTCAAGGTTGGTTGGGAGTTCCTTGAGTTCTACCGCAGGTGGCTCGATGATGGAGGGTTTAAGTTTGTTCTCGGGTTTACGAAGCTCAAGCTATTCGGTTTCTTGTCTGGGATAAAAAGAGACTGCGTTTACATCCATAGTCTTTTCCTCCTCAAAGATGGGTAAGAAAGCTTCATCTCGCAACCAACCAGCTTCCATCTGTTCATCTATACAATTGTCAATCTCGTCGGATAGTTCATCGATTTCTTCGATGAAATACAGTTGATTATCTGCTTCGAGAGAAAGATTCATTGTGTCCTTGATGTCGAAGGTTAAGCTATCGGCCCCCACTCGTAAGGTTAGTTTGCCGTCATGAACATCAATAACAGCACGAGCGGTTGCAAGGAATGGCCTCCCTAGAATAATGGGCACTAAGTCATCTTCTTCCATCTCTAAGATGACGAAGTCAACTGGAAATTTGAACTTCCCTACCTTAACCAGCACATTCTCACATATTCCTAAGGGGTATTTGACTGATCTATCGGCTAGTTGGATGTTCATACGGGTTGGTTTCAACCCAGAATACCCTAATTTAAGGAACATGGAATGTGGCATAAGATTGATACTTGCTCCTAAGTCGGCTAAAGCATTCTTGACTGAAAGAGATCCTATTGAGCAGGGTAGGGTGAAACTACCTGGATTGTCCACCTTCTTTGGCAGCCCTCGTTGAGTCACCACAGAACATTCTTCTCCTAAGGTTACAAGACCCTCGAGCCCTTTTCTGTTGGTTAGCAACTTCTTGAAGTATGTACTATATTTAGGCATATGGTAGCATGCATCAAGAAGGGGTATGGTGACGACTGAATTTTTCAAATATGACAGGAATCTTTTATTATCATTTTCGACCTTTTGATTCTTGAGACGGGACGGGTATGGGACTTTAATGGGCTGTTTGGTTGGAGTAGGTTGAGAGGGAGTTACCGGAGAGGTTTGTTCGGGATTCTCATCGTTCACATTATCTTCCTCCTCATGAGGGGTGTTGGGTTCCATGACGTTAGATTGTTGAGCTGGGTAAGGTGGATCCTTAGTAGTTGTTCCAGCACGAGTGGTGATGGCGAGTAAGGGATCTCTTTGAGGTTCACCAAGGCCGTCGAGAGTGGCGTTGAGTTCAGCGAATATGGCCCTTATGTCATTTTGTTGGCTATTGATAAGGTTGTCGAGACCATTTAGTTGCAAATTCTTTTCAAGCGTGAAATGCTCAAGATCATCCTCAAAAGTGCTTCTAACCTTATAGTCAGGATATTCTCCTCCTCCCTCTTCTCTCACAAGATTTCCCCAAGGGGTGAAATCATTGTTTTGGTAGAAAGTTAAGAGCGAAGGATCATCGAAGATGTCGTGGCTTGACAAGCATGCTTGTTCGGTGGTGGTATTATCCCCGCATTCCTCCACTTCATGTGGGCCACCACATTGGTCGCAGATCAAGTATGGGTTTGACAACCGTTTAGTTGGTTGTGACTTGTCTAAATAAGAGACTTGATCATTCATTCTACTCAACCGGCTAGCAAAAGGAGGCTCTTTCATGATTTTGGAAATGCTCATGATCGAATCGGGTTCATCCCAGGTATCGTCTTGATCATTTGCGTATTCCTCAATTCTATTCCATCCTTCCTCAGCGCTTAGGTTGGCTATTTTTCCTTTTACCGAATTATTAATGCCAAATTGATCGCTTTTAGGGACACTATCATAAAAAATTTGGACAAGAAGCCAGAGTTCAATGCCATGATGAGGGACTTGTCTAATCAGATCTTTGAATCTGATCCAGGATTCGTGAATGAGTTCAGCTGGTCCAACATGGAAGCGGAAGATTTCGTCTCTTAACGTTGAAGTTCTTCCTATTGGAAAGAATTTCTCATAGAATTTTGAGACAAGCTGTTCCCATGTGAAAATGGATTCGGAGGGAAGTTGGTTATACCAGTCTCTGGCTTTTTCATAAAGGGTGAAGGGAAAGAATAGCAGCCGGGAGGTACCTCTAGTGGCTCCGTCCGTATGGAGGGTATCCACTATTTTCAGGAAGTCCTTAATGTGTTGGATTAGATCTTCAGTTTTCAATCCGTGAAACTTGCATACACTTTGGACCAGCCAAATATCGGTTGCACGCAAGACCCCATCCGTGCGTTCATTTGGAAAAACGATAGCATTGGAAAAACCACGTGGGGTGGGAGAAGAGTAGTCCTTGAGGCATTTAGGAGTTGGGCTTTCGGGAACCTCCATATCGTGATTGGGTTGAGGGCTAGGAGGTGTAGAGTGATGATTGGATTCTTCCTCGGAGAGGGCATCATCAAAGTTGATGGCAAAGCCAGATGATTCAGGTGTTGCAAAGAGTCGCCTTAATCTTCGCATTTCCCTATCAGGTTCTGCGTAGGGTGAAATAAGGCCGCTTAGTGAACTACGACTCCTGGTGACTCTGAGATTGGAGAAATCTTCGTTTACCATGATGGCCAAGGAAGAGTTGAGCAATGGACGGAGCGGAAAAAGATAGACTAAAGAAGACCTAGAAAAATAAAATAAAAATCTCACTAGAAAGGAATCTAGTGAGTAGACCTATAAAATAAAAATTCAACCTAAACAATAACTATTCCCCGGCAGTGGCGCCAAAAACTTGATGCGTGGTTTTGCAACCTTACAACAGGTTTTACCTCTCGAGGGATCTCAAGAGGCTTACAACCCCACCAGGCAGTGTACCTGACCGATGTAGTATAGTGTAGTGGTAAGTACGGGGGATTGATCATTCTCCACAGGGAATAGTGTTCGTTAGGTATGAAAAACTACTCTAATAGGTCTAAGGGTGAGAGAAGATTCTTTTTTTGTGTTTTTATATTTTTATGAAAGCAAGTAAAATCTCGGGTTTGAAAGAGTGGGCGGAATTAGTTGCTAGTCAACTAACCCAAATTACTACGAATGCAAATAAAATAAAATAACAGAAAATGAAAATGTTGGTGAAAACTTATGTGGAGGGAAATGTGTTTACTTAGATTTCCTTACTCCCTAACTATCTTTTACCGGTTGATTAATGTGTATTAGTTGCGTGGATGACGGGTGTATTCCTTAATACCAGTCGTGGGGTGGCGTACGTACTTCCCCAACTCTACAAGCTCCTACTTCACTCCTATGTCGAGCCAGCTAGGAAGCTCCTAACATGGGATCACTAGAATTCGCTTGTGCATTAAATACAACCATAAAAACCTTTAGTACGCATTGGTTCATGTTTCTTAAGACGTTCAAGCAAGTTACCGAATAGGAAGTTAGCCAGTTTTCTTAAGCCTAACATAGATGAACAATCATCCAATACAACTAACAACACACTAATAACCAATAATCAATAGCTAGGTTTCATTAGATCTAAGCAAACACAAGATAAATCTAGCCTAGCATGTTAAACAAAAGACAAAAACAAGATAGAATCAAACAACACATAGACATATTGAATGATTAATTGATAACTTATCTTCAATGTAACATGGAAGATCTCAAGGCAAAAAGCCTTGAAAGAGCTGCCAAATTCGTCCTAGGGTTTTCACACACAAAGTTCCCCAATAAGTTCCACAATAAGTTTCACACTAATGACAAAGAATTGCAAAACTATATATAGATTTTTAGATCTGACGGCGTCACGTTATGGAGTGTGACGCCGTCACCTCGCCGCTTTTAGGGTTCCCGGATGACCTTCTTGACGCCGTCCCTCTTTAGCTCTCCAAAATCCGTTCTGGCCTATCAAGGATTGACGCCCTCAGACTATGAACGTGACGCCGTCCCTCTTTAAATTATAACGTGACGACCTTGATCAAATTAAAGGGTGACGCCGTCAGAATTCCCATGCAATTTTCACTGGCTTATCATGAGTAAATTTCACATCCACCACTTTTGCCAAGCCATGACGCCGTCTGGAGAGGATCCTGATGCCGTCAAAGGTAACTTCCAGCCGATTTTTGAGACTTTGTCGTTTTCTTCACTTTTATGCTCCAAAAACGTCCAAAATGCTTCCTTTTCCAGATTTCTTCTCAAAAGTACCTAAAATGACAAAAGGAACGATTTAGGGCAATATTTGATCAAATAAATACGATTTAGGGCTTAAATGACCCCTTAAAAGCGGTATACTTTTCGTTTCATCACAAATCATGCAATAAAGGACTCTATAGCAATCATCAGTGAGATAATTTGTATAGTTGCATAGCTCACATCTTTTCAGGGGTTTTGTGGGTTTGGGTTTGGTCTTTGAGGAAGCTGGTTTTTGTTCCTTCTTGGATTGAGAGGGTTTCTCAGAAGATGCAATCTTCTCTCCCAGCTTCCTGACCATTTCAGCCAACTGATCAAATTTTGAGTCAGGGCTTTGGGTTGTTACTTCAGAAGGGACTGAAGTTGATGAGTCATCAGTATTTACTGAGACATCAAGGTTTGCTCTCTTTGGGATGGTTGTTCCCATTCCTGATCTCTCCTTTGGAGAGTGTGGTGAGAAGACCATAGGTGGGAGGCCTAAGTTAGGTGCAGCACCCTGAAGGGTATTTAGTGGAGGAAGTGGAGGGTATGATTCTGATTCAGACTCATTCAAAGACTCAGTGAGTTGTTCAGTGAGTTCAAGCTTACTGAGTTGTTCAGTAAGTCCAAGCATATTTTTCAAAGCCTGACTTTCAGGAAGCAAGATCTTTCCAGTCTCAAAGTTTGGTAACTTACTGACTGGGTTGTCCCTGACAATCCAGTCATTTGACTTGGGAAGCAATTCTTGCTCAAAAGATATGCCAGCTGGAACAAAGTTTATTTCATTATGACACACAATTGGATCAACCATAAGAGGGTCAATACCAATGGTTTTCTGAGAGATTAATCCCACAGTGTCAAAAACCTTGGGGTTCTTCTTGGTCCAGCTTTGAATGATAGCCTTTTCTTTGTTAAGTTCAGTTTGAAGGGCTTGGTTTTGTTTCAAAATCTCAGTGTTCTGAATTTGTAGAGTTATTGTTTCTTGATGACGTATAGTCCGTATTCGGGTCACCAACCCGGCCCATACTTAAGTCTATCACGAATGGACTCTAGCCCGTCACGATATGGTCTATTGCAATAACGGTTTGGGCTCACGATGGCCCAAACCCAACGCTATTTATGGCTGCGATAATATATCTTTTATTTATGGGATATATATCGCCTAACCGCCCTACGCGGGATAGACCGAAGATTGGGGAACACGAAACCAATAAGGATTTCGTGTCCATATATAGAGGGCATCTCAACCCTCACAAAGGTACGATTTACACAACCCTAACTCTTCTACAAACCCTAAAACCGATTACTTACTCTCACGCCGGAGGATAATCGTGGGAGACAATCCCACGATAAGCCTAACGGTGTTCTTCTATTTTCTTAGTGCGCAGGTCTCAAGCATTAAGATCGAATTGGTACGGTATCAAGGAACGCCCAACTTTTGTATCAACAAGTGGCGCCATCCGTGGGACCCTACACTAAGAGCTTTGCTAAAAACTAGAATGACGAAGCACGGAAAGGAGCGGACTCCGCATGCGAAGAAAACGCATGACGATTTACTAGGGAAGAAACAGCAAACTGATGCGGCCTCTAAGCAGGCCTCTGGGACAACCAGCACGCCTAGAAGCTTAGGAGCGTACTCAGATCTGCTCTTTACTCCAACAGAACCGCTCACTATGACTACCAATGCTACTACAACAAGTACTAGCGTGGTAGACCCACAGCGCACTCCTCTAGCCATGCCAGAAGTAAACTTCACCGAGCCACCAAATGCGCCTATCCGAAACAAGGATCTTGTTTTGGAACCGGACTCCATCGCGCTAGAAGGAGTCATGCCTGAACTAACGCCAAGTGACTTCGTATCTCAAAACTACGAAGCCTTGGCTGCGCTCATGCAAGAGGAGGCAAAGAAGAGGTCAAGCCAAAGTCTGCACGCCAGGCTCAACTTCGACCCTGAGTACGAAGCATCCCCACCGCGCTACCGAAAGGAAAGGCGCGAGAAGGATAGCCGCAAACAACCGGTGTTCGCCAGGATTGGAAGGAAGGTTGTGGACGATGAAGCAGCCGACTTTCAGCATCTGGAGGAGCATGAAGATGGGGAACGGCGCGCCAATGTCCACGCTAGGCTTGGCAGTCGCAGGGTCCAAGATAGGCTTGGGCGACGGTGCTCCCCAAGCGAAAGCCCCTCAAGCTCTGATTCTGAGGATAGTCGGCGCAAGCGCCGCAGAGGAGCAAGCTCAGATTCTGATGATAGTCGACACAAGCATCACAAAAGAGTTCGCTCACCTTCAAGTGATTCCTCGGACAACGAGGACAAAGAAACTGGACACTGGAAATCAAGAGGGAAATACCGCGACCAGGAAGATGAAGACATGTCTCTTCCCTGGCGTCGCCAAAAGGTGGATGCGTTTACTAGACGCATCAGTGATTTTTCGGAGAATAAGAAAAGGCGCATGCCTGCTAATGTCAAAACATATGATGGGACAGGTGATCCTGATGATCACCTAAAAATTTTCGAATCAGCAGCCACTATCGAAAATTGGCCACAACCTGTGTGGTGCCATATGTTCAACTCTACATTAGTAGGAAATGCGCGCAACTGGTTTAGTAAGCTTCCACGCAGAAGCATCGATGGGTTTGAAGAGTTGCGCAAGGCGTTTCGTTTAAACTTTACTCAAAGGAAGAAGTGCGCCAAAACCCCTGTCGAACTCGCTAGGGTTAAACAGCGACAAGGGGAATCCACAAGCGCTTTCATGGAACGCTTTAAGGACGAATGCATGCAAGTCAAAGCGTGCCCAGAGATACTAAAAATATCGGGTTTTATGAATGCAATCAATAACCCAGATTTGATAAAAAAGTTAAATGATAAGGTTCCCCTAACTTTCGACGAACTCATGAAGCGCACAAGGTCCTTCGTCCAAGGAGAAGCAGCCGCTGCGGATAGCAAGAAAGGCTACTCGAACCATAGGTCACAAGAAGAGTCAAGGAGACAATCCAATGACCAGAGTGGCAATCGTAACAAAAGTTATCGCAACCAAGGAAGCGGAAGGGGAAACGACAAGTACACCCCATTGACAAAAACTCCAAAGGAGATATTCGCGACGGAAGGTGCGAACTTTCCAAGACCCCCACCTATGCGCACCCCTGAGGATCGGCGCGTAGGGAATGGATACTGCGAGTATCACGCACAGAAGGGCCATACCACTAATGAATGTGTCCAGTTACGCCAACTAATCGAGAAACTAGTGAAAGAAGGCAGGCTGGACCACCTCGTTAAAAATATTAAGGAGGGGAAAGACAAGCAGAGAACCGGGGGCAAGAAGGAAGCGCCTAAGGAAAAAAGCTGATACTATCTTCATGATACAATCATGGCAGCGAAAGATTAGGCAAAAAGTGAGCCAGAAATTCTCTCACGAAAGCAAAATCTCCTTCCCCACCTTGACTGCGGACAACGCAGTGGCAGAACCACTTACCATTGAAATAAATGCGGGGGGTTACGACATCCACCGCATGTATGTCGATGGGGGCGCATCAGCGGATATAATGTATGAACATTGCTTTAAGAGATTGCGTCCCGAAATACAAAGACAGTTAAGTCCAGCCACGACTCCACTTACTGGCTTTACAGGAGAGAAGATATGGCCTATGGGGCAACTGCGCTTACTAGTTGCTGTCGGTAACAAGGAACACTCCACGACAGCCCGGATGAACTTTATGGTGATCAAATCCCCTTCGCCATACAATGGCATCATTGGAAGGTCAGGAATCTCAGCGTTGCGCGCGGTACCATCCACAGCGCATGGGATGCTCAAATTCCCAGTAGAAGGTGGCATTGTCACCATTTACAACAACGCTGCGCCACCAGAAGAATGTAACACGATTACATGTGAGACGACGCACGTCCTAGAACAGAGCGCAGCTAAAGTTCCAAATTTGAAGGTCGCAATTCACCCTGATTACCCAGAGCAAGAAGTATCAATCGGAGGATCGCTGTCTGACGAAGGCAGAAAAGCTGTGTGTGCGCACTCTTACAGAGGAATCTGGATATCTTTGCCTGGGAACCAAAAGACATGACTGGCGTACCACGATCGATAGCAGAACACAAGTTACAAATCCGACAAGGATATTCACCAGTAAGGCAGAAAAAGCGCGGCCAGGCTCCAGAGCGCGCAAAAGCCATACTAGAAGAAGTACACAAACTTGTGAACGCTGGCATCATGCGGGAAGTCTATTACCACGATTGGCTCTCCAACCCAGTAATGGTCAAAAAGAGCGATGGCAGTTGGCGAATGTGTGTGGACTTCACTGACCTCAATAAAGCATGTCCACAGGACTACTACCCGCTACCGGAGATAGACTGGAAAGTGGAATCGTTGTGTGGATATCCCTTTAAGTGTTTCTTGGACGCATACAAAGGGTACCACCAAATCCAAATGGCCAAGGAAGACGAGGAAAAAACAGCTTTCCACACAAGCCAAGGGGTCTACTGTTACACAAAGATGCCTTTTGGTCTGAAGAACGCGGGCGCCACCTACCAGCGATTGGTAGATAACGCATTCGAAAAGCAAGTGGGCCGCAACTTAGAAGTTTATGTGGATGATCTTGTCATAAAAAGCCATAATGAGGACGAAGTGGTGCGCGATATAGAAGAAACATTTAGAACGCTACGGGCGATCAACATGAAGTTAAATCCCAAGAAGTGCACTTTCGGTGCTACAGAAGGAATGTTCTTGGGATATCTGATAGAACCAGATGGCATTAAGCCTTGCCTAGAAAAGACAGACGCTGTCCTCCAACTTCCTTCACCGCGCACGTTGAAAGAAGTTCAATCTCTAAATGGAAAGCTAGCCGGTTTGAACAGATTCCTGTCCAAATCAGCGGATAAGTCACTTCCTTTATTCAAAACACTCAAGAAGTGCACTAAAAAGGGAGACTTCCGGTGGACTGCGGAAGCGGAAGAAGCTTTCACCAAGCTTAAGCAACATATAGCAGCGCTTCCTAAGCTAGTCGCACCCCGACCAGGGGAGGAGTTAATCATCTACTTATCCGCCACCCAGGGAGCGATCAGCGCAGTGCTGCTGACGGATAGGAATTCTGTACAAACACCAGTGTATTTTGTAAGTAAGGTACTCAAAAAGACAGAGATCAACTACAGCTCAATGGAGAAGCTGGTTTTGGCGTTGGTATTTGCTGCCAAAAGACTGCGCCGATACTTTCAAGCGCACCCAATAGCAGTAATTACTGACCAACCTATCAAACAAGTTATCTCTAAACCTGACGCGTCGGGCCGATTACAAAAATGGAGTGTGCTATTAGGAGAGTATAACATCTCTTACAGGCCACGCACTGCGGTTAAAGGGCAAATACTAGCAGACTTCATCATCGAAAAACCAGATACCGATGACGCACCCCCACCGAGCAAAGTAGAATTACAAGAACCATGGGTCTTGTTCACAGATGGATCTTCATGCGTGGATGGATCGGGCGCTGGCCTTATCCTCACTAATCCAGAAGGAATGGAATTCACTTACGCACTGCGTTTTGAATTCACAGCCACGAACAACGAGGCAGAATATGAAGCCCTAATCGCTGGATTACGCATTGCAAACCGAATGGGTGTACGTAACCTAGAAGCAAACGTGGACTCCCGATTGGTAGCCAACCATGTGTTGGGCGAGTATGTGGCTAAAGAGGATAACATGGTCCAATACCTCGACAAAACCAAATCGCTAATACAAGGCTTCGACAGGTTTACAATTAAGCAAGTTCCTAGAGGCGAGAATAAAAAAGCGGATGCGCTCAGTAAGATCGCATCCACCAGCTTCGCGCACCTGTCAAAACAAGTTTTAGTGGAGATCCTAAAGAATAAATCCATCTCGGAGATGGAGATATCCACGGTAATAGAGGAAGAGAATCCTACATGGATGACTCCTATTATTGACTTTATAAGCAAGGGCAACTTGCCCGCTGAGCAGAAGGACGCTAGACGGATACGGCGCGCAGCTCAGAGGTTCGAACTTAGAGATGGTATTCTATATCGACGCTCATTCCTACAACCATGGCTTAGATGTGTTGGACCTCTTCAGGCAGATTACGTACTCCGAGAGATCCACGCTGGTTCATGCAGTATGCATTCAGGACCACGGTCCGTCGTAGCGCGGGCATTGCGCTCAGGATACTATTGGCCTACTATGCACCGTGATGCGCGCGATGTGATAAAGAAATGCAACGACTGCCAAGTTCATAGACCCATCCCGCGCAGACCACAACAAGAGCTAACACCTATCACTTCTCCATGGCCATTCTATAAGTGGGGTATCGACATCGCAGGTCCCTTCCCTGTCGCAGCAGGAGGACTTAAATTCCTCATCGTTGCAATAGACTACTTCACTAAATGGATTGAAGCAAAGGCAGTAGCGACGATCACAGGTAATCAAGTAAAACGCTTTGTTTGGGACAATATTGTATGCCGCTTTGGATTACCTGGGGAGATTGTTTCGGACAATGGAAAACAATTCCGCGATAACCCATTCAAAGACTGGTACGCAGAGCTACATATCACACAACACTTCGCATCAGTAAAACACCCACAAACCAATGGTTTAGTTGAGCGCGCAAATCACAGTTTAGGCGAAGGGATTAAAGCGCGCCTGGACAAACACAAAGGAAGATGGGTGGACGAACTGACACATGTCTTATGGGCGCACCGCACAACAATCAAGGTTAGTAATGGAGAGACTCCTTTTTCCCTTGTCTATGGGACAGAAGCTGTCATACCAGCTGAAATTGGGATGCCAACTATCCGCACCGCGGAAGTTAATGTCGCGACCAATGACGACGAACGACGAATAGATTTGGACCTGCTGGAAGAAAGGCGCGAGCGCGCTGCCATACGAGAGGCAAAAACCAAGTCAAAGATGAAGGGATACTACGATGCTAAAGTTCGAAGCACCTCATTCAGACCTGGAGACTTTGTGTACCGCGCTAATGATGCAAGCCACGCAGAGGATACAGGTAAACTTGGACCAAAGTGGGAAGGACCCTATGAGGTCACTGAAGCACTAGGACAAGGCGCGTACAAGCTGTGCGACATGGAAGGCCGTGAGCTACAACGCACATGGAATATCTGCAATCTCAAGAGATGCTATCTTTAGGAAAGGTTACGACCCAATGCATGGACACACACGCACTTTAGTAAGTGCCAAAATAAATGTCAGTGTATTTACATTCTTTGTTTCATTTAGACAAATGTTTTCTTTATCTTTTTACAAAAACTTGCAAGTATTAATAAAACGTTGCGGTTTCTAGCTAACTCCGTGACACACTTTACTTTATTGCTCACATATAATTTATGTCTCAATATTGTTCATTATATTATCTTTTGCCTACATGGCGTGCATGCACTAATTAAAAACCCACGATGGTAAAAGGATGAGTAAACCTAACAAACGACTCGTTGAGTAAGAGGGTTGCAAACCCATCAACATCGGATCACGTATCCTTGTTAAACACCTTACTCTCAAGACGTTGGAGTAAGTTCGATGCGCATCTCACGACGGGTGCGCAATTATGCATACTGTGCGCGTTTAACAATCTAGGAGTTAAGACAACTAACCCCTTAGTATGGTCTTAGTAGCACGCTACAACCCATACACTTGTGCACCCCACGATGAGTACACAGCAACTTGTAAATTCCATAAACAATTATGTTATATACAACCATGTCATACACGACTATGTCATAAGTTTCATACAAGATAAGTATAAGTGATTATGAATCATTGTAAACTTTCTTCAAATATGTTTATACAACCAATTTGACTCTTAGACATCTTTTATGCAAAGATAAAATACCTAAGTACAAACGTTATAACCATAGCTAAATTTGATATAATATGCATACAATGGTATTATTCAAAATCAACGCTTCATTATACCAAGTTCATCAAAAGTACACATCCAACAAGCATAGGTACAACAAAAAAGTGGACATATCGCAAAATACCACTACACCAAAACTACCAAGACATGCTACGAGTACGCCTTAGCCCTGAGCTACCTGCCTGATGCGCCACACGACCAGCATCTGCAAGCATCTGTAACAACTCAACATCCTTGGCCGCTACTGTTGGTACGCTAACAGGCACCCCATCAGATCTAGGAATATGGGCTGCACCAAGACCACACAAGATAGCCTTCCCCTTCTGACCCCTCTTCTTGGCAAGTCTCATCTCGTGAGCTTCCAAAGATGTCTTCAATGGAATCTCTTTCTCAAGAGAAAAAGGGTTTAGGATGTCACGAGGGCGAGCGAAAATGGGCACCTGTAGCTGAGACACATCCGGCTTCAAAAAATAATCAAGCTACTCCTCAGCATTCGCGGATGAATGTCTAGGCAAAGTCAAACCCTCCATAATCACACTAATAGGGAAGTCCTGGTCCCGCTCCAGCTGCGCTATATGAGGAAGCTCAAAAAGTTTTAACTTCTCCATAGCAGAAACAAGCTTGCCATAGGCATTCTCATTGTACCCAGGCACTTCTGAGGGAGACATTGCCAAAACCTTGGCCGCGCATAGTTCCTCTACTGCCTCCGCCCTACCACGCGCGAGAGCACATTGCACCACATTCCCGAAGGACTCCTTAACCTCTCGAGACTCCAGCGTGGTCATAGTAGCCAGACGCAGACCATTGCTGATGAGCCACCTGCGCTCAGCTATAGTCGACACCAAATGAGGATACAACTCCTCATCATACTCTATGCTGAGCTTGCGCAGCTTATTCTCCTGACTATCCAGCAAACCCTGCACAGCCTTGCGGAATTCATCCAAATCGAACATAAGCTTCCCCTTATTCAGCTCCATATACCTCATGGCCCAAAGGCAGGAGGCCTTGTACTCTTTCGCCCCAGTGCGCTCTTTAGCCAGATCAGACATGAGCAACATCTTCTCATCAGCAATCTTCTGCTCATACATAGCGGATGTTCTCAATTCCGCCTGCGCCTCAGCCAACTGCGCCCTTAGAAGCTCAATTTCCTTATCCTTTTGAGCAACCAGGCTGCTCTCACCAGCATACTCAGCCTGTAGCTGCGCCACCAATGAAGCTTGGTGCGCAGCAGACAACGCCAACTCCTCAAGAAGGCTACTCCTTGGCGCATCTCCAGCAGGTTTTTCTTCAAACACTGGACTCTCAGGCCCAAAATCACCAACATCAGCCTTGGGGGACGAACTTTCCACATGCGCATCATCATCAACAACAGCCTCAGCCCTACACGCAAACACAAAGTTACTCTATAATAATAATAGCGTAATAAAGGACTGAAGATCCAAAGACATAAATGCTTACGTGGGGGAGGAGTCTTATGCGATGACGCATCCTCTTCGGCGGGACGCTCGACAACAAGCGCAGGGCGCTTACTGGATATCCCTGCGCCATCATCACCAGACACCCTCTTGCGTTTCCGCACCAAGCCCTCATCTCCAGACTCGTCCATCGCACTCCCTGATGAGTCTACATACAACAACTCAACAGGGATCTGCGTCTCAGCAGAGGGAAAGCTACGCAGAGGGGTTGCCATGGTGACACCTGTGGGGACCTCCCCCATCTCCTCGGTCTCCTCTGTTTCCTCCTGCGCAATCAACATTGTGCGCCCAGCAGTAGCCTGAAGCAATGGCTGCTCCCCATCTCTCAGTGGGCGCACCCCTACGATCACCTTTGTAGGCTTCGCCAAGCGAACAACATCAAACAAGTCCATCTCTGCGCAACAAAGCAACAAACAAATAGCAAATGCGTTAGTAAAACTACAAAGGAAAGAATGCTTACAACTACCAAGTGAAGGGGAAGGAAGAGACAAGCACCCACCCCGGCCGTCTTCATCCTAGAATGTTGGCACCTCTTCCGGACTACCAAAGTAGTTGTGACTGATGCCCATGTGCACCAAAAAATCTTCTGGATAAGGTTCAATAGGTATGCGATTGGTGTTTATCGTCTCCGCATCCGCCACATTATACAATCTGGGGTCCGGGCGCTCATCTCTCGGCAACGATTCTTGAGTATAGAACTCAAATGCCCAGGGAAAAAATGCACTATCAATCCAGAAAATTTTTTCCCTCCATACCCTTAGTGCGTCTAATTTCTTTGCATAACACTGCAGAGACCCCGCGCGCTTAGCAAAAGTGACCCACCCGTTCAACCACGACGTGTGGTAAAACGCGCGGAATAGATGCACAGTGGGTTCAATCGCCAACAGGCGACAATTTACCTCAAAATTGGTAACTTTCGCCGCACCTATACAGTGCAGTTGCGAGATGTGCAAGCGATAATGGTTTAAGATGTCGCACAGAAACAGGGAAATGGGAACACGCTGGTTCGCAAATTCGAAGAAGCGCGTATAAACCCCCACCTTCCCTTGAGGGAAATTCGCTATCGATGCATTTGCGGCCGGAACTACCGGATGCAATGCAAGAGGAATATAATAGTCTGAGGTGAACTGACGAAGTTCATCCTCAGATATATCGGAAGTAATCTCAGATAATTGAAGAACCATGATACCTATTATCGGCGCACGCGCTACTATCTTCGCTTTTGTCGATTTGTTTCTTGAAGGTTTAACAATGGCGAAAAAATGATGATTTCTTTTTACTGTGGTAACCACAGTCAAATGACGGCTAAAGTTTATATAGGGTACACATATTCGTGGATGTACGACATGTGTACCCCACTTGCTCTAATCGTACGGTTGGGAACCCAAAAGGTAAAGCACTTTTTCACCCACCACACACGATTTTCGAAGAAGATACTTGGACTAGGATTAACTCACTACTTGAGGAATATTTTTTTTTTAAGTTGTTAGTCTAGTATCCGCAATCACGCATTGCGCACACTAGACTGGGGGGACATGATGACGTATAGTCCGTATTCGGGTCACGAACCCGGCCCATACTTAAGTCCATCACGAATGGACTCTAGCCCGTCACGATATGGGCTATTGCGATAACGGTTTGGGCTCACGATGGCCCAAACCCAACGCTATTTATGGCTGCGATAATATATCTTTTATTTATGGGATATATATTGCCTAACCGCCCTACGCGGGATAGACCGAAGATTGGGGAACACGAAACCAATAAGGATTTCGTGTCCATATATAGAGTGCATCTCAACCCTCACAAAGGTACGATTTACACAACCCTAACTCTTCTACAAACCCTAAAACCGATTACTTACTCTCACGCCGGAGGATAATCGTGGGAGACAATCCCACGATAAGCCTAACGGTGTTCTTCTGTTTTCTTAATGCGCAGGTCTCAAGCATTAAGATCGAATTGGTACGGAATCAAGGACCGCCCAACTTTTGTATCAACATTTCTAGTTTGGCTTGCTTAAGTACAAGCAGTTCATCTCTACATTTGTTCAATTCTGACACAATATTGTTATATTTTGAAAACAGGTTAAGCCTTTGTTCCTCAACAAACTTTAAATCAACACAAATATAATTCATGTAAGACTGCCAATCAGAATCATCATCCATAGAAAGTAAAGTATTTACCTTCTTCATGGTGATGTTGACCCACTCTCCATTTCTAGCATGGCTTTTTCCCACAGCCACCTGATCCTCTTCAGAAAGTGCCATCAGTGCACTAACTCTTATTTCCTCATCTGAGGAAACCTCTTCATCATCCCAATCATATGCTTCAGCTACTAAAACCTTGTTCTTTGTCTGAATAGGTTTAGGTGTTTGAGCAGCCTGAGGCAATATGGGGTTAGTTTCAAGAAGTGCAAGTTTAGCTTTGATATTCCTATACTTTGTTTCAAAATTCTTTTGACCCTTGTTTTGAAATTGTTGGGTGGACTGAAACATTTTAGGTTGAAACTTGCTAGTTCCTGAGAATTTGTAAGAGGGTTCTGAGATAGTTTTAGAATAACAGTCCCTAGCAAAATGACCCTTTTTACCACATTTAAAGCATTCAGTGGTCTCATTTGCTTTTGGTTTTGTAAAGTTGGACTGATTTCTTTTGATGAAACGTCTTGAACTAGCAAGGAGTGCCCTTTATTGGAATTCCAAGTTTAGGTCATTCAGGTACTCCTCACCAGTCCTTTCATCAATTTCTTCTTCAGAATCCTCTTGAGTATCCTGCACAACACCATTAGAATAGAAAGCAGTTGATATGGGTGTGGAGGTTAAGGCCTTTTTGGACTCAAGAGTTTTTGAGTCAGGGTATCTCCTTGAGATCAAGTTGTCCTCATAGACAAACTTCCCATAAATTTCAGGGAGCTCAAGGTTATGAATGTGGTTAGCATTCCTCAGGCCTTGTGAGAAGTTGAGCCACTTCTCAGGGAGACTGTTGACAAAGCCAACATTTGTCTCATGTTTGGACAATACAACACCATCATTTGATAATTCATTTATCAAAGTCTTGTATCTAGTGTAGGTCTGTGAGAGACTTTCAGAGTCTTTTGCCCTGAAAGTATTATACTCAAGTTTAAGGTCCATGACCCTATTTTCCTTGGTATCTGAGGGACCCTCAAAGCTGTTTACCAAGTCATCCCAAGTTTGCTTGGCTGTTAGACAGTTGATGACTGATTCCATTACATCGTCAGGAAGACATGATATAAGGATGCTTTTCAGGCGTTGGTCTTGATTGACCACTCTCCTCTCATCAATGGTCCATTGGGCCTCAGGCTTGTTTAGCCCTGCGGCTGTCTTTGGGAAAAATGGGCCATCCCTGATACAGGTGATGTAGTAGGGTTCCATACCGGTAAGATAGCAAATCATACGCTTCTTTCATTTGATAAATTTCCCAGCTTCAAGTCTGGGAGCAACAGCAGAGTAGCTGCCACCCTTTTTGTCGACTAGCTAGGGTACATTGATATCAGCCATAGTAGGATCTTGGTTTTAAAAACCTAGAGCACTCTTGGTTAGTTTAAAAGATTTTATAAACCAGAGGCTCTGATACCACTTGTTGTTCCCTTTACACTATTAGAATTAACTAGAAAGTTAATCTATTTCGTGTTATGACTAATACAATGTTTAAGATTAATTCTAACAGTTATAAAACGTGAATATAAAAAAAACACAATATTTTTCAACGTTTAAATTCTTATTAGAAATGAATCCAAGAATCTATTACCCAAGTGTTTTGCGGAACAAACACTTGGGATTGAATAGACAAGGGTATGGGGTGTCTCCTATCGAAACTCAAGTTTTGCTTGAGTGGTAACAATATACCCACTGAGCTATCTCAGTGAGTTGTATACTCTTTGTAGGAGAGAAGTTACTTTGCAAAAGTTCTAAGCTTTCAATATACAAAGCACACTTTAACTTCTCTCCCATCTGATCTATTTATACACAAGTAATCTAAGTATAAGTGATTAAATATAATACAAGTTGTTGAGGTTGCGTGTCTGACAATTACAAATAGTAATTGTCATTTCCAAGAACTAATAGGAAAGGGCTAATAAGACTTTGGGAGTTGTTTGCTGACACTCCATGACTTTTAGCCGCAATAGGGAAGGTTGGATCTGACAAGAGAAGAGTGTTGGGCTGACACTTTTATCTTCTCAGATCTTTTCCCTATTGTTCTCGCCTTTTCTTCAGGCGATGGTTCCTCAGTCTTTCAATCACTTTGTTTGTTGAGGAGACTGGAGTTCAGTGAGTTCTTGTCCAACACTCACTGAACCATCATCTTCTTCTTTGGCTTAAGTCCTACTCAGGGAGTACCGCCTTCCTGAGTAGTGAATCCTTCTTCTTCTTGAATTCACCTTAAGCATCCTGAAGATGACTCACTGAGAGGCTGTTCTTTCAGTGACTTGAATTGTTCTCGATTTAAGTTAACACTTAGTTAATTTGTGTCCAAATCATGTTTGAAGCATTCTTGGGTTTTTCATGACCCAACACTAACATTACGAGGTATCACCAGTGATACAAAATAACTTATTGGGTATCACTAGTGATACAAAATAACTTATTGGGTATCACTTGTGATACAAAATAACATATTAGGTATCACCTGTTCAGTTCCCCCTTAATTTTGTCATTACTAGCTCAAACTAGCTCATAACCCGTGTCCAACACGGGCTGTAAAAAGAAACAATATAAGTTAGATGTTGAATTGATTAAAATGAATAAAAATTACCGATATTTATACACCCTTGGCTTTTGAATATTATTGGGAAGATTTTCCTTGCAGCTAACCGCAGGGAAGTCTACATGCTGCTAAACCAAAGGACCAGTTATGTGATATCATTATTGTTGAGAGATGATTAGTGTAAATGTGAAAATTCATTTTTCAAACAATTGCAGGGAACTTAGTTGCAGCTTGAAAGGATGTTATTCCCATTATTATTTATTAGATTATGAACATATAAAAGATTAAACCAAAGGGATTGAACAAAAAGTAGGAACTAAATTGATACAATATCTCTCAACACAATAGAAATGATGTTGAGTTTATACAAATGACAACAAAGTTGAAGAGAACCAAAGAATTGAAACCAACTTGTTACAACAGCTAAGCAACGCAACTTGATCAATATCTCCAAACAACCATTCACTAAAACACTCATTCGCTCGTGGCAAAAAGGTTTCAGAAAATGGTTGACTAAATCTGTGAAACCGCATTAGTTCATAACCCTGAAACCATCTTCGAGCATCATTAGGCAAAAGAAAAGGCAAACATTTATGAAAATATTAGCTTTTATGAGTCACTTCAAAAAGGAAAATGTTGGTGGGTGCCAATTAGTATACGCTAGCACTCAAAATATGAAAATAACCTCAACGGATGCCGAGGTAGAAACCAACATATATATTTATATAATCAAATCATTTATGCCAGAAACACCATCAACTTGATTGACACCCTACCAACTCAAACATTTCAGCCAAAATGGCTTAATCCTTGAACTATGGAGCATTTAACCAACGAATTGGCGCTCGGTTATCTATACAACAATTAAGGTTTTGACAATAGAAATGGTGAAACTCGAAAATGTCGCAAAAACAAACATGTAAATAAATAGCACCAGAAAAATCAAAAATTAGAAGAAACATTTAAAACGCACACGCAATCAACATACAAAGGTATGAATTAGCATTAAAACAAGTCAAAAGGGAAACATAAGGTGGCCATTCATATCTTGATACATATGGAACTATGAAAGAGCAATTGACTGGTAACAAAATGTATGCATGCTTCTTGAAATACATATAAAAATATGAAAATATGTTTGGCAACAATTAGAGAATATAACTTGTTGCAGTAGAAGAATTTTTTCCATGTAGACATTTTAAAAGAATGTTGGTCTATTTAATAATAACACCAAAGTACAACTGTTAAAGAAATCAAACTTTGTCATAAGCAACTACGGAGTGATGGAGTAATTAATTAGAGCCGGTCTTATTTTTTGAGTATTAAAGAACATACAAAGATGCAAAGAGTGTACATGAAAGAGAGAAGTAGTCATGGCTAGCGGTATAATAATGCTATTTTAAAATTTGAATTCTTGATAAATGAGATATGGATAGAATAGAAAACTGGATAAGGCTACTTGCAGTAATAAGGGTCAATCTCTCCTATTTTCTCAGCCAAGTCAGCTTTCTCTCTCCAGCAATCTTCAGGCGATTGAGTGCCCCAGTAAGGCGACCTTCATCCATTTTTCTTTTTTATTTTTTATTTTATTTTATTTTATTTTAACACAAACTTTAAATTGCTACTTTAAACATGAGTTGATTTGCACTGATTATTTAACAATCACAAATTCAAAGGAAAATAAAGCATAATAATATCAATAAAGGCTATAATGAGCTCCCACAGCAATGAAAAATGCAATCATGAATCAAGAAATAATTGGACACGTGTTTGAATAAAGGGACTCAAGTGAGATAATCCTCCTCCATCTCAAAAGTAATAAATGTTACATGTTCTTTTCAATCGATCGGATATGCGATCTTTATTCGCAAATTCTTATCAATCGATCGATCACCACATTTAACCACAACATGGACGATTCAATCGATCGACACAAATGATCGATCAATTTGTCTTTCTGCAAGTAGCCTAAAAGTACAAAAGAGAAAACCTACTCACATTTCAAGTTTCAAAGTAAATACATACTCGTATTTTTAATTGTATATATACTACTAATTATAAAAATAAACACAAATACATATATATGACATCACACAAATCTTCAATGAGTGCTTACTTACTTGACACGTATGCAAAACACAAAGCCATCATTGACCTTCTCAATCTCTGTTTAAGCAAAAAGTCAATTTCATGACATAATCATAAACTCCGTTTTAATAGGATTTACAGATTTATAGATTATAAATTTATAGATTTATAATAGTTCAAATCTACGCTACAGTGGATGAAAGCCTCCTAAAATGCATTGTCATCAGTGAAAACACAAAGCCATCATTGACCTTCTCAATCTCTGTTTAAGAATCTAACAACACAAAGCCATCATCAAACACAGGTTCTTTAATAGTTTACTTTTTCTAAACTTTTTTTGTTTAGATCTAAATTTTTATAAATTGAGTTGTTATATGTATACTTGACTTTGATGGGGATTTGAGGCAGTGGGTTTGAATGAAAGATTTGAGGTAGAATGTTGATAGGAATTTGAGCCAGTGGGTTATAAATTTATGTAAATGGTCTCTCCCCGAATCCACTTTTTACCGAATTTATGTAATCACACTACGCTGCTAGATTCCCTGTGCTAACACCAAATCTAAAGGTAAGTTGTACTCTTTTGCTAATCTTTTATATTATATTATCGTATAGTGGCACAAGTTTTATAGAAACTGGGTCCCATTTATTTTCCTGTTGTCCAGGGATTAGAGGCGGCTCTTGCTGTATTTCTTCTAGCTTAGTGTTACTTTTTGTTTATAGAGTCTTACATAAATATGGGAAAATGAGTGGGTTGGATAAAGGGCAACTATTGGTGGGGATCAAAATTGGCTGGGTCAGGTTAAGTGTGGAGCACTTATTGTCAAAATCTTACAGATTGTTGATCGAAGGTTAGTTCGTTCGATTATGAGGTTTCTGCCATTGTTTTGGGCCGATTTAAATGTAGCTTTTTATTTAATAAGCTTTGTTTGTATTTGATTATTCGTATAGGCAAATATGTTATTGCTTTGATGAAATGTATGCATCAATTTTTCAGATAAATTGTTGCTTGGAGAAATTCATTGTCATTCATCTTCTTCAGCAAGGTAACTTCTAAAGCTTATCAGGATATCACTAACAACAAAATGGGTTAGTTGGTGGGTTGAGTAACATGTCAAGATGGGTAATTTTTTAGTTGAATTGACCCACAGTTCTTTTGAGTTTTGAACTATTTTAATTAACAACTATTGTGCAAGATATGAATACGAAATCTAATTAATAGTAATTGACGTTGTACCTATGGATTGTTAGTTGTTATTATGTTTATGTTTAAGAGGTTATTGTTTTGTTGTTCCAACAAATAACAATGGTAATGTTATTTGTTTTGCAGGTTTGCTGATGGTATTTCTCAAAGGCTCAGGAACGGGGTCGATGTTGTGCCTATGTCGGGTCGTGCCATGAACGGTATATCGATACGTGAGCCTGAACCAGGAAACACAGTGGATGACATGTGAGTATATGAGGTTCAAGGTACTGTTACATACTATGTCACTGTACTTTACGATAGCTTTGTGTTGTTTGCGTTTATCGTGTACCGTGTGTCATCTTCGTTTACAGGTTCCTCTACTATGGATATTGGTGCTTCGAGTAGTTTTGTGTCTAGCGAACATATGCGGGTGCGCTGACTTATGCTATGTTGTTGTTATTACAGCCAGAAATACTCAAGTTCTTGGATCCAGTCTGGAGACAATGTAAGTTGTGGCAGCCCTAGTTTTATAGCCTTTTTTTTTTTTTTTTTTTGCTTCCTTTTGCAGAATATTGACACTACCACTATTTTTTAACTGACAACAGAAGCTTCTCATTCCAGTTCTCATGCGGTCGCGCCTTCTAATGAATGTATGTTGAATATTTACTGCCTGTTGTTGTATCCTTTTATTCTTTGGTTTTACGTTCTCTGGCTACTTATACTACTTAATTGGAACTTTTACAGCGCCGGGTGATGTTCCTGCATTTGATTCGACGAGTTCGCCCACAACTGCTGTCCCACACAGAAATTCGGAACATTCTCGAAGCAACAAGGCAATCCCACGCTATGGCAGGCGGACACGCGCACAAGCAGGTACAACTGTTGCATATTCATTATTAGTGCTTACACACCTGGAAGAGATAATATAGTAACAATATCCTTAGTGATTATCAGTTTGTGAAGATCCAATACCCATAAATTTTTTAAGCACAAAAAAAGGTGAGTATAGATGATTTGGTGATGAATATGAATGACATCACATCAACACCAGGTAAGTTCAAGATGGAAAAATCACCATGATTCAGATTGCATTATTTATCTTTATAATGATTGATACGTTGTAGGTGTGTGGAAAGATGGAGGATGGGTGTTTATTTTTCGAGAAGTTAGGGATACGCCGTGTAGAAGTCTGGATCTGTGAATGTGGTTGTAGGGATTGAGCTCAATATGCTTACAGGTCCAACCATTTCATAAAGTACAAACAGGTTTGTAAGTGCTTCCGTGTATATCATGTTTTGTCCATTTACTGCTGTCAATTATAACTACTGTTGTTCTTTGTCATACTTTTGTAACATGTGTTTGTAATAAATATTTATGGGTTATTAGTTTGCAAGTTGCTTATTTCAAACTGCTTATGCTTATGATGCGTGATACCAAAACTATGACCACCACATCTAGATTAAAAAAAAGGGGGCCAAAAACCCCGCTGCAACGTGCGGGTTTCCCAGCTCGTTCATATTTATCATTCAAGAGTAATTTATTTCATATAGATTAGTGATTGGTTACGACTTGTTTGACCCGTTTGAGTCAAACTTAGCCCATTCAACAAACAGATACTTTTAATACATGTCAAATGGTTTATTTAATTCATCTACTCGTTTACAACTCAATTCATGCCTTTTTAATACCATTTAACTCATTTAGTCCGTTTTTCAATCTAAACATACATCTTGATCCAACAAAACCAATATTACAAGCTCCTAGCATCATCATAACCTTGCTCATTATCTAGCCAAATGATCTCATTAACTCATTGTATCATATTATGCAAAAATTGCTAGAAATTTCTAATCAAGCTTATTAAAACCAATCAACGTATCAATTTCAGCTCTTAATCGCATTCTAGCAAATATAATTTAAATCTTTTATCATCAAATCACATAAACAAGTAATACCATCTGAGGGGCTTAAAGTAATACCATCTAAGGGGCTTAAAGAGCAAATAAACTTACATCATTGATTTGGATACGCACCGCCATTTGGATTATACTCATAAGGAGTAATCAAGCTCTCTTATAAAACGCATCCTCTGCTGATGCCCTTTCATATTCAAAAAAACTATACTTGCCAAACGCTCTCGCTCCAAGTATCTTGAAATTAGAGTTAGCTCGTTGGGAGACAACCCATGCTGGCCATAAAGGCGCGCAAGAATACGGACTAACTCGGCCCGCATTCTTATATTGGGGTCGGCAGGAGTCACAGACTCGCAAACTGTATCCCCTAGCTGTTGTGATGCAGTGACCTTGGCTCTCTTGAATCTAGGTGAACTTCTTAGACGGTCAGTCATTGATATGTTCTTCGACTTGCTCCTATCAAAAGTTCAGCAGTAAATCAAGAATTATACGAGTAAATACTGTTTTGGTTGTGTTTTATCTTAAACGGTTCAACTTATAAATCAAGCAAAAAAGGAATCGGTCGGCTCAAAACGGGTCAGAAGTCTGTGCATACCTCCTAAATCAATTTTATTCAAATAGTTAGATTATTCTTGTAATAACATTGTTTTTATAATCATAATTAGCAGATTAATTGTTTATGAAAAAAAAAAAAGTTGCTCGGTTTTGACCTGTACCAAAAGTGGCATGCATATATATATATAATATATATATATATATATATATATATATATATATATATATATATATATATATACTATTAAAAAGGAGTTTGTGCTGATGTCATGAATCAATGTATTTGAATACGTGTCATGCATTTAGGCTGTCAATTGAAAGTTTGTTGATGTCATAAATTCGATTTTTCATTTTGCTATTCCACCAAATTAACATACGGTATTTTCCTTTTTCTTTTTACTTTTTACACTCCTTGAAAATGCCAATGGTACTACCTAAAAGTAGGCTTGCAGTAGTTTCAATTTCTTGAAAATAGGAGATGAGCTCTTTAACCAAGAATTTGAAATTCAAATCTATCTTCATCTCTTTTTATTTGACGTGTTTGTGTTTCCATCTGTAGATGAGTTGATTGGGGTTTGTAATAGTTTATATTTTACATCAACAAAGACAATATCTACTTTTATTGAATCTATTCAGTATGATCGATAAGCTTCGAGGTATCTATCTTAGTTTTGGATCGATTGATTATGATTCAAGTATGCCATTGTTTTGTTTTCGTTTGTTTCTTACATGCTAATGTAATGCTGGAGAAGATGAGTCTTGGAAACTAATATATAATTTGAAGCACTGTTTCTAATCCATGAGGTGTGTTGTCTTCTCCTTTTTCAACCTTACACGATAATTTATAAAATTTATTGAACAACTGGTACAATTAGGTTTTGTATGAAAAAATGTTTACTTTTACTTTATTCAATGAATCTGCAGGAAATTTATTGAACAACTGGTACAAGATTGTAAAAATCTCATTATTGTTGATCTGGTAATATCATTTTCACTTGTGAACTACAAATAATTTGACAATACTCCATCTCAAGTTGACTTTATAATGTTAAAATTTGACGTAATAGAGTTGGGGTTAAGATCAAATAGGTAATTATTAGACTTTAACATGGTTCTATTGTAGTAGTATTACTTATACTATAGGCATTGCCCATTGGTGATTGATGAGTCTGGTCTATTTGTTTTTGTTTTCTAATGTGGATAATACAGGCTACTACGTCGCTGCGAGTTCCTTTTCCACATTTAGTCCGTATATATTCATTATATGTATACTTTTATGTAATTAACTTATACAATGTTTCGGTTGTTTAGATGTAATATTGACATCATGTTCAAAATTTTCAGGATCAATTTGATTTTTAAATATCAGAGTGATTTCATTATGCAAGTCTAGGATCGATTTGATTTTCGAAGATGTATTATTGACCAGGTCATTGTATGTGACATCGAATATAATTCCTTCTATTTTTTTGATTTGCTTGTTGGTTAGATCCACAATCAAGTGAGTTTTTTTTTTTTTTATAAACTCGATATAAATACTTGCTTAGACAGTTAGACATCTTTGTTAATGTTTGTTTCATTAAGATAATATCATATCCGCGTTGCGGTGACGGGTACCCTCTAATCAAGTCTTTGTTCTTATCTCAACGGACGTTTATTTCTTAATCACGTTTTAACTTTCACGTATATATATAAGTACATTATCGTATTACCTGTAACAGGTTGGTTGCCTATGGGCAAGACACGTATGTGGTTGTTTGGATTGTATCGAGTTGGTTTGTTCAGTTCTCCACAAATATGTTGAAGATTTTAGCAAGTCAATATCTTTTCTATTATGTGAAGAGACATTGTACTCAGTTAGTTAGACTACTATTTTTTCAAGCTCTTTATATTGCTTAAGATTTCTCAAATACAATTGAAGGTGTTTCAGACTAACATTTGGCATGGGTTTTAGTAATATACCTTGATACGAGTGATCTTAATTGGTCGATATAATTATAGCTTAAATTCACATGTTGTCTTTCACTTTTAATCCGTTCCGTTATCTAGGAATTTTTTTAGTAATTTGCCTTTTTCTCATTTATTTTTCTAAATATTGGAGTGATCTGAACATTTTTTCTTACCAGAGAGTCTAATTAGAGACTATTGTGATGACTTCAAAGTTTCTTTTAATTGTAGTGATAATTTCATCATTCCAACAAGTTTTAGCAAGTCATAAACATTAATTATGTTTTAATTCTCCAGAATGTGCAGTCATTTAAAAACGAAATTCCCTAAAATTCTTTTGTAGTCCGTGTTGAACACGGGTTATGAGCTAGTATATATATATATATATATATATATATATATATATATATATATATATATATATATATATATATATATATATATATATATATATAGAGTTAAATGCATAAATGGTCCCTGTGGTTTGCCCAAATTGCAGGTTTAGTCCCTATGGTTTCGAAAGTGCAGGCGGCCTCCCTGTGGGGAAACCTTGGTTCCGTTTTGGTCCCTGGCCGTTCCATTTTGGTCCCTGGCTAGGGACTAAACGTGCAATTATGAGCAAACCACAGGGACCATTTCTGCAACGGCCAGGGACCAAAACGGAACCAAGGTTTCCCCACAGGGAGGCCGCCTGCACTTTCGAAACCATAGGGACTAAACCTGCAATTTGGGCAAACCACAGGGACCATTTATGCATTTAACTCTCTATATATATATATATATATATATATATATATATATTATATATATATATATATATATATATATATATATATATATATATATATATATATTTATGAAAAATGGAACAAAAATTAATCCGAGGCCGCAAAATGTCCCGAGACCCACCCTGTTGAACCACTTGCATATAGCAATTTGTATATCAGAGTGGGTTCTCCAAAACTACAAACCCTAAACCACCCAAATCCTACATCATGGCCGGCGATGATAAACTCGGAAAAGGGAAAGGGAGCAAAACCCATTGATTCCAATACAAAGACTGAATCATATACAAAAACATTTATTTAGTTATATAAGCGCATAGATAAACTTAAAAGAAAACATACTTTAAAATGAAAAACAGTTGGAAAATGGAAGGTCGGAGACAGTGTCGGAATGGGAGACGATGATGACGATGAACAAGCTGTTGTTGTTGATGTGGACTTCTCATTTTTAAAGAAAGGGTTGGTCTATTTTCTGGAATGATCTGCTAAGGGGAAGATGTGGACTTCTCATTGTTGTTGATGCCCTTTTATTTTTAAGGGGAAGGTGTGTAAAATTATGGAATGAAATGATGGATATTAAATGGGCTAATTAATTTGTGTCATTTCATTCTAAAATTCTTTACAAAATCATCCAATTTTAGTACCTTTAGAAAAGAGCAAATTACAAAGATGGTCCATGTGGTTTGCGTTGACTCACACTTTTGGTCATTTGATTTTTTTTGCACAAACAGTTACTAACTCTAACCCTTAACACTAAGAGTCTTTTGACCAAACGAACGTTAATTTTGACCGTTAAATCACCTCATGTGACTTGCACATGAGGGTAAAAACGTTTTTTTTTTTTTTTTTTTTTTTTTTTTTTTTTTTTTTTTGTTCTTTTTCTCATCATTTCTTCACAAATCCCTAACTAATATCACCATTTTCTCACTTTACCTCTCTAACCTCCCTCTTTCAGTATAACTACCCATGCCTGATCACCACCATTCATCACACAACACTTTTACAACAAACCACTACACAAATCAGCCACCACTATCGCATAGCAACCATTTCACCCAAACCCGATTTTTTAACAACCCAAAACACCATTTAAATATCCAACAAACCCAACAATCATCATCTTAAACACGTTCATTTCAAACTTATAGATCAAAATCACAACTTCATTTTGGTTTCGTTTTTTCTTTCATCAAAGAAACCAACAACAACATGATAGGATTCAAAGAAGAAATCCACAAAATCAGATTCACAAATAGTCATCACAACTCCATTTCACAACAAGATTATAAATCCATGTATCAAAATACATAAAAAACCAAAACACATCCCGAATCAAAACATAAGATTAAAATGAAAAAGCTGGTACTTATTTGTGAACGATGGTAAGGTAACGAGATCCAAACGCCACCGTCACCATCATCGAACGACTCCGAAGGAAAACACCACCACCATCGTTAACCCAAATCACCATGTGACAATTGGTAATTTTCCGTACTATTATTATTTTAATAATGATAATATATATTTTATCAGAAAATGCACGCTATTTATTTTCTGACACTTAATAATTATTTAATCATGAAAATGAGAAGTTATCTCATTTTACCCGAAAATAATTCCACACGCGCACCAACACTTTATTAGTTATGGCAATAAATTATTAAACTTATGCTCGAGTCCAAAAATGTTTTTATAATACCTATATAAAAGCACCCACAAAAATGTGTTATATATATATATATATATATATATATATATATATATATATATATATATATATATATATATATATATATATATATATATATATATATATATTTTTTTTTTTTTTTTCTTTTTCTTGTAAATGTCAAACCGGGACACCGCGACTCATGTTTATACTCAACGGGACACGGAACACGCTCCGTAAAAATCACTAAACATATTATATGAGCTAGCAAGCCAACACTTATGGGCTTATACAAACCCACGATTGGGCCTGTGGCAAAATACAGACCAAACGCACCATGTGAGTAATGAAAACAACATTTAAACTTGTTAAAATTTTATAAAGAATTAATACACAAAACCTTTGACCATTAAACAACTTCATTACACAACATATAAACTTATTAAAAGACACATGATTTAACATGTTGTCCTTGCTCTTGCTTACCCTCTTCGAACTAACCAAAACAACAAACCACCCAAGAACCTTGTTTTGTGCTTAAACAACTTTGCTAGTACCATTGTGTCATTCATGTTCCCTTCATTGTATCAAGAACCATCATGCAAACCTATTACCCAATGGTTAGTCAACTACCATAGAAGTCATCACCAAATTCTTCTCCTTCCCATGGTACATGTCAAGTACCATGTTCCTCCAAAAACCAACCAACCTTTCTTCCTTTTGCCTATATAACCGAACACTACACCTCATTAGCATTCACAGTTGCACTTTCTTATTCCACAAATTGTCAAGTATAACACAAAGAGTTTGGAAATCATGGGTTATTCGGTGTAAGCTTTAATGCTTGGGTAATCTTTTGGAAAGCTTTGGGGTTAGCAAGCTTTGTTATCAATCTAATCTTTCTTCTATGAACAATTGTATATAACAATAATAAACACACTGACTTTTATTTGATATAGACAATCGTTAGTTTACAAATGTTTACATAGGTATTTATACCTTTCCAACCGGTACATACTAACCGGTATAACTATATTAACCGACACAACTATTCTAATGTAACTATTTTCTTAACCGACAATAACTGCCACTTGACTTATATACATATGTTTGACTTTTGACTTTGACTTTCGTGTTTGACTTCATGTTTGACCTTCATGGATCAGATAAATTAGTATCCAATACTCCCCCCTAATTTATTAATCCATGTCTTCGATATCTTCAGGCTCCATCATCTTTATCTTTGAACTTTGGCTTGTTTCCACTTCCTTTGTCTTGATCTTTAACACGAACTATGTTTTGAACTTTCTTCTTGATTTGACTTCTTCCTTCCTTGTCTTCAATCTCATCTCGATCATCTTTGTTACCTTTGTCACCATCTTTCTTCTCTTGTATCATTTCATAATCTTGCATCTCCAATAATCTGTTTCTTTTAGTACTTGTATCACGATCTTCTGGTTCAACTTTCTTGTTGCTTGATTTAATGTCTTTCTCAATCTGGTTCTCCTTCTGAAATCTTGATGGCGTCTCTTGATGCTTCTTGCATTCGCCCTTGTCAACACTTGATTCTTCTTCTGGATGTTTCTTATCTGAAACAACTTCATGGTTCTCTTTCTCAAATTGTTCTCTTTTTGTCTTTAACTCTTTTATCTCTTTGCTTGTGTAATCTTTCACCTTCTTGAGGTTCTCTAGCTCTTTCTGCATTTGTTTCTCAAATGCCATTTCTCTATTTCTTATTTTCTTCTCAAACTCTTGTTTCTCCATCTCTAACTCTTGAAACATTTCGAACTTCCAAAACTCTAATTTACACTTCAAGTCAGTTTCTATCTCTGATCTCATGTCTTATAACTTTTCTTTTGGAATTTTATCCTTCTCAATAACAATTCCATTTCTTCTCTTCTTTTAAAGATGTTATCTCTTTTTCATCTTTACTAGTAACCATTAATAGTGCTGGTTCATCATCTTCGACCACAAGGTTTGCTTTTTCTTCTCTACGGTTTGGTTTTGAACAATTTGCAGCATAGTGTCCAAAGTCATGACAATTATAACATTCTATTTCTCTAATGTCTTTTCCATGATAGTTTTGATCTCCAGGGTTTCTCCTTCTTCTGTCATAACTATCTTCATTGTTACTATTTCTTGCGAATCTTCCTTGGCCTCTTCCTCGTGTCTGATTACCACTTCCTCGTCTATCATTTCCATAGTTGCATTCATAATTTCTGTTATTCCCTTGACGTGTGAACAACAATTTCTCACTATTATCTTCCTCACTTCCTTTTCTAAACTTAAGCCTTTCTTCATAAGTCTTAAGTTTCCCGATAATTTCCTCCAACTTTACAGTCTTAAAATCAACAACCATTTCAATGGTTGCTACTACTGGTACAAACTTATCTGGCACTGCATTAAGTAATTTCCTTACTTTTGTTTGTTCATCAAACATCAATCCACATGTAGCGGCCTTTGTAATAATACTCATCAACTTCCCTGAAAATGAATCTATTGATTCATCTTCTTTCATCACGATTCTCTCAAATTCTGATTTCAATTGTTGCGAGTGTGCCTGTTGGACGTCTTCTGTCCCAACGAATCTGGCCTTTAAAGAATCCCAAATTTCTTTTGCTGTTTCACATCCCGCAACTTGCATTTGCAAATCTTCTGGTAATCCTTGGGCCTCTAGAATTCTTGTGGGCTTTATAAAGTGTCGTTCCATTTTTCTATTCCCAAATAAAACCCGCTTCTGCTTCCTTCCTTCTTCCTTCTATACGTAATTAGGGCACCACTATAATCGGTCCTTCTTCTGGTTTTTTCTTTCTAATCAAATGGTGGTGGTGGTTAATCGGTGTTCACTTTTCTTCTCCGGTAATGATGGTTACTTGGTTACTCTTGTCTGTTCTCTTTTCTGGCAAGCACACGGCGGTGGTTTCGCACAACCGGGTACGTTTATTTCTCTTCTCTTTTTCTGTTCTCTGATTCGATCTTTCTTTTAATCGAATCGTGTTTCTTTCTTTATTGATTCCTATGAATCAAAAACTCTTCTCTGTCTTGATTGACCGGTATGCGCACGGTCTGTTTCTCTTCTTGATTGATTCCCTGAATCAATCTGTTTCGTTGTCTCTGGTTCGAACCTGGCTCTGATGCCACTGTTATCAATCTAATCTTTCTTCTATGAACAATCGTATATAACAATAATAAACACACTGACTTTTATTTGATATAGACAATCGTTAGTTTACAAATGTTTACATAGGTATTTATACCTTTCCAACCGGTATAACTATATTAACCGACACAACTATTCTAATGTAACTGTTTTCTTAACCGACAATAACTGCCACTTGACTTATATACATATGTTTGACTTTTGACTTTGACTTTCGTGTTTGACTTCATGTTTGACCTTCATGGATTAGATAAATTAGTATCCAATAAGCTTTGCTCTTGCTCTTGTTCCATTCGACACACACACACTCATACATACCCACTGTAAGGGCTCATCAACTTTCTAATTGTATTTCTTGATTTCTTAAAGCTTCAAAGGTGATATACATGCATATTACACACTAAATACTACACGTGATCTTACATATATATGTATGCTTAAGTCCTTGAAAAACTAGAAAATGAGTATCATGTTAATCTACACACCCTCTACATACATATATATTTTCGAACATGCATGCATGAATGAGCTAAGGTGATGTTTAAATCTTGTGTGGCAAATGAAAATCGTAACTACACTGAAGTATTGGCTAATAATGCAACGTAACTTGGTCTACTTAAATTGAGCTAATCGTGTTAAAAACTTGAGACTTGAGTCATCTTTGGAATGGGTTTTGGGTCGAAACCCACTGTGATCGAACCACAGTGGAGTAAAGTTTTGCGTTGATGAGTTGAGATTGGTTCACCCTTGTTCTTTAGCCTTGTGTTGAAACCCAAGTAACACAACATAAGGGTGCGTATTGTTTAAACACATTTCGAAACTCACTCAAACAAATGGTAACATATAACTTCACTGTTAGAGTTTTAGGCTTTAAAAAATTCAGTTAACAAACTAAGATATATACCTAACATATGCAAATCATGCAACAGTGAGTGATTTTTTTTTTCGTTTCGACTATATTTTTGGACCCGATCTAGTAGGATTTTATAACTTTTAATAAAAATGACAAAACTTACATTTTCAACATAATTGTCCAACATTTTCGTCAAAACAAAATATTATATATATAACTAAAGATGGGGAGTTTGGGCTGCTGCAAAAAGTTGTAAGGAACAAAAATTGCAGAAATGGTCCCTGTGGTTTGCCCATATTGCAGATTTAGTCCCTAAGTTTTCGAAAGTGCAGGCGGCCTCCCTGTGGGGAAACTTTGGTTCCGTTTTGGTCCCTTGTTACTAACGACGTTAGTCTGCCTCAATTAGTTGATACATAAATGGTCCCTGTCCCTACGCTAAATTGCATCCAACGTCCCTATTTTTTTCAATTTTTTTTCCAACTTTTTTCTTTCGAACTTTTTTTTCCGAACTTTTTTTTTCTGAATTATTTATTTTCGAAAATTAATTTTTTTTAGAATTTTTTTTTCCTGAGATCATTTCTTTTTCTTAAATTTATTTTCGAAATTATTTTCTTTTTAAAAATATTTCTTTTTTCGAATTTTTTTTTTCCATTTATTATTTCTGAAATAATTTTTTAAGAAAATTTTTTCCAATTTTTTTTTAGAAAATTTGTTTAGAAATTTTTTTCCTGAAAATTGTTTTTAGAAAAATTAATATTTTATTCGAATTTTTTTTTTCCATTTACTTTTTTTTTTTCTAAAAAAAGTTAGATACATGACAATATTGATCAGTTTACATGATCCACCTTTGAAATATGATTTCAAAGATGATACTTATGAAACATGATTCATTTGAATATCGCTCCAAAGATGATGCTTATGAAATTAACCTTCAGCCTTCAACGATAAACCTTTAACCAATACTATAACTCTTAAATTTCGAGCTAGCTCCAAAGTCCGTGTTATTTTAGTATGGCGTTAGAAATGTGTCAACATGGTGGGTGGGGGGGATTGGAAAGCTTTAAACAATGTTGTGTCACAAATCAAGCTAACCCAACTAACAAAAAAAAGTTAATTTTTCTAAACAATTAACAAAAAAAATTATTTAAAAAAAAAAAAAGAAAACAAAAATTGATAAAAAGTTTCTTAAAAAATTATTTCAGAAAAAATAAATGGAAAAAAATTCAAAAAAAAAATATTCAAAAAAAAATTTCTAAAAAAATTAATTTCGAAAATAAATTTAAGAAAAAGAAATGATTTCACGAAAAAGAAAAATTTAAAAATTAATTTCCGAAAAAAATAATTCCGAAAAAAATTTTCGGAAAAAAAAATTTTCGAAATAAAAAAGTTGGAAAAAAAATTTTGAAAAAAAGGACATTGGACGCAATTTAGCGTAGGGACAGGGACCATTTATTTATCAACTAACTGAGATGGACTAACGGTCGTTAGTGCCAGGGACCAAAACAGAACCAAAGTTTCCCCACAGGGAGGCCGCCTGCGCTTTCGAAAACCCAGGGACTAAATCTGCAATCTGGGCAAACCACAGGGACCATTTCTGCAATTTACTCTAGTATATATTACTAAATCCCGACTAAAAAGACGAAAATTAAAAATAATAAGAAAATATTTATAACAAAAATTAATATAAATATTTTCTAACTTATCACCCACTAACTAAATCCATAGAAACACATTTATATATACACCGTATCACGTAACCGTTACTAATATAAATATTTAGTGTAAAATATTTATTATTATTTTACTAACGTATATTTTTCACAAACACTTTACTTGTGAATGATTTCCGTACTAAGCCTGTCGGTTAATCCAGAACCGAAGACTTATCCGTCATTAATACTTTTTATATATTCATATATATATTTGTCCACTGTGTCCAAGAGCAAATACTTACAAATATTTTGAAATAATTTAAACTGTAAACTCTGCCACACAAGCAACATTAAACACAACCACTTGCAAATACTCATATTTATTTGAACACATTGAGTCGTGAGTACACATAATTGTAAACTAAGGATTGCCATACTAATTTAGGTCGCGTGTTGGTGCCACACACTGCTACTACTTGACTTTCCATTTCAGATGACTATTTTTTGAGGTGAGTTCGTAGCCCCACTTTTAACTCGTATTTATTTTGCAAACTTGGGGTGAGAAACATGCTTACTTTTATGGACCATTTAAACCATGCTTTTGTTTGAAAAACTATTACGTGTTAGCCTAAGTACCGTATCCCAAATTCATGCCCATACTCATGTACCGTTAGTTCCCGCTGGGAAGCACGAGTGATATAAATAGATCTATTGAGGGTGACACCTCCATCCGTGTTGAGTTTCAACAGTCTAGATAAGACAAACGGATGTATACCATGTCGAATTACAAGTGTCACGGGATAGAACACTTGTCGGGCCTTATTATTTCATGAACTCATTTCATGCACACTGTCGTAGCTTCGGTAACATGGAACTTAGCGCAGCATAGTAGAATTTCGTATAACATTATGCACATTATAATGTTAACTCGTAAACTTATTGGTCCAACTTTACTGCTTTTTGTAAACCTATGAACTCACCAGCTTTTTGCTGACTTTTAGCATGTTTTTCTCAGGTGTTTAATTGTTTGAAATAAGATGATGCAAGGCAGCGCTTGGCAGGGGCATAGGCACACTTTTGGAGTGTACACATAACACTCATGACCAATGTTTTTGTACTATAGGACAACTTTAAAACTATCATGGGCCTTGTTTTCCGCATTCATAACTATGTAAAACTCGTATAATGTAACTTTAAAACGGATTAGTTAATCCGTTCTCTATCACTTGTGTTGTGATCTCAATACGTAGCACCCCATATATCCTTTCCGTTGCATTTCTGATTTGGGGGTGTTATACACCACCACCAAATCGCCACCATCACCATCATCAGTCCACCGCTAAACCCCCACCCTCGCCACCATCAGTCCTCCACTAAACCCCTAACCCCACCATCATCATTCATCGCCACCATCAGTCCACCACGAAACCCCACCCCGGCAACCATCAATTTGCCACCTAACCCACAACCCCGCCACCATCAGTCCTCCACCGAACCCTCACCCCGCTACAATCATTCATCTCCACCATCATATTTAGGACACTCCCAAAAAATTGTTAATTGCATATGTATCTAGCTTAAACTTATTATTGCGTATATATCCTTCTTAAACACAAAACTCATCATATTTATCCAAGTAGCTATTTTTTGAATATTTAAACTCAAATAAAGCATTATAATTACAGTTTAAATACAAAAAAACCATTATATCCTTATTCTTATCATTTCTCATAGGTAAGAATCAATCATTATCTTCACCAAATAGACAAATCACGCACAAATATCTTAACTACATATAAAGAGTGTATGGTCAAAATGAAATTGTTGAATGTTGAAAAATGGTCAATGTTGAACTTTGTAAAACTTATCAAAGAAGTTGCACTAAGAACACTGTTTGTGGCAACTATTAAATTCTTCAAAATTAAAAACAGTACAGACGTTACTAATTCAGCAGATAACATGGTGGACTTAATCTATTTCTGGGCTTTCAAACTAATTTAGGGGAAGACAACAAAGAGCATTCACATTACACTGTTGTATTCCAATAGAGATAAGTTGAAACTTGTCAAGGAATGATTTTATAAGTCGTGCCTATATAAAAAACCATAATCTCATCTTCCTCAATCTCACACTCGGCTCTCTCTCTAAAAACATACACAACCTGTTTTTGAGTTCCCTCTACCAGCCCACCTACTCATCTAAACTGAAACCACACACCACTACCGCCGCCACCGTTCCTGCCGTCCACTGAGGCCACCATAATATTTTGTTGTGTAGGTTGTTTCGGTAGGGTTGGTGGTTTCGATAGGCTTGGTTGTTTTGGTGTCTTGTTTGTGGCTCTCGGGAAAATCATGGTGGTTTCGGCTAGCTTTCTTGGCATAATTTGTTCTGGTGGTATCTCTCTTTCGGTTGTTGTTTAGATCTTTCAGATATGGTGTTTTGATCTTTAGATCTTTTGAGATATGGTGTTTGTGTATCATACATCTCATCTTTTTCCTATTTGTTTGTGGTAGTACTTGGATGAGTTATGGATATGTGAAGTATTGAAGTATATTTTTGTAGATCTATTGGTTTTAGTTTTGGTTTTGATTTCGGTTTCGGTGGTTCTTCATATCTGCTAAGTAGCAGGGCCGGCTCTTGCATCGGGCTAGGCGGGCGATGGCCCAGAGCATCAAAGAAATAAGGGGCATCATCGGGTCTAAGGTCTGATGTGTAAAAAAGTGGAAAAAAAATGTTTATTTTTTGTTGTGCTACATATAACAGGAAGAAGGGCATAACATGAACAAGAAAAAAAGTAGAAGCATGTTGGTGATTGATATAATAGTGTAAGGCTGGTCGGCAAGGGAGTGATTGGATCACCTTACCATGGTTCCCATCTCACGCGCGATGTTGATCGGTGTATTTTACATACACCTCATAGCATGTTAATTACGCATTGTTGCATTGTTATTCGTGGTTATACATGTACTTTGAGGGTGTTTTATGATTATTTAGGCTATGCGTTTAAAGGAGCTAAACTTATATACCTTGGGCGGGAAGGAGTTGAAGTCAGGGGCTGAAAGAGACATGTTGATATTAAAGTTTATTTATTTTAATGACTTGAAGTGATAATAAAAAGAATGATGAGGGGCCAAAAGTGTTTAAGTCACATGAAGTTTTAATGAAGAAATGGACCAAAGTTAAATCAAGATGGAATCTTAGAGGCTTAGTCCGTACAAACCATTCAAGTTTTATAATATGAAACACATATTTGTATGGTAGGAAAAATGAAAAGTAAGTCAAGGACCAAGTATGAATTATGACGCAAGCTAAGGGGCCATATGAGTACAAGTGACAAAGATTGAGGTTTATGGTAAAAATTTTATTATCATAAATATAGATGGTACGATATATCAATTCATCAAGGCCAAGCTTATCCTAACCCCCCCCCCCCCCCCCCATTTTTTTATTTCATTTTTTTTATTTATTTTTTTTTTATTATTTTTTATTTTTATAATTTTGTTTATATAAAAAAACTATAAACCTCAAAATGCGGAACAGAAAATACAAAGTTTAATAAGTCAAACGCTTAAAACTGTCAGAAATACGGAATAGAAACTGACAAAAACTGTGATATACTGTCGGTCAAAAGGGGACAAAAGGAATAAAAGGACAACCTCGTGGAACATCATACGGTGTTTGTATAACACCGGATGGCAAGGGATGTTGAAGGCTTCACCTTTTGCCAAAGTTCACCATCATCACCTTGCCTCCCACCATTATTTCTTCACCATTTGCAGCTCCCAAGACAAATAGTGGTGAAAGTTTCACCATTAAGTATTACCGGATGTTTTTGTTTTTTATTTTGTGTGTGAGTGTGTGTGGGGTATTTAGTGAGTTATATTTGTATAAAGTGAGTATTTTAATGAAAGGTGAAGATGGTGTTGCCTTGCCCACTAAATGGTGAAGTGACGTGAAGGGGAATGAGAGGAGAGAGAAAGCTGACGTGGCGCTGAGGTGTATGGTGAAAAACACCCACCCTTGCCATCCAGCCTAATAGAAGCCATTCATCAATTGGGATTTCTTGTACAAAGTGGGTATTTAGTGGGGTATATTTGTATAAAGTGAGTATTTTAATGAAAGGTGAAGATGGTGTTGCCTTGCCCACTAAATGGTGAAGTGAGGTGAAGGGAAGTGAGAGGAGAGAGAAAACTGACGTGACGCTGAACTGTATGATGAAAAACACCCACCCTTGCCATCCAGCCTAATAGAAGCCATTTATCAATGGGTAGGGATATATTGACCCTCCCTAAAATTAATATTCTAACCCTCCCTACACCATATGCGTCCTTTTTCCGTACCATTTTGTTTTATTTATTTATTTATTTATTTATTTTGTATTTTGTATTTTTTGTCCTCTTACAGTTGTCCACCACAAGTTTCTATACTCATCCACCACCACACTTTTCTCTGTATTATTCTTTGTATCTCTCTCTCTCTCAATCAGTCTCTCTCTCTCTCACAAGAATAACTCTCTCTCTCTCTCTCTCTCTCTCTCTCTCTCTCTCTCTCCTCTCTCTCTCTCTCTCTCTCTCTCTCTTTTAGATCTAAAAACTTAGTTTTTTAGATCTAAAAACACTCGTTGATCGTTTCTTGGATGGTTTTGGTGATGTTTTATGTGCTTATGTGCTGGTTTGTGGTAATACGTGTGGAAAATAACGAGTTTGTGATGGTTTCTTGGATGGTTTTGGTGATGTTTTTGGTGATTATGTGATCTTTTTATTTTTTTTTAGATCTAAAAAAAAGTTTGTTATATTTTCTTGGTTTCTTGGCTGAAAAATTATTTAGATCTAAAAATAATTTTTTGTTATGTGCTTATGTGATGGTTTGTGGTAATACGTGTGGAAAATAACGAGTTTGTGTGTTGATACGTGAAAAAATAACGAGTATAGATCGACTATAAAAATATATGGTGGCTTATGTGAAACTGGTTATGTGTTTTTAGATCTATACTCGTTATCTTGGGAGTCTTTTTATAAAAAACATGATGGTAGATCTATACTCGTTATAAAAAACATGATGATGGTGTCAGATCTTTTTAGATCATTTTAGATCTAAAAAATGGCGTTTTATTGTTAGATCTTTTTAGATCATTTTAGATCTATGGTAAAAACCATGGTGGTTTCTGTGGTGATACGTTTGGTTGGTTTTTTTTACCAATGGTTTATGTGGTGATACTTTTATTAAACCATGGTTTTTTGGTGATCTGTGATGTTTTTGGTTAAACCATGGTGGCTTTGATATAAAAAAAATAACTAATATAGAAAGGGAGGAGTTATCCTCACCCTCCCTTTGGTTAAACCTTGGTGATCTGTGATGTTTCTGTTGTGATGTTTATGATGGTGAAAGTGCTTATGTGGTTTATTGGTTAGAAAAACAGTTGGTGAAACTGATTATGTGGTTTCTTGATGGTTTAAGCAGTTTGTGTTGGAGAAAAAAAATTGGGACAAAAAAGACAAAACAAAAAACTTTCTGCACTCGGACAAAAAACATGGAGAAAAAAAAGTAAAAAACAGCAAAAAGACAAAACAAGAAAAAAACAAAAAAAAATTACAAAAACTGAAAAAAAGAGTACACCTATTAGGGAGGGTTTGTACTGGCTGGGGCATAGACCCCGTCCGGTTAGTGTGACTCGCCTATTTTTTATGGGTGCTGTTGAAGCAATTTTCCGCTAGGCAAGGCTGGACGGCTCACGCGCCCTTCGTCCTTGTCCCGAGCTTCGAATATGCTGCAAACAAATAAGAAAGAACCCGTTAGAAGGTGGTCCCGAGGCCGAAGCCCCGGGGACCACCCTCCGACGGTCAAGTCAGAACCTCCGGTTTAGAGGATTTAACATGTATGATCCGGCCATGATCCGGTGATGCATGTACTTGTATATAAATATGTATTATTGGAGAGAGATTATATATGAGAAAAGAGAGAGTGTGTGATATTATAAGATCTTATTAGCTGATATAATGAGAGATAGTGTAGGAGTATTTATAGGGAGAGAGAGAGAGAGGTGGGAGACATAATCCCTTAATACCTGGATTGGGTGGCAGACACAATCCCTTAATATCCGGGTTAGGCGGCGTAGTCTGGCGCTGCCATCTGTCCAAAAGGTATTGCCACCTGTCCTAGTACTTACAGTGATATTAACCGGATGGCTCCGCGTGCCCTTCGGTATTTCCGGATGGCTCCGCGTCGTTCGGACGGCTAGTCAAGATGGGCCGTCCGGACACATCCGTCAACATGTCCCCCCAGTATTGCATTATCGGTTGAAGACCGGTGATGTAATACTTAAAGAATATCTTTATGCCTTTCGGCACACGTCGCTCGGACACACACCTGCAATTCTTAATAATACCTTCGTGCCTTTCGGCGAACATCATTCGGACATATATACCTGCAATACTTAAATAATACCTTTGCGCCTTTTGGCAAAGTAGGCGGGCATATCCGTCAACATGTCCCCCCAGTATTGCATTATCGGTTGAAGGCCGATGATGTAATACTTAAAGAAGACCCTTACGGCCTTCGGCCTGCGCTTTCTGATACATACATGTAATACCGGTATTGCATTGTTAGTAAAATATTGACGTAATAATTTAAAGTGTACCTTATGGCCTTTCAGCCCGAGTCATTCGGACAATTGTTATACTTGCCTCCCGGCGCGTGTCTTTCGGACATATATATTAACATGTCCCCCCAGTATAGTATTATTGACCTACGGTTAAATGATACTATACTTAAATATTGTTGAATCCGAAGCGAGACATATTTTTCCCATCATCCCTTTGTTTCCTGCATAAGTAAAACATCGACCCCCAAACGTATACCGAACACTTGTTTTTTATTACCATTGCTACTTGCGTAGCTCCGGAGGCACAAGCTGTCGTTCGGTCTACGTTTTGGTTATGAACCCAGGCCTTCTTGCCCCGGCACCCATTTTTGTTCTCCGTACCATGTGCCCCGGCACCCATTTTTGTTCTCCGTACCATGTGCCCCGGCCTTCTTGCCCCGGCACCCATTTTTGTTCTCCGTACCATGTGCCCCGGCCTTCTTGCCCCGGCACCCATTTTTGTTCTCCGTACCATGTGCCCCGGCCTTCTTGCCCCGGCACCCATTTTTGTTCTCCGTACCATGTGCCCCGGCCTTCTTGCCCCGGCACCCATTTTTGTTCTCCGTACCATGTGCCCCGGCCTTCTTGCCCCGGCACCCATTTTTAGACATCGGCACATCCGGCCCGCTTTTACTTTGTCTACAACAGGTAGGCATCGGCACTATAAACCGCTTTCAATTTGCCCCCAACGGTAGGCATCGGCACTATAAACCGCTTTCAATTTGCCCCCAACGGTAGGCATCGGCACTATAAACCGCTTTCAATTTGCCCCCAACGGTAGGCATCGGCACTATAAACCGCTTTCAATTTGCCTACAACGGTAGGCATCGGCACTATAAACCGCTTTCAATTTGCCTACGAGACCTTCCGAAATGACTTTGCAACCGGGCATCCGGTCGGTGGCCAGCCGACCGGGGGTGTTATTCCTGCACAATAAGACATGAAAGCTCTTTTTTCCTCTTCTTGTTAGATATGACCAACAAAATATTCTCGTATATCAATAGGAAATTTTAGATTAAAACCGAACCGCGACGTAACCAATGGAGGTTTGTAGCATGGTATGGACGAAGCGTGACGTCCGGACGAAATCGTCGGATTGTTTTCCACGATCGTTAGATCCGAAGCTTGTTTTTCCTGCGGAATAAAACTTGAAAGCTTTTTTGCTTTCCCCCGTTAAATACAACAAGCAAAATATTCCATTTGTTCCAATTAATAAACGGGTCACAACGCAATGTTTATTGGCTCTACATTGATTGATTAGTATTAGCACATGTAAATGAAAGGAAATAACTAGCATTCATGTTGCCTAAATGATTAAATAAAGCATCGTGTTCTTCCTGATTGTATGCGTCAATTGTTGAGTAATATAAACTAAACAATGCTTAAAGAGTTGCATATAATACAAAATAATACAATTGCCACTCCACAAATGATGTTCATCAGTCAACACTTCAACATATTCATAATTGCTTCAACATGTGATATGAAATGCAATATAAGGGTACTGATGAGATTTGGAGTTTACTAAAATTTTGACTTTTGGTATTTACATTATCCGCTCAATTATATAAAGCATGTTGATGATATTAAAACTTATTAAAATATTGATGCTAGTTATTAGCATTCACGTGATATGAGCATGCACAGTCCATAAGCTTAATTATATAAGGTTTATAAGACCAAAAGGCATAGTCAATGATCTTATCAAATTGTCATATGTTACACACAACATGCACTAACGCACATATCCACAAGGCATGAGGCACTAACATAGTTTCATTACCAATAAAAAAGGGGCACACCAGATATATTTAAAGAAGCCCATTAAAAAGTCTATTTACATTCGAGTTCATTACTACATAATACACCAGATCCTGAGCGACGAAACATAAGCAAATAGATCATATCACCATACATTCAACTACCAAACAATCACAAAGCTCAATCATTAACAGCCATGGATAACTAGAATAGAAAGTGAGATTAAAGTTTTACCATTGGAGACTCAGACAAACAGCAGCAAAAACATGAGGCCGATACAAAAAGTGGGATGAAGCCATTTTCTTTGCTTCCGAGTCCATGGATGAAACCCAAGTATGCCCGAACGAGGCAATTCCTCCGGATGAAATAACATCCGAACGAGACCATGTGGCCGAAAGAGCCAGTATATTCGAACAAGATAGTATACTCGAACAACCTTGACCAAAGGGGGTTCTATCGGACCGGTCACGTTTGACATCCCATCCGGACACCAATCCCGAATGACCGCAACAAACGTCCCTACCGGACTGAAAATATGATATTCATGACATCCATACTGGCGTTCCTCCTAAGTGGCGGCATCTGATGGTCGCGTGAAACAGAAATATAAACCGCTGGTAGGAGGAAAAGTAGGATATGAAGACAAACATGAAAGATGTCCATGCCGAGGGCTGATGCTCAGAGACCGAAAAGCAAAATCATCCTGTCCGCCGTGAGATATAACCAAAAGCTGTGGTTAATCCCGAAGCGATAGTACCTACCGCTACTGTGTCAAGAAAAACCTTCCCATAGCAGCCATATGTTCACCCGGCTGAACATGTTAAGACCCAAGGAAAACATTCCCAATGACCAACACCACCAACACATACAACGGAGTCAAATTAATAATGAACACATATGATCGATCCGAAAGATCACACGGGTCGGAATTTTAGTCACCAAACCCGTCACAATACTGCCTCTCACGTCCAGCGGATGACCCCTGTAACCGATATCTCTGAACGGGGGAATATTCCCCAAGGAGCACAGTGTACCCAAACAACCTTCGAACAACATGACCAAAGGCAATTATGTCGGGCAGCCCATAGCTGTCCATCGTCCCTGTCGGATGTTTGTACCGAACTAAAAAGGTGACCCGTCATTCCCCCACCAGTGAGCCATACCGGGTAGAATATACGTCCAAATTTGGACTCCGAATTGAAAACGTCAGTGGCATCCACAGACATAACGGAAACTCAGCCAAGTATAAGAATTAGCAATTGTCGAATAAGGTTACCAGCTAAAAAGGATTTCAGCATAAGACTAACATAAACAGGATACATTAAACGCCATCACAGAAACAGATATCCATTTAGCAACCATCGGCGCTATTAGATCCATACAGAATTGGCAAGAAACATATCCGCTTGAGATTAACTTAGATTATGAACATTTAAAAACAACAAATAGTTACAAGTCAGCAGTAGATTTTAGAACAAAACTAATCATCCCTAGTCATAGTTAAATCATTACCCATTGGATAATCATTTACTGAACAATCATTATTGGAAACTGATGGTAGAGTTAGAGACATAACGCCAGGGTCTTGCTTTTAATATGTTGACATTACTCATACATTTTTTGCTAACTGTAACATTGTTAAATTCTATTTTCATTCATTTGTTAAGGCTAACATTGCCACACGTATGTTTGTTTTTAATAGCCAAGATCAAACTCCCTTCGACAGTATCGACAGCGCATAACGGACATTTAGGCTGAATGTCCACAACCGAACGTCCGGCGTACTGATCATGCCACAATCGATCGTCCGCAACCGAATGTTCACAACCGAATGCTCACAACCGAACGTTCATCCGAACATTCGAAACTGATCGTTCGAATAGAACTCTACCTTCTCAACTAATTCCAACTCATGTACTAAAAACATTCAATCAAGCAAGTCCTAAAGCGCTAGTTCAATCTTGATATCATCAACTCACATAACTTTGCGAATTCATGTCAACCGCATTTATTTTAATCATTCAAGCGTTTCCGAATCAAACTCCGAGATTAACAATTCAATATCTTTCACAAATCATAAACACATAAACATAAATAAACCCAAAATGTACCTTCCCATTCATAGCTTTCAACGCGTTCTGAGCATCAACATCAGATCCAAGCGTAATGAAACCGAACCCTTTCAGCCTTTGTGCTCTTGGATCAAACGCGATCCACACATACCCCTCTAAGTCAAATTCGCATTCATCAAGCTAAAATGGAGCCGATACAATAAATCATTCACTTATCCCCTACTTTTTTATCAAGCCATTCTCATTACCAACGCCTCTCATCTGTTCCTTCAGTCGGAAAATTGGCAAACCAACATATTCCCATTTATTCATATCTTCCAAAGGTTTAACTCTCTACTCCATGCCGGAGGGGTGGTTCCGAACATCCTGATAAGTGGATAAAGAATGTCACCGCTGTATCCGAACGAGATGAAATCTCCGAACGACACATGACATCCGAACGTCCCTTAGCCGCTTTGGGAGTGAACCGAGCCATATCTTCCTTCCCTCCTGGACCCAAATCTGAAATCAAGACCGGATCTATACAAACCCATCTACCCAGATCTGGCCTGTAAGAAAACGAAATGGAGATGGAACCCGCCCTTCTCAGCTCTAGTAGACTGAAAGGCCAGGTCCCACGGAAGGCGCCAATTTGTTGAAGCAATTTTCCGCTAGGCAAGGCTGGACAGCTCACGCGCCCTTCGTCCTTGTCCCGAGCTTCGAATATGCTGCAAACAAATAAGAAAGAACCCGTTAGAAGGTGGTCCCGAGGCCGAAGCCCCGGGGACCACCCTCCGACGGTCAAGTCAGAACCTCCGGTTTAGAGGATTTAACATGTATGATCCGGCCATGATCCGGTGATGCATGTACTTGTATATGAATATGTATTATTGGAGAGAGATTATATATGAGAAAAGAGAGAGTGTGTGATATTATAAGATCTTATTAGCTGATATAATGAGAGATAGTGTAGGAGTATTTATAGGGAGAGAGAGAGAGAGGTGGGAGACATAATCCCTTAATACCTGGATTGGGTGGCAGACACAATCCCTTAATATCCGGGTTAGGCGGCGTAGTCTGGCGCTGCCATCTGTCCAAAAGGTATTGCCACCTGTCCTAGTACTTACAGTGATATTAACCGGATGGCTCCGCGTGCCCTTCGGTATTTCCGGATGGCTCCGCGTCGTTCGGACGGCTAGTCAAGATGGGCCGTCCGGACACATCCGTCACTCGCCTATTTTTTACAGGTGCTACTAACCATACCCACATTATGTATGAGACCCGCCTACTTTTGATGGAATGTACAATCTGACAAATCAGACAGTACAAGCAGCGGTATCGGTACAAAGTCAACACCCTCCCTACAGGGAAGGTTTCTATATTCTCTCCCATTTTTTATTAGTGATTCGAAAGGAAGAAAACAGAGCCGTCACTTCTTACTCGTGAAGTCCCATCCCACTTTTATAACAGTCAGCCCTTTTTTTTTTAATATATTCGTGAGATCAGAGGAGCACAGGAAAAAGGAGGCATTCCTTTTATTATATTCGAGAGATCATTCAAAAAAAAACACACAATCCACACATTTTTTATATATGAAGTTTGGAACGAAGATGATGTGTATTAAGGCCGCTCACAATAGTTAATTTAGCTTTAAATTTTAAAGCATGTCACGTTAGTTTTTTCACATCTTAACTTAACTCAGCTTTAACCCACACAACAATAACTCAGCTTTAACACCCTAACTCAACTTTACACATAAATTTTCAAATTCAACCCCTAACTTATAAATTACTTCATTTTTTTAAAAACATAACATTTATTAAAACATAACATTACATTCAAACATAACACAACATTAAAACATAACATACTTAAAAAAAAATTACAACGAGATTTAAAAAACATAACATGATAACGAATTTAATATTTATTCATCGTTTTGATGTTGAAGGTGCTTCTGTCAAACATGATCCATAAGGTCTCGTTGGAGTCGAGTATGTGTTTCTCTGTCGCGAATTTCTCTTGCCCTTCGACGTTGGCCATCGCATCTTTCGACCCACGAATTTTGCCTCAGACGTGGTGACGGATCCACCCACATGTCGTTAAAATCACGTATTGCAAAATTTTGATCTTTTATAATCATGTTATGTAAAATAATGCAACAATACATGATTCTCTTTATCCTCGCAAGTTCCAATTGACGTGCCGGTTGTCGTAGTATACCCCAACGTCCATGAAGCACACCAAAAGCACATTCGACATCCTTTCGTGCACTTTCTTATTTCCTTTTAAAGTAAGCATGTTTCGCGTCAGTTGTTGCCGAGAAGGATTTGACAAACGTAGCCCACTGTGGGTAAATACCGTCGGCTAAGTAATAGCCCTTTTCATACCTCCTTCCATTTACCATATAAGGTGCTGCAGGGGCGGCTTCATTAAGAAGGTCGTCGAATAATGGTAAGTTATCAAAAACATTAATATCGTTATTCGCCCCCGCCATCCCAAAAAATGCATGTCAAATCCATAAATCTTGTGAATCAACTGCTTCAAGCATTTTAGTTGGGTATTTTTTATCACCCCTACCAAATTGCCCTTGCCAAGCAACCGGACAATTTTTCCACTCCCAATGATGCAATCAATGCTACCAAGCATTCCAGAAAAACCATGGACTGACTCATGTCTTTCGTAAATACTTTGAATGTCGGTCCATGTTGGTTTTCTTAAATACTCCGGCATAAACAAATCAATAACGCACTTGTTAAAATTATCAAGACACTTCAATGCTGTAGTCGCACCCATTTGCAAATACTCATCAAACGCATCGGGTGACGTGCCGTACGCCAATTGGCATACAACAGATGTACACTTCAAAAGAATACTTATACTTTTTCGACCAGTACAGTCTTCCGCTTCCGTAAAAAACTTAAAATGATCAGGAACAATACCAGAGGTATAAGATTGAATACCTTCGACTATTTGTAGAAATAGTCGCCGGCTCATACGAAATCTTCTTCGAAAAACCCGTCCCGGATACTTACAGTCTTCATCGAAATAGTCGGCACGCAAACGTTGATCAGCAAGCTCACGTTCACGAAAGATATGCCCACGTGTAATCGAAGGTCCAGCGGCATCTTGTTGTTCCATATGCACAACTTGTTCGTACACGGATGCCATCCACTGAATGTCTTCTTCGTCACTTGAAAAATCGATAGCTTCATTCGGATCCATTGTGAATCAAAACACGTTTTTTTTTTTTTTTTTTTTTTTTTTTTTTTTTTTTTTTTTAGTGGAAGTTTGAAGAAGATAGTGTAAGATGTAGTGTATTGATTTGTGGAAGTGTGAAAAAAAATGTGGTGTGAAATGCGTATTTATAGGAGAGTGAAATTAGTTTTTATTTTTTATTTTTTTTAATATATATATATATATATATATATATATATATATATATATATATATATATATATATATATATATATATATATATATATATATATATAAAACTAGCCGTTAAACACAAGGACCAGATTTGTAATTTTCGAAACTTCTTCCATACACATGCAGTAGCCGTTATGGGGGGCCAGAATGATTTTTTTTTTTGTTTTGTTTTCTTTTTTTTTTTTTTACACTTTCTACCCTTAACACAGCGTTAAGGGCATAACGCAGCCCTTAACGCTGCGTTAACGTGGATAGCTCACAAAGGTTAACGCAAGTTAACGTGCGTTAAAGGACCAAAAATTGCAACTTAACGCCCCTTTAACGTTACCGATGTGAGTGGTCTAAGTATTAACGTGATTGGCAGCTAAGCCTCTTGTAATCTTTTCTAGTAAAAGATTTTTAGTTTGATTATAGTTACGGATTATATTTTGTTTGTCAAACATTAATTTATTTGATTTTAATGGAAATCTTTTATTTGATTTTAATGTTTTAATATAATTATTTGATAGATTATTGTGAGATATATTATTACGAGTCAACGATTGTGCCGAGCCTAATTAGTATAGGGGTTAAGAAGATTGTATCGTAAACATAATTTGTACCCATAATTGTTCATTTGAGTAATTATTAAATTAATTGATAGGATTATTGTAAGACATGTTATTGCTAGTCAACGCGTTGTGCCGAGTCTATATATTTTAGTGATTAAAACGATTAGTGTGGTGGACATAACTTGTGCCCAAAATTATCCTTTTCAATTAATACAAACTATGTCTATGTAGTTTGAAGTCAACCATTAATAATAATCCGTAACTTAGTCATATCAATATATCCGGAGCCGGGAGGGATTGTTTTTTACTCAATTGTTTACAACTTTTGCTTTTATTTCCTTATTTAATTTTTCTTCGTTTATTTACCTTCTATTGTTTATTTGCTTGCTAGTTAATTAATAATTTTATTATTAAGTTTTCAAAATCAAATATTTTATTGATCAGTGATCACCCCAAAACTTAAATTAAAACCACATACTCCTCGTGGATACGATACCTGGTTGCCCTATCTAGTATAAGGTAAATAGGTTTATTTTTTATCGCTACAACGACATCGGTCAGATGCCCTCCTCCCAAAGCAATTTATATTTTTAAAACCACTACTTCACCATTTATTTAACTTCATCACTTCAAACAACATATATGTCAAGAATGTCTCAAGAAAACACGGTTAACACTCCACCAGCAGATATCTTCCCGTTATTCTCAACGGACGAGGAACCGGTTGAGGTACCAATTGAGAAACCGGTTGAGGTACCAATTGAGGAACCAGCTGTTGAACAAGAAGAAAACCCGTATCTCGAAGATGAATAAGCTTTGAGAGAAATGGAAGAACAACAAGCACGGAAGGAAGCTGCTCGTAGGGAGCAGGAAGCAAGGGAAGAACAAGAGCGTAGGGACGACTTGTTTAACACTTTGGAACAAGAGTACAAAGAGTGCATGTTTGCGAACTGGTCTCCTTACGACAATTGTTATTACTCAGACAACTCTGAAACTTGGGATCACTTGGATTAACTTTACGGTCCATATAACATTATGGGGTTGGCAACGTACGCATTATGGACACGGTATGAAGCCCATACCGTGCGGGAACACCGCCGACACAAACACGGTATGAGGCACGGTATGAGATTCACGGGATGAGATCACGCACGAGAAAGAAGAGAAAAAAATGGACCGTTGGGATATTTATGTAATATTTTTAATTTAGTGAGGTATGAGATGTAGTGTGCTATGGGATGCCAACAAAATAAGAGAGTGCGGTATGAAAAAGTAAAAGAATAAGGTGGCATAAGGGGATTGGTTGGGAGTGTGGTATTTAATATAGTGTGGTTGATTGGTTGTCAACCTCTTATGTCTTCTATTATTGGCGAACCGATTGAAGATGGTTATATGGAACATTACGGCTGAGACACAATCCGCTTTTCTAACAGGTAGATATATCCTTGACGGGTCGTTAGTAATTACTGAGATCACGACATGGGCTAAGCGGACTAGGAAGCGATTCTTCATGCTTCAGATTGATTTTGAAAAGGCCTATGACAACGTGAATTGGGACTTTCTATTGGATATTATGCACCAGATGGGGTTCCCGATGATGTGGTGTATGTGGATTCATGGTATTCTTTCATCGGCTAGATCCTCCGTCTTAGTAAATGGCTCGCCTACATTTCAATTTGATTGTCAAAAGGGGATTCGATAAGGTGACCCTCTGTCACCGTTCTTATTTTTGATCGTAATGGAGGCTTTTTCTGGTTTGTTCAATAAAGCGACTGAAATGGGGTGTTTGAGGGGGTTCAGTTGCCTAGTCAGGGCCCGAAAATATCTCACCTTTTATATGCAGATGACGCCATGGTGTTGGGGGAATGGTCTACGTCTAACTTTGAGAATGTTAAACGTATTATGAGAATTTTTTATTTATGCTCGGGTTTAAAAATTAACATAAACAAGTCTACCTTGTATGGGATTGGGGTTAATGATCAGGAGGTGGTATCTATGGCTTCGGTTGTGGGATGTAGGTCCAGAAAGATCCCTTTCGTCTACCTAGGGATCAAAGTTGGAGCCAATATGAAACGCATTGTCAATTGGAACCCAGTTGTGGACGTTTTTTGGGCTCGCCTATCAAAATGGAAAGCCAAGGTGTTATCTATTGGGGGAAGGCTTACTCTTATTAAATCAGTTTTACAAAGTCCCCCGATTTATTATTTTTCACTATATAAAGCTCCTATGAAGATCATTTCATTATTGGAAGGATTGATTAAGAATTTTCTTTGGGGAGGATCGGAAGATGTGAGGAAAATGCATTGGTGTTCTTGGGATAAGGTTACTTTGCCGAAGACGAAAGGGGGGTTGGGTTTATCTAGATTAAGTGAGTGTAATGATGCTCTTATTCTCAAATGGTTGTGGAGGTATAGAACGGAGCCCGGGTCTATGTGGAAAAAGGTGATTGATTCGATTCATAGTATGGCTAGAAATTGGGAGTCATACCCGGTGCTTCGTAGTGGAGGGGGAGTTTGGACAGAAATGGTGAAACTTGGTAGTACGGTGAAGGTGGATGGGGCTGCTTTCATTTCGCAAATTCATAGTAAGATTGGAAATGGAAAGATGACGCGATTTTGGATGGACCCTTGGCACTGCGAGACCCCTTTAAGACGGAAGTTCCCTACTTTATACCGTTTAGAATGCGATAAAAGTTGTAAAGTTGCGGACCACGTTTTAAAGAATGGTGGAGTTAGAGTTTTCAGGTGGAACTGGAAGAATACTCCCTCCACAGTGTTAGAAACTTTGGAATTGACGGACCTCAATAATAAACTTAAAGGTACCTATCTTACTGATGCAGCAGACTCGTGGATATGGAGTGGGAGCAGCGTCGGCTTCTCTGCAGCTGCAGTCAAAGCGTGGCTGTCCAAGCCGATTGACAACAGCAGTTTGTTCGCGCTGAAGTGGTGCAGGTGGCTTCCTTCAAAATGCAACATTTTCATGTGGAGAGCGATTAATGAGAGAATTCCTACAAAGGTGGCTTTGGCAAAGAGAAATATATACACGGACAATACAGCTTGTCCGCTGTGCGAGGAAGGCGATGAGACATCAGCTCATTTGTTTACAGGTTGGGGATACAGCTGTGGGATATGGCAGATGATCGCTCGCTGGTGTGGTATACCGCCCATCTTTGCTTTTGATGCGAGAGACTTGGTAGACATCTTCAATAGTTGCGGACGTCCACCGGCGTACAAAGAAACAATACAAGGTATCATTATTATTACGTATTGGCGCATATGGAAGGCTCGGAATGAATTGGTTTTCAACGGAAAAGAAGTTAAGAACTCGGAGATTATTTCGGATGTCAAGTCGATAGGATTTTTGTGGTATAAACATAGGAAAAAAGAGAACAATTGCACTTGGGATTCTTGGTGTAAATTTAATCAGATGTAAGGTTTCTTTGGGGCGGCTCGGTCTCCTCCTTGGAGACGAGTTTTTAGCCGTTTGTTTAATGAAGTTTACTTTTCAAAAAAATAAAAAATGTAAGTTTAAGAAAAATAGAATGTTTGAGCAAACTGTATTTGCTCGATTTTATGCACTGCTCCCATACGGTTTGGATTGTTAGACCAAGAGTAGTGGGGCGTTGAAGCCCCTCAGTTGCCATTCAACGGTCGTTGAACCACCCCCGACCACCGTTGAAGCCCGTTGAATATGTTTAAAATCAACGCCCGTTGATCCAACAACGGTCGTTGAAGTTTGCATGTTTAATTTTTTATTTGCTTTTTATTATTTAAAATGTTATTTAAAGAATAAAAATATTCCGTTAACAATGTTTATTGAAATAAAAAAACATTCCGTTAACTAAAAAAAATAACATTCCATTGAAAAAAAAACATACAATTTATTCAAATTAAAAAAACAAAACAAAAACAAACAACCTAAAAATTAAAAATATTTGTTCCAACGTGGTGCTTCGCGATTGACCAGCTCGCGAGGTGCTTGTACTCGACCCCCTTGTGTCTCTGCTTCCACAGGGCCTTCGCGTCCTCCAACTGGTCATCCTCGTCATCCAGCTCGTTGGCAGACTCACGATAACAGCATTCAAACTCGAACATGTCCGCCCGGAGCGCATGCCACTTGGAGGTGATCATATCCGTGTTCTGGTACTCCTTCTCTCTACCACCCGAGAGGTGAAAATCGCGCTTCACCCGAGCCCAAAAGTCTTTCTTCGTATCATTAGTCTCCGCCCGAATTTCGGAGACGTTCTAGTAAGAATTGACGAAGGCCATTTCTTCGTTTTCTTCCCATGCAGAACGAGAATCGTTAGCCATTTTTTTGTGATTATAGTCGTTGACGGCAAGGTGGAATTTAGGGTTAAAGTTTGTGAAGTTAAAAGGTAAAAAATGTGGTATTTATAACCTAGCGTTAACGTTAACCGTTAGGTCAAAGGGTAATCTTTAACGCCAAACACGTAAACGTTAACGTTGAATGGGTAAAAAATTGAATGTTAACATTCAATTTCTGACGCGTTAACAGTGGTAAAAATTGAATGTTAACAGTCAATCCTTATCTTTAACGCCACCTTTTGTTAGAGTGGAGAAAATGATTGACAACATTCAGTCTAAACAGACTGAATGTTGTCAAATCATTTTCTCCACTCTTACAAAAGGTGGCGCCCGCCTATTTAGAGGACTTTCCTCAAAGACATCAAAAGGCTCATCGATTTCCTACAAATCGGAGGAAAGCTTATTAGATACAGAAATATACATTGAAACAACAAAATTTCATATCAGATGAGAACATACAATTCCTTTCAACCCTTTGCATTTGATTAAATCTCTTACAAGGTTGGTATATGGACGATCATGCACATTTAGGATAGGATGATAGAAGTCTATTTAGTGAGAATGATTCTAGTTTTATTGAGCTTGATGGGAGTCAAATTAAAGCTTTAATGCATTGAGTTACGATTCCATAGTCAGCAAGGTTCTTCTTCTTCCAAGGAGCATTTCCATAGTCAGCAAGCTTGATCTATTGGCCTCCTTGTTTGCCAGTCGTTCTTCCACAATGACCCGGAGATGTTTTCTGAGATTGGTGGCGGTGTTCTCGGTTGTAGAAGATTAGAGGATTCCATTCGAGTTTCCATACATCCCAAGGAGGCCTTTCCCTAAATATCGGTAACATCTGTCTGCTTTTATATCTTATATAGTGTAACACCCCAGCAAGGCGGAAACATGGGATGTAAAGAAAAGCACAACATGACATGGAAATTACATACAACAACTCTAAATGATCAAAGGTTTAAGCAACCAAACAAGGATTTGAATCACAAACAAATGGCATTCACATGTTTACATGCAACTAGTAAAACTGTCAACCCAATTGTTTATCCCAAATGGGGATCATACAGGTTGGTTGACCGCGTGAATTCAAGTCCAGCTAGCATCCAAATCATCCTTGTTTCCTTAGAATCCCTTGGTTACCTGAAAAGTGTACTAAAACGTGTCAACACTAGGTTGGTGAGTTCGTAGGTTTCAACAAAGAAAATCATTTGTGAAAATAATTTTTTTGAAACTCCAGAAATAAGCTGGAAAAGCTGCTAAATAAGCAAACAGTTACAAAGGGCTTAGAAAACTAAATAATCTAACTGATGTGAACACACAAGCTTCTATAAGCTTGTGTGAAATTCTAATAAGCTTCTAAATCCAAAGTTCTAACCTAATAAGCATTTTAAAACTAATTTAAGCACTTCTCAACAAGCAATAAGCTTAGAATCTAATTAAGATAAAAAGGCAATTCTGTTATCCCAAACAGCCAGAAGTGGCAACTTTAAGCTTCTAAATAAGCACTTAAACTTAAAAGCTATTTCACAAAAACAAAAAACAGATAAAGCTTATAGGCTAAAGAGCTTATATAACTAAAATCAGACAATTTTGAGCTTATTTAGTACTTAAATCAGCTTATGAAACTAGGCAGTTCAGAAACTGATGAAACTGATGAACCAGTAGTAGATCTTATATACCACTTTTAATGCTACAAATAAGCTTTAATAAGCTATGAATTAAGCTAAACCCTATAAAACAGCATTAAGCAATAACTATAGAACTTAAAAAATGATTATCACTATAAGTAAAAATGGGTATTTTCATACTGATTTTTATGCCCATTGTGTCTAAGAATTGGTTAAAAAGTGCCGGTTTGACTCCTGGTGGCCAAAGATGTTGTTGCTCCTGCTGCCGATCAGGAGATACATGCCCAAAATGAAGGTGACACAATATTAACTACCTGAGTATATTTTCTACTTTTTAAATATTTTGTATTACACATAGTTAACTATATATGCTTAACAAAAACAAAACTGGTCAATATTAATATTCGGTTATATATGCTTTGACTCTGTTCATGATTTGACTTGTGACAATTAATTGATCCAATGACAATACATCAGTAGCATTCTAAGAATTGTTAAACTGATTGTATAATTCATTCGTATATTAACTACTATATTCATGGGATGTGCTATTAGTTTACCCGATATATATAACTGTTATTGTGCTCTGAGAGAGATTGCTTACTCGGGCGGGTTTATAACACACACGGTCGGGTTAAGATTCGTGATGAAGCGAAAAGTGTACCGCTTTTAAAGGGTCATTTAAGCCCTAAATCGTATTTATTTGATCAAATATTGCCCTAAATCGTTCCTTTTGTCATTTTAGGTACTTTGGAGAAGAAATCTGGAAAAGGAAGCATTTTGGACGTTTTTGGAGCATAAAAGTGAAGAAAACGACAATGTCTCAAAATTATGCTGGAAAGTACCTTTGACGGCGTCAGGGATTGGTCCAGACGGCGTCATGGCTTGGCAAAAAAAGGTGGATATGAAAATTACTCATGATAAGCCAGAGAATTTTGCATGAAAAATCTGACGGCGTCACCCTTTGAAGTGATCAAGGCCATCACAGTTTAAATTAAAGAGGGACGGCGTCAAGCCATATTCTGACGGCGTCAAGCTTTGATAAGCCAGAGCGGATTTTGGAGGTCTAAAGAGGGACGGCGTCAGAAAGACCATCCGGGAACCCTAAAAGCGGCGAGGTGACGGCGTCAGGATCTACAACGTGACGCCGTCAGCCCTTAAACTCTATATATAGTTTTGCAAATTTTTTGTCATTAGGGTGGAACTTATTGTGTGTAACTTTGGAGGAGAAACCCTAGACGAATTTCTGCCATTTTTAAGGGTTTTCATACCCTTGGATCTCCCATGTTTAATTGAAGATAAGTGTTCATTTAATCAATCAATATGTCTATGTGTTGTTTGATTACATCTTGTTCTTGTCTTTTGATTAACATGCTAGGCTAGATTTATCTTGTGTTTGCTTAGATCTAATGAAACCTAACTATTGATTATTGGTTATTAGTGTGTTATTAATTGTGTTGGATGATTGTTCATCGATGTTAGGCTTAAGAAAACTGGCTAACTTCCTATGCGGTAACTTGCTTGAACGTCTTAAGAAACATGAACCAATGCGTACTAAGGTTTTAATGGTTGTATTTAATGCATGAGCGAATTCTAGTGATCCCATGTTAGGAGCTTCTTAGCCGGCTCGACATAGGAGTGAAGTAGGAGCTTATAGAGTTGGGGAAGTACGTACGCCACCCCACGATTGGTATTAAGGAATACACCGTCATCCACGCGATTAATACACACTAATCAACCGGTAAAAGATAGTTAGGGAGTAAGGAAATCTAAGTAAACACATTTCTCTCCATATAAGTTTTACCACCTTTTCATTTTCAGTTATTTTATTTTATTTGCATTTGTAGTTATTTGGGTTAGTTGACTAGCAACTAATTCCGCCCACTCCTTAAAACCCGAGATTTTACTTGCTTTCATAAAAATATAAAAATACAAAAATAATCTTCCTTCACCCTTAGACCTAATTAGAGTAGTTTTTCATACCTAACTAACACTATTCCCTGTGGAGAACGATCAATCCCCCGTACTTACCACTACAATATACTACATCGGTCGGGTACACTGCCTGGTGGGGTTGTAAGCCTCTTGAGATCCCTCGAGAGGTAAAACCTGTTGTAAGGTTGCAAAACCACGCATCAAGTTTTTGGCGCCGCTGCCGGGGAATAGTTATTGTTTAGGTTGAATTTTTTATTTTATTAGGTCTACTCACTAGATTCCTTTCTAGTGAGATTTTTATTTTCTTTTTCTAGGTTTTCTTTAGTCTATCTTTTTTCTTCGTTTCTTTGTTCGTAACCATTACCATCCGACATCATGGAAGGTGGTGATATCCTCGATCCCAACAACCTACCACCACAACAACAACCACCTCCTAGAGCCCATACCTTAGGAGACTACTCCCGTCCTAGCCACCATGGCTATCGAAACACCATTGAGCTCACTCAAGGAGCCAATGTCACACCCTTGCGATCCGACACCATCCGGTTGGTGCAAAGCGGATGCGCATTCCATGGACTTCGTTCCGAAGATCCTAACCAACATCTCAAGGACTTTCTCAAAATCGTTGATTCCATAGACCTTGATGTTGCCACTCGAGAGACGACCCGACTGCGTCTCTTTCAATTCTCTTTGCGGGACCAAGCTAGTCAATGGCTAGAGCGTCTACCCGCAGGATCCATCACCTCTTGGGATGATCTTACCACTCGTTTCCTTGCTCAGTTTTTCCCACCAGGAAGAACTACCAAGCTAAGGAATGATATCTTGATGTTCCAACAACGTCAAGGCGAAACCCTCTACGAGGCATGGACTCGATTCAAGGTCTTACTCCAAAAAGTCCCTCACCATGGCATGGATCCTTGGCTACAAATCCAACGATTTTATGATGGCGTAAACCATCAAACTCGAAGAACCATAGATTACGCTGCCAATGGAAGGCTGAGCAGGCTCAGTGTCGATAAGTGCTGGGAAGTCATTGAGGACTTAGCACAGTACGAAGAAGAAGAATGGAAAGACTCAACGTTCTCGGAAGAAGGGATTTTAAATTGCATGAGTGCAACCCAAGAACAGCTGTTCGAAAACATAAAAAGGCTGGTTGAGAGATTAATGAAAGCTGAGACACCTACGGTTGATGAAAATCCCGATGAGTGCGTGAACACAATTGGTAAACATACGTTTCATCAATTCTCACGACAAGATGAATTTGAAGGGATAATGCTAACTTTCGTGAACAACCAAGAGAGACGGATCCAGGAATTAGAGACTCAATTGAAAAACACCCAAGATATGTTCATGGAACTAGCAGAAAAATTTATCGCGAGAATAAAGGAGAAAATTAGGGAAGAAGCTTCACACAAAAAGATCGAGAAGATCTTTGAACTCCCGGTCCCTAATGAACCATACAACGAATGGGATGATGAAACCCCTCTCCCCGAGCCTTCACCTTTAAAACCCTCTTATCCATTTGGATCCCCTCGCGAGAAAGAGAATTCTCAAGATCATAGCATTTTTGTAGGAAGCATGGTTGTCACGCTCCCTAACTTTCATGAAGCTAGGAAACGATCTTTGGGCTTTAAGCCAGGTGTGAGAAGAACTTAATTAAAGCACACCCTCATTTCAAAAACCCCCTGGAAAAGTTCCTCTCACTCCTTGAACACCTGCCGTGATGAAAATTGGAACCTGAATGAGACGTCAACCGGCCCTTTCCAACATTTTACTACATCCCGTGACAGTAACAAAACATTTGACCCAGGAGGAACTTGTTAACGAGACTAGCTATCAGGGTTATTGACCCTGACTAGCTGCTCCCTTAAAGTACAAGGGGCTCATTTGTAAACTGGCACGAAGTGGTAAAATACGCTGGTCTGACGGCGTCAGACTATGAACGTGACGCCGTCACCCCGTCTGCACAGCAATAATAACTTTACCTCCATCACTTTCATCACAAACCCCACAAACCATATCCACTCCAACGCCCATTTTACCTAGAAGAGGACTTCGTGAACCGAACACATGCGGTAGAACAACTCTTGGCTAGGGACACCGAATTGGATCCATTTGAAGACCCTCTAGTTTTTAGAAAGATGATTGATTTCCTAGGAGTTTTGCCAATTAACCTAGGGATGAATAAGTGGAATTGTGAGGACGATGATCATAAGTGGGATTGGGAAAAACCACCCAAAGATGGAGATGGGTCATGGCATATTAAGATGACATTGTATGACCCGGATGGAGAGAAGTTTGAAAAGATATATCGTACTAAGCGGACCAATAGGAAACTTCAATCCAAGCTTAACCCTAAAGACGTCCTCGATGACGAGCTCACTTACATAGGGTAGAAGGACTTTGAGTCTAGCTACAAGACTCGTTAATAAAGAAAAGCGCTTCTTGGGAGGCAACCCAAGATTTATTTGCTTTGTGTGTTTATTTATTTGTTTGTTTGATTTTATTTGTTTCCGTATGTGTGTTTAAGTTTTATTATTATTGATTCATGTTCAAAACTAAATTGTGAAAATGCTTTATCTTGTTTTTAACTTCGTCTTAACTACATATAAAGGTATTTTGCAAAAGATAAGTGTAAGGGAAATCCAAATCGGTTTATTAGAACAAATGAACATGAATCGTAATAATAATAAATTAACATACATATTAGTATTTGTTTGAGTCAAATGCTTGTATCGAGTCATAATGATGTTTTGCAGGATTTCCAGGAAGTAAGGTAGAGGTTTTTCCAGAAATTTTCCGGAAACTTAACATGAAAATTCTGTCAGATCATTTCTGACGGCGTCAGGCTTTACAACCTGACGGCGTCAGATTTGAATTTTCTGAAATATTTGAAAGTTTTGTTTTCATAAAAAGTTTTTATTAAATCTCTAACTTATAATCTCCAGGAATCTGCAAAATTATCATTCCACAAGCATTATATCCTTATATATAGAATTTATCCCGCCGATGTTATGCAGGTTTTCGTGTTTGTTTTCTCAGGTTTAACAGGTTATTTTGGACAAGGAAATGTATGTGGAATCAAGCTTATGGCGATGCTTTAGCCTTGGAGCTTCTACTTTCTCTTGGAAGAAGATCTAACCATGTTACTTCTTTATCCACCGAGCGAATCAGGGGAGTATTTGATTTCATTCTTTTACCTTTTTACTTTTACATCTTGTTATTTGAACATTGGGGACAATGTTCATCTTAAGTGTAAGGGGGGGGGGGTAAAAATACGATACTTTAGAGAATACAATTACGCTTGATTTTTGTTTGTTTAATGGTAGATGTGTAATAAAACTGAGAGAAATACCTGTTAGGGCAATTTTAGTGCCAATATTTAAATTTTTTTACAACATTTAGGAGTGAAACTTTGATCTTAATGAGCGTCTCACGGATAGGAGTTATATGACTAGCACAAAACCGTACCACTAAAAAAATTTTCCACCCCCAAATATGTGAGGTTCGCCCCTAGAATTGGTAGGAAAAGCATTTATGCTATGATGTGTGTACCGGTAGCACTTAGATTCTAGAACTTGCGTTAGGACCATTCCGAGGCCACAAGTGAGACTACATTCGTGTAGTTAGATTTACTACATGATAAGAGGCATTAGGATTAACCCATTGTTTTACACCTGTGTTTTTGTTATAATTATTTTGGCTACATTGGTCAAGTAATTCTCCCACACCCTTTGCGTTGTACTCATTTTTAGTACACGATACCCCTAGTACACCCCTCAGAGCCTATCTTTTCGTTTCGACCTTTAAGCATTTTACTTAAAGGAAGAATTTGTTTACACCCCACTTAAATGTACACCCAAATCGCCTTAGCCCACCTTGTATGCACTCATTTTTAGTGCATTATTGTGACAACATTTGTTTTAACCCAAGTTAATTATCTAATTGATTACATGGTTGCTAAGTCGAGTCATATCCTTGTACATATTGTTTTGGGACGATTGGGACTCATGGGTAAAGTACTAGTGTAATGGAGTAATGGGGAAGAACATCATTTATTACCCCCATATGTGCTAAATATTTTAAAAGTACTCCAAGTGTTTCGATTATCTTAATTCGAGTCATTAGAATAGTTATTTGTAAAGTTATGTAAAAGTTCAAGTGTAAGGGGAATGCAACGCCCCTATGATGTATTATTTTGGATGGTAGGGCAAGAGTGTATGAAAAAAAAAAAAAAAAAAATCGAAAAAAATCAAGAAAAATACAAAAAAAAAAAATGAGAAAAAGAAAAGTCGAAAAAACATACGGACTACCATCCCGTTTCATTTTATGTTTATTTTATGTTTTTGTTATTTTGTTTTTAGCTTAAGTCGAGTCTAGTCTTGGCTTAGCAACGCCATATTGTACATGTAATTGATCAAGATATTTAACTCGCCACCAGTAAAATATCCCTTATCCAACAAAACCGTGTTTATCATATCCCTACACCTCACGTTATAACCCGATTAAAAGCCCTCTTTGATAGTTTATCTTAGGTGCTTACGCCTAGTGGAGGAGGTTTTCGATCCTTTCCCAAGCCTATAGTAATCTATTTGCTATGACAGGTAGTGAGAGATATTATCCGTTTTCATTTATGAGATTTATTTTGATGACACCTGAGAGATGTGAGTATCTAAACACTACTTGTGAGGTGCTAGTTTGTAATCTCCGTGCTTATTATGAATAAAGTGGAACAACTGTTTGTTGTAATTACTTTTATATTAGCATTAAATGACCCCTAACTTGTATTTTGATTAGAATAAAAGCGCATTTGCTTGAGGACAAGCAAATCTCAAGTGTAAGGGTATTTCATGAAGCGAAAAGTGTACCGCTTTTAAAGGGTCATTTAAGCCCTAAATCGTATTTATTTGATCAAATATTGCCCTAAATCGTTCCTTTTGTCATTTTAGGTACTTTGGAGAAGAAATCTGGAAAAGGAAGCATTTTGGACGTTTTTGGAGCATAAAAGTGAAGAAAACGACAAAGTCTCAAAATTATGCTGGAAAGTACCTTTGACGGCGTCAGGGATTGGTCCAGACGGCGTCATGGCTTGGCAAAAAAAGGTGGATATGAAAATTACTCATGATAAGCCAGAGAATTTTGCATGAAAAATCTGACGGCGTCACCCTTTGAAGTGATCAAGGCCATCACGGTTTAAATTAAAGAGGGACGGCGTCAAGCCATATTCTGACGGCGTCAAGCTTTGATAAGCCAGAGCGGATTTTGGAGGTCTAAAGAGGGACGGCGTCAGAAAGACCATCCGGGAACCCTAAAAGCGGCGAGGTGACGGCGTCAGGATCTACAACGTGACGCCGTCAGCCCTTAAACTCTATATATAGTTTTGCAATTTTTTGTCATTAGGGTGGAACTTATTGTGTGTAACTTTGGAGGAGAAACCCTAGACGAATTTCTGCCATTTTTAAGGGTTTTCATACCCTTGGATCTCCCATGTTTAATTGAAGATAAGTGTTCATTTAATCAATCAATATGTCTATGTGTTGTTTGATTACATCTTGTTCTTGTCTTTTGATTAACATGCTAGGCTAGATTTATCTTGTGTTTGCTTAGATCTAATGAAACCTAACTATTGATTATTGGTTATTAGTGTGTTATTAATTGTATTGGATGATTGTTCATCGATGTTAGGCTTAAGAAAACTGGCTAACTTCCTATGCGGTAACTTGCTTGAACGTCTTAAGAAACATGAACCAATGCGTACTAAGGTTTTAATGGTTGTATTTAATGCATGAGCGAATTATAGTGATCCCATGTTAGGAGCTTCTTAGCCGGCTCGACATAGGAGTGAAGTAGGAGCTTATAGAGTTGGGGAAGTACGTACGCCACCCCACGATTGGTATTAAGGAATACACCCGTCATCCACGCGATTAATACACACTAATCAACCGGTAAAAGATAGTTAGGGAGTAAGGAAATCTAAGTAAACACATTTCTCTCCATATAAGTTTTACCACCTTTTCATTTTCAGTTATTTTATTTTATTTGCATTCGTAGTTATTTGGGTTAGTTGACTAGCAACTAATTCCGCCCACTTCTTAAAACCCGAGATTTTACTTGCTTTCATAAAAATATAAAAATACAAAAATAATCTTCCTTCACCCTTAGACCTAATTAGAGTAGTTTTTCATACCTAACGAACACTATTCCCTGTGGAGAACGATCAATCCCCCGTACTTACCACTACACTATACTACATCGGTCGGGTACACTGCCTGGTGGGGTTGTAAGCCTCTTGAGATCCCTCGAGAGGTAAAACCTGTTGTAAGGTTGCAAAACCACGCATCAATTCGGATCCGCAGGAAAAAAGGGATTTGAAGTTGAGCAGAACTACTCCCCGGGCTCTCTGTAATATCACTCGAGAGGTCCCATCTACTCGTTTACAACTCAATTCATGCCTTTTTAATACCACTTAACTCATTTAGTCCGTTTTTCAATCTAAACATACATCTTGATCCAACAAAACCAATATTACAAGCTCCTAGCATCATCATAACCTAGCTCATTATCTAGCCAAATGATCTCATTAACTCATTTTATCATATTATGTAAAAATTGCTAGAAATTTCTAATCAAGCTTATTAAAACCAATCAACGTATCAATTTCAGCTCTTAATCTCATTCTAGCAATAAACCAATATAATTTAAATCTTTTATCATCAAATCACATAAACAAGTAACACCATCTGAGGGGCTTAAATAGCAAATGAACTTACATCATTGATTTGGATACGCACCGCCATTTGGATTATACTTATAAGGAGTCAGATCAAGCCCTCTTATAAATTTGATCCTCTTCTTATCCCCTTTCATTCTCAAAAAAACTTGGCTTGCCAAATAGTTTTGTTCCAAGTATCTTGAAAACTGAGTTAAATCATTCGAAGACAACAAATGCTGGCGATAAAGGTGGAAAAGAATTTCGGCCTGCGTTTTTGAAATAACATTACCGATTCGAGATGAAACATATTCAGATGTACAAGCCCATAAAGCAATGCAAGTTCATATGTAGATTACCATAGGTGGACTCTCAGGAACAAAGTCCACAGAGCCCACAGACTCGCTAGACTCGCTTTCTGTATCCCCCAGCTGTTGTGATGCAGTGACCTTGACTCTCTTGAATCTAGGTGAACTTCTTAGACGGTCAGTCATTGATATGTTCTTCGACTTGCTCCTATCAAAAGTTCAGCAGTAAATCAAGAATTATACGAGTAAATACTGTTTTGGTTGTATTTTATCTTAAACGGTTCAACTTATAAATCAAGCAAAAAAGGAATCGGTCGGCTCAAAACGGGTCAGAAGTCGGTGCATACCTCCTAAATCAATTTTATTCAAATAGTTAGATTATTCTTGTAATAACATTGTTATTATAATCATAATTAGCAGATTAATTGTTTATGAAGATAACGGGGAAAAAAATAATAAAAATAAAAAAATTGCTCGGTTTTGACCTGTACCAAAAGTGGCTTGTTTTGACCTGTACAAAGCAAAAAAATAGTGAAGCTTGTATATTATGGAACTTACTGTGAGTTTCCACCACCTCCCTTTCTTTTAACAACACAATATCCTGAGAAACATTTAATATTTAAGGTTAGAAGTAGAGATGAATCATTTTATAGAATTACAATGAGTTCAGTTACCTTTTTTTCTTGAGTCTATGCTAGAGTCAATGTCCCCAGATGATGATGATGACCTTCCTGGTGAAGCCATGTCTTCAGCAGAACTCTCGTCACTATCACCTCCATGCATTGTTCCAGATCCACTCAACAAACTCTTTACATGCTGTGACTTGTTCACCTCAGGTGCACTTTTCTGCACGGTTTTAACACTAGCCAGGCCCAAAGTCACCCGTGGTTTGTTGCCATTTTGATTCCGAAAAACTTCAGCTGAGGTTCACCATGTGTTTTATTAGCATGGGCTGACCTACTTATTCTTGGAGCATCATTAACGATATCCTTAGATTTAACAACTTCAGATACAGTCATGTTATTTGAGGTCTGATGGTTAGTACTTTGACTTTTTTCTGGTTCTAACTCAAGTTCACTGGATTGGCATTTACTTGGCAGATCTTCAGGGCCACTCACTGAAGATTTTTTATTCTTCTTCGCTTTTGTCAGTAAACCTACATCAAAAACTTGTGTCTCTCTCCCTTTAACTTCATCACCGTCTTTTCTGGCAGCATCAAGCAAGGTAGTCTCGTGTTCCTTGGCATTTTCATTCAAATGATCGTTCAAATGTGGATCAGATACTTCTGTAGACATACTGCCTTCACCATTCTTTGCAGATTTTTTGGTTTTCTTTTTCCTTTTGTTTCTCTTTTCACCATCCATCTTCTCGTTCTTGTTTTCCGGTTTTCTATCAATACCAGAACACTTTTCGCCTTTGTTAAGTCTTGTACCTTCATCATTCAAATCTTGTATATTGTTTTCCATGGAATTCTCATTGTTGGTTCTGATATTTTCACCACCTAGATCTTCGGAAGCTTTGACACTGGCTTCTATCTCTTCAGTCTTACGTTTCTTTTCCACAGAAGGTCCAGACCCTGAAGAATCCTCTACTAAACTCTCAGATTGCATGAGTGTTCCTTTTTTGGAATTTATCGCATTAAAAAACAGCCTATCTTCCTCAGTATTTTTCAGATAATCTTTGTCAGAATTACCAGTTGTAAACTGATTGACACTAGAAACTACATGATTCACAACTGGTACAATCGTGAGATGTGTCGATGGTGACCCCTGATCAACTGAGCGGTTATCTGTTGCACAAGGCAAGGCTAGTTGATCCCCAACCTTATAATTATCCACTTGTTGAATACAAACACCTTGCGCTAAGCGAGAAGCATCTACTGAGAGGAACCAATTGTCTTTAATAGTAGCAAACACACTCTTAACAAACATCGAGTCAGGCAAGTGGTAAAAGCGTCCTCTCAGTTTTACCTACAACATTTTGAAAAAAGTAAAAATCAAAAGATTAAACTGTTTAGCAATAACTAAAGAACGGAATACCTTCAGACTATCGATTTTAATATCCCCAATGGCAGGAAACCATTGATGATGTTCCAACATTATTTTCCCTGCATAAAGAAACCACGATACTTTGTTAAGAAAAATGTACTCTCTGATGTTTACTTTCTTAATTGAACACGGTTATCATTTTATCCACACAAGACAGATGAAAGTGTTCCATCACTACACTGTCATATAATTAAAAAAAGAAAAAACACTACAATGTATAGCATATTTAATAAGTTTATTTCGAGTATCAACCAGCACATGGATACATTTTGTTTATTATGAGGTCAAACCAATTTAAATATTATTGTACTTGATATTTAAACTCTAACAGTACTGAACGTCATTGGCATAGCTTAGCGCCGTGTATAGCCTGAAATTCCAATGTGCTTCATTTAAGCTTGTGCTTATTAGCTTATCAGGTACAATAAGCCCATGAGTGCTAGAGTGAGCTAATCATTACAATATCACATACAGACGATAAATAAATTTTATATTATATCTGATATTAAGCGAAGATCACCGGATGTGGTAATGCCGGTATTATATCTTACATTTTACCACTCAGTCGTAACACTTACTGAAACACATCACATTAGTTAAAACTAAAAATTCATTAATATTAAAAGGTTTAATCTCATTAAACATAAGTAAGAATGAAAATTACATACAACTTGTATCTACTTTGCAGAATTTTTTTTTAGAAAAGGATAAAATATACAAATGTTTTCAAACTGTAAGGGCTAAAAAGGTAAATACGAAACATACACCTTCTTCCCAAGTAAGGGTGTGTTTGGGTTAGCTCATATATATTTAAAACCACTAAAAAGTACATAAACATCTAAAATGTTACTCCATATATTCGCAAGAAAAATCCCTCCCCCGTAAGTCCAACCACTCAGGGACGGACGGAACAAGGACGCATATTGGGGGTGTTTGCTTCGGCTTATATAGCCGCTTATGGCTTATTTGGTTTTGGGCTTATGTTACAAAAAGTGAGCTTATAAGCCCTAAACCAAATAAGCCATAAGCCGCCCATTGATTGACCAGGTGCATATATAAAAAAATTATGCAAAACTAATAAAACATTTATGAAAAATGGAACAAAAATTAATCCGAGGCCGCAAAATGTCCCGAGACCCACCCTGTTGAACCACTTACATTATTTATTTAGTTATATAAGCGCATAGATAAACTTAAAAGAAAACATACTTTAAAATGAAAAACAGTTGGAAAATGGAAGGTTACTTTTAAGGTCGGAGACGGTGTCGGAATGGGAAACGATGATGACCAAATGGGTGTCGAGATTTGTGTCGATGAACAAGCTGCTGCTGCTGCTGCTGTTGTTGTCGTCTTCATGTGCTATTTTTTTTGTTGATTGTTTTGTTTGTTTGGTTGTTAATGGGTCTAATATGAAGGTGTGTAACTTAAAATTTTGGTGATTGTTGTTGGCTACAGTTGTGTCATATCAGGCAAAAACGTGTTTTTTATTGGAAGGTGTGCTTCTTTTCTATGTGGCGGTAACTGAGAAAGGCATTCTGTCACACACCGTCAAGCATAACATCATAGATTCATACCTTATAATTATTTCAGTAATAGTTTACAAAACAGTAACTTATGAGAGAGAAAGGCAGGCAATGGTATTGATGAGAAGGAAGGAGGGAAGGAAACTAGTTGGGGACTAGTCCAGAGAGTTGCATGAGGAAGAATGAGAAAAGTGATCATCAAAATCGATTATATGACAGTAATGGTCAGCCATAGGTTTAGCATTTATATTTAACATTTAGTGTTGTTGTTTAAGGCCACTCTCAACAATTAATTCAGCTTTAAAATTTAAGGCATGTCACGTCTTAACTTAACTTAGCTTTAACACACTCACCAATAACTCAGCTTTAACACATCTTAACTCACCTTTATACATAAATTTTCAAATTCAACCCCTAACTTATATAAGTTACTTCATTTTCTAAAAACATAACATTCATAAAAAATTACTCCCTCCGTCCCATATTAAGTGTCCATAATGGAATCTTGAGATGTCCCAAATTAAGTGTCCAGGGAATATTTTCAACCAATGAGAAGAGATTTTAGTGGGTAATAGTGATATTTGATTGGTGGAGAGTGTAGTTGGCCCCACTTTCCTAAAACTTTGTGCATTTGAAAAGTGGACACTTAATATGGGACGGAGGGAGTATAACATTACATACTTAAATAAATAAAAAAAACTTACAACGAAATTTAAAAAAAAAATTAACAACGAAATAAAAAAATAATAATAATAACAACGAAATTAAAAGTTACAACATAAAAATAAAGACAATCCGAAATCTACTGTGGAGGTTGTGGGAGGTTGTATTTTTGCACAATTCGAGCTTTTTCTTGGTTGATCCAAAACACCACGTTTGGATCCTGCCCGACAGTATCAATAATCAAAAATTTCATTTCCTTTAGCCTTGTTATCGTCTCCTCTTTTTCTTTGGTTGCCCGAAACGCGGCTTCAGCCACTTCCTTTTTCGAACGATACTCGGATGTCATAGCCTCCACGAATTGCAACGACGAGCTCGTTCCTCCCGTACTCGCTCCCGTGCTCGTTCCTCCCGTACTCTCGGATCTCGCTTGTTGTTGTTGTTCGAAATATAGCATTTGTTGATGTTGTTCGTAAAGTTCTTGGCTCGACAAGCCAAGTGGGTTTGGGTTTGAAGATGAGTCGGCGTTTGGGTTTGAAAATGAGCCGGCGTTGGGGTTATTCCACCCGGAGTTTAAGAGATTAAAGAACGTATCGTTCCCGTCATCGTTTAGGTTGAAGCCGGACATTTTTTTTTTGGTTGAAGGTTGAAGAAGATAGTGTAATATGTAGTGTATTGATTTGTGGAAGTGTGAAAAAAAATATGATGTGAAATGGTTATTTATAGGAGATTGAAAATGGTTTTGATTATTTTTTTATTTATTTTTTTTAGCCGTTACACATGAAACGGTCATATAAAGTTAGGGGTTAAAAATGATTTTTTTTTTGAATATAACGGTCGAAAAAGGACAGATAGAGAGGGGCGGAATGATTTTTTTTTTTTTTTTTTTTTTTTTTTTTTTTTTTTTTTTTTTTTTTACAAGTTATACCCTTAACGCAGCGTTAAGGGTATAACGCAGCCCTTAATGATGCGTTAACGCCACCATGTCCCAACAACTAACGCACGTTAACATGGGTTTTTTCCTCCTTAACGCAAGTTTAACTTAGACCGTTGTGAGTGGTCTAATAATTTTCTAAAGAGAGAGAGTTAGGCTATGTTTGACACGGAGATTTTAAGAGCTTTTTGGAGCGATTAGCGGTAAGCAATGAGTTTTTGGTTTTTATTGTTCGTTCGGCAAAAGAGCGGTGATCTTTGTAATTTTTTAGGAATGCTCATTTTTCCAATACTTCTTTAAGAAGCTGTGAGCTGTGATTACTGCTCACAACTACTGGTCACAGCTCACTGCTACTTTTACCAAACACACCCTTAGGCTGCGTTTCTTTTTTCCTTAGTGAAAGGATTAGACCCATTTACAATTTATATTAGACAAAAATACACCGTTGGTCCCTAAACTTTCTGTTGGGTCCATCAGTACCCAAGAGTCATTAAAACAAGATTTGGACACAAATTAACTAAGTGTTAATCTACCTTAAACAATATCAAGTCACTGAGTGAACAGTCACTCAGTGAGTCATCTTCAGGATGCTTAAGGCGAATTCAAGAAGAATGATTCACTCTCAGGAAGGCGGTACTCCCTGAGTAGGACTTAAGCCAAAGAAGAAGATGATGGTTCAGTGAGTGCTGGACAAGAACTCACTGAACCTCAGTCTCCTCAACAACAATAAGTGATTGAAGACTGAAGAACCCAACGCCTGAAAGAAAGGCGGGAATAGGTGGGAAGTGTTTGAGAAGATAAGAGTATCAGACCAACCACACTTATCTTGTCAGATACAAACCTTCCCTTTTGCGGCTAAAAGTCATGGAGTGTCAGACTAACAACTCCCAAAGACTTCATAGCACATTCCTATTGGTTCTTGGAAATGACAATTACTGTTGTAATTGTCAGACACGCTTCCTCAACAACTTTTATTATTTTAATCACTTTTACTCTTTTATACTTGTGTATAAATAGACTCAGATAGGAGAGAAGTTGAGTGTGTTTTGTATATTGAAAGCTTAGACTTTTACAAAACAACTTCTCTCCTACAAAGAGTAACCACTCCCTGAGATAGCTCAGTGGGTATATTGTTACCACTTAAGCAAAGCTTGAGTTTCGTATTGGCGCATATGGAAGGCTCGGAATGAATTGGTTTTCAATGGAAAAGAAGTTAAGAACTCGGAGATTATTTCGGATGTCAAGTCGATAGGATTTTTGTGGTATAAACATAGGAAAAAAGAGAACAATTGCACTTGGGATTCTTGGTGTAAATTTAATAAGATGTAAGGTTTCTTTGGGGCGGCTCGGTCTCCTCCTTGGAGACGAGTTTTTAGCCCTTTGTTTAATGAAGTTTACTTTTCAAAAAAATAAAAAATGTAAGTTTAAGAAAAATAGAATGTTGGAGCAAACTGCATTTGCTCGATTTTATGCACTGCTCCCATACGGTTTGGATTGTTAGACCAAGAGTAGTGGGGCGTTGAAGCCCCTCAGTTGCCATTCAACGGTCTTTGAACCACCCCCGACCACCGTTGAAGCCCGTTGAATATGTTTAAAATCAACGCCCGTTGATCCAACAACGGTCGTTGAAGTTTGCATGTTTAATTTTTTATTTGCTTTTTATTATTTAAAATGTTATTTAAAGAATAAAAATATTCCGTTAACAATGTTTATTGAAATAAAAAAACATTCTGTTAACTAAAAAAAATAACATTCCATTGAAAAAAAAACATACAATTTATTCAAATTAAAAAAATAAAACAAAAACAAACAACCTAAAAATTAAAAATATTTGTTCCAACGTGGTGCTTCGCGATTGACCAGCTCGCGAGGTGCTTGTACTCGACCCCCTTGTGTCTCTGCTTCCACAGGGCCTTCGCGTCCTCCAACTGGTCATCCTCGTCATCCAGCTCGTTGGCAGACTCACGATAACAGCATTCAAACTCGAACATGTCCGCCCGGAGCGCATGCCACTTGGAGGTGATCATATCCGTGTTCTGGTACTCCTTCTCTCTACCACCCGAGAGGTGAAAATCGCGCTTCACCCGAGCCCAAAAGTCTTTCTTCGTATCATTAGTCTCCGCCCGAATTTCGGAGACGTTCAAGTAAGAATTGACGAAGGCCATTTATTCGTTTTCTTCCCATGCAGAACGAGAATCGTTAGCCATTTTTTTGTGATTATGGTCGTTGACGGCAAGGTGGAATTTAGGGTTAAAGTTTGTGAAGTTAAAAGGTAAAAAATGTGGTATTTATAACCTAGCGTTAACGTTAACCGTTAGGTCAAAGGGTAATCTTTAACGCCAAACACGTAAACGTTAATGTTGAATGGGTAAAAAATTGAATGTTAACATTCAATTTCTGACGCGTTAACAGTGGTAAAAATTGAATGTTAACAGTCAATCCTTATCTTTAACGCCACCTTTTGTTAGAGTGGAGAAAATGATTGACAACATTCAGTCTAAACAGACTGAATGTTGTCAAATCATTTTCTCCACTCTTACAAAAGGTGGCGCCCGCCTATTTAGAGGACTTTCCTCAAAGACATCAAAAGGCTCATCGATTTCCTACAAATCGGAGGAAAGCTTATTAGATACAGAAATATACATTGAAACAACAAAATTTCATATCAGATGAGAACATACAATTCCTTTCAACCCTTTGCATTTGATTAAATCTCTTACAAGGTTGGTATATGGACGATCATGCACATTTAGGATAGGATGATAGAAGTCTATTTAGTGAGAATGATTCTAGTTTTATTGAGCTTGATGGGAGTCAAATTAAAGCTTTAATGCGTTGAGTTACGATTCCATAGTCAGCAAGGTTCTTCTTCTTCCAAGGAGCATTTCCATAGTCAGCAAGCTTGATCTATTGGCCTCCTTGTTTGCCAGTCGTTCTTCCACAATGACCCGGAGATGTTTTCTGAGATTGGTGGCGGTGTTCTCGGTTGTAGAAGATTAGAGGATTCCATTCGAGTTTCCATACATCCCAAGGAGGCCTTTCCCTAAATATTGGTAACATCTGTCTGCTTTTATATCTTATATAGTGTAACACCCCAACAAGGCGGAAACATGGGATGTCAAGAAAAGCACAACATGACATGGAAATTACATACAGCAACTCTAAATGATCAAAGGTTTAAGCAACCAAACAAGGATTTGAATCACAAACAAATGGCATTCACATGTTTACATGCAACTAGTAAAACTGTCAACCCAATTGTTTATCCCAAATGTGGATCATATTGGTTGGTTGACCGCGTGAATTCAAGTCCAGCTAGCATCCAAATCATCCTTGTTTCCTTAGAATCCCTTGGTTACCTGAAAAGTGTACTAAAACGTGTCAACACTAGGTTGGTGAGTTCGTAGGTTTCAACAAAGAAAATCATTTGTGAAAATATTTTTTTTGAAACTCCAGAAATAAGCTGGAAAAGCTGCTAAATAAGCAAACAGTTACAAAGGGCTTAGAAAACTAAATAATCTAACTGATGTGAACACACAAGCTTCTATAAGCTTGTGTGAAATTCTAATAAGCTTCTAAATCCTAAGTTCTAACCTAATAATCATTTTTAAACTAATTTAAGCACTTCTCAACAAGCAATAAGCTTAGAATCTAATTAAGCTAAAAAGGCAATTCTGTTATCCCAAACAGCCAGAAGTGGCAACTTTAAGCTTCTAAATAAGCACTTAAACTTAAAAGCTATTTCACAAAAACAAAAAACAGATAAAGCTTATAGGCTAAAGAGCTTATATAACTAAAATCAGACAATTTTGAGCTTATTTAGTACTTAAATCAGCTTATGAAACTAGGCAGTTCAGAAACTGATGAAACTGATGAACCAGTAGTAGATCTTATACACCCCTTTTAATGCTACAAATAAGCTTTAATAAGCTATGAATTAAGCTAAACCCTATAAAACAGCATTAAGCAATAACTATAGAACTTAAAAAATGATTATCACTATAAGTAAAAATGGGTATTTTCATACTGATTTTTATGCCCATTGTGTCTAAGAATTGGTTAAAAAGTGCAGGTTTGACTCCTGGTGGCCAAAGATGTTGTTGCTCCTGCTGCCGATCAGGAGATACATGCCCAAAATGAAGGTGACACAATATTAACTACCTGAGTATATTTTCTACTTTTTAAATATTTTGTATTACACATAGTTAACTATATGTGCTTAACAAAAACAAAACTGGTCAATATTAATATTCGGTTATATATGCTTTGACTCTGTTCATGATCTGACTTGTGACAATTAATTGATCCAATGACAATACATCAGTAGCATTCTAAGAATTGTTAAACTGATTGTATAATTCATTCGTATATTAACTACTATATTCATGGGATGTGCTATCAGTTTACCCAATATATATAACTGTTATTGTGCTCTGAGAGAGATTGCTTACTCGGGCGGGTTTATAACACACACGGTCGGGTTAAGATTCGGATCCGCAGGAAAAAAGGGATTTGAAGTTGAGCAGAACTACTCCCCGGGCTGTCTGTAATATCACCCGGGAGGTCCCATCTACTCGTTTACAACTTAATTCATGCCTCTTTAATACCACTTAACTCATTTAGTCCGTTTTTCAATCTAAACATACATCTTGATCCAACAAAACCAATATTACAAGCTCCTAGCATCATCATAACCTAGCTCATTATCTAGCCAAATGATCTCATTAACTCATTTTATCATATTATGCAAAAATTGCTAGAAATTTCTAATCAAGCTTATTAAAACCAATCAACGTATCAATTTCAACTCTTAATCGCATTCTAGCAATATACCAATATAATTTAAATCTTTTATCATCAAATCACATAAACAAGTAATACCATCTGAGGGGCTTAAAGAGCAAATGAACTTACATCATTGATTTGGATACGCACCGCCATTTGGATTATACTTATAAGGAGTCAGATCAAGCCCTCTTATAAATTTGATCCTCTTCTTATCCCCTTTCATTCTCAAAAAAACTTGGCTTGCCAAATAGTTTTGTTCCAAGTATCTTGAAAATTGAGTTAAATCATTCGAAGAGAACAAATGCTGGCGATAAAGGTGCAAAAGAATTTCGGCCTGCATTTTTGAAATAACATTACCGATTCGAGATGAAACATATTCAGATATACAAGCCCATAAAGCAATGCAAGTTCATATGTAGATTACCATAGGTGGACTCTCAGGAACAAAGTCCACAGAGCCCACAGACTCGCTAGACTCGCTTTCTGTATCCCCCAGCTGTTGTGATGCAGTGACCTTGACTCTCTTGAATCTAGGTGAACTTCTTAGACGGTCAGTCATTGATATGTTCTTCGACTTGATCCTATCAAAAGTTCAGTAGTAAATCAAGAATTATACGAGTAAATACTGTTTTGGTTGTGTTTTATCTTAAACGGTTCAACTTATAAATCAAGCAAAAAAGGAATCGGTCGGCTCAAAACGGGTCAGAAGTCGGTGCATACCTCCTAAATCAATTTTATTCAAATAGTTAGATTATTCTTGTAATAACATTGTTATTATAATCATAATTAGCAGATTAATTGTTTATGAAGATAAGGGGGAAAAAATAATAAAAATAATAAAATTGCTCGGTTTTGACCTGTACCAAAAGTGGCTTGTTTTGACCTGTACAAAGCAAAAAAATAGCGAAGCTTGTATATTATGGAACTTACTGTGAGTTTCCACCACCTCCCTTTCTTTTAACAACACAATATCCTGAGAAACATTTAATATTTAAGGTTAGAAGTAGAGATGAATCATTTTATAGAATTACAATGAGTTCAGTTACCTTTTTTTCTTGAGTCTATGCTAGAGTCAATGTCCCCAGATGATGATGATGACCTTCCTGGTGAAGCCTTGTCTTTAGAAGAACTCTCGTCACTATCACCTCCATGCATTGTTCCAGATCCACTCAACAAACTCTTTACATGCTGTGACTTGTTCACCTCAGGTGCACTTTTCTGCACGGTTTTAACACTAGCCAGGCCCAAAGTCACCCGTGGTTTGTTGCTCTTTTGATTCAGAAAAACTTCAGCTGATGGTTCACCATGTGTTTTATTAGCATGGGCTGACTTACTTATTCTTGGAGCATCATTAACGATATCCTTAGATTTAACAACTTCAGTTACAGTCATGTTATTTGAGGTCTGATTGTCAGTACTTTGACTTTTTTCTGGTTCTAACTCAAGTTCACTGGATTGACATTTACTTGGCAGATCTTCAGGGCTAATCACTGAAGATTTCTTATTCTTCTTCGCTTTTTTCAGTAAACCTACATCAAAAACTTGTGTCTCTCTCCCTTTAACTTCATCACCGTCTTTTCTGGCAGCATCAAGCAAGGTAGTCTCGTGTTCCTTGGCATTTTCATTCAAATGATCGTTCAAATGTGGATCAGATACTTCTTTAGACATACTGCCTTCACCATTCTTTGCAGATTTTTTGGTTTTCTTTTTCCTTTTGTTTCTCTTTTCACCATCCATCTTCTCGTTCTTGTTTTCCGGTTTTCTATCAATACCAGAACACTTTTCGCCTTTGTTAAGTCTTGTACCTTCATCATTCAAATCTTGTATATTGTTTTCCATGGAATTCTCATTGTTGGTTCTGATATTTTCACCACACAGATCTTCGGAAGCTTTGACACTGGCTTCTATCTCTTCAGTCTTACGTTTCTTTTCCACAGAAGGTCCGGACCCTGAAGAATCCTCTACTAAACTCTCAGATTGCATGAGTGTTCCTTTTTTGGAATTTATCGCATTAAAAAACGGCCTATCTTCCTCAGTATTTTTCAGATAATCTTTGTCAGAATTACCAGTTGTAAACTGATTGACACTAGAAACTACATGATTCACAACTGGTACAATCGTGAGATGTGTCGATGGTGACCCCTGATCAACTGAGCGGTTATCTGTTGCACAAGGCAAGGCTAGTTGATCCCCAACCTTATAATTATCCACTTGTTGAATACAAACACCTTGCGCTAAGCGAGAAGCATCTACTGAGAGGAACCAATTGTCTTTAATAGTAGCAAACACACTCTTAACAAACATCGAGTCAGGCAAGTGGTAAAAGCGTCCTCTCAGTTTTACCTACAACATTTTGAAAAAAGTAAAAATCAAAAGATTAACACTGTTTAACAATAACTAAAGAACGGAATACCTTCAGACTATCGATTTTAATATCCCCAATGGCAGGAAACCATTGATGATGTTCCAACATTATTTTCCCTGCATAAAGAAACCACGATACTTTGTTAAGAAAAATGTACTCTCTGATGTTTACTTTCTTAATTGAACACGGTTATCATTTTATCCACACAAGACAGATGAAAGTGTTCCATCACTACACTGTCATATAATTAAAAAAAGAAAAAACACTACAATGTATAACATATTTAATAAGTTTATTTCGAGTATCAACCAGCACATGGATACATTTTGTTTATTATGAGGTCAAACCAATTTAAATATTATTGTACTTGATATTTAAACTCTAACAGTACTGAACGGCATTGGCATAGCTTAGCGACGTGTATAGCCTGAAATTCCAATGTGCTTCATTTAAGCTTGTGCTTATTAGCTTATCAGGTACAATAAGCCCATGAGTGCTAGAGTGAGCTAATCATTACAATATCACATACAGACGATAAATAAATTTTATATTATATCTGATATTAAGCGAAGATCACCGGATGTGGTAATGCCGGTATTATATCTTACATTTTACCACTCAGTCGTAACACTTACTGAAACACATCACATTAGTTAAAACTAAAAATTCATTAATATTAAAAGGTTTAATTGCATTAAACATAAGTAGGAATGAAAATTACATATAACTTGTATCTACTTTGCAGAATTTTTTTCAGAAAAGGATAAAATATACAAATGTTTTCAAACTGTAAGGGCTAAAAAGGTAAATACGAAACATACACCTTCTTCCCAAGTAAGGGTGTGTTTGGGTTAGCTCATATATATTTAAAACCACTAAAAAGTACATAAACATCTAAAATGTTACTCTGTATATTCGCAAGAAAAATCCCTCCCCCGTAAGTCCAACCACTCAGGGACGGACGGAACAAGGACGCATATTGGGGGTGTTTGCTTCGGCTTATTTAGTCGCTTATGGCTTATTTGGTTTTGGGCTTATGTTACAAAAAGTGAGCTTATAAGCCCTAAACCAAATAAGCCATAAGCCGCCCATTGATTGACCAGGTGCATATATAAAAAAATTATGCAAAACTAATAAAACATTTATGAAAAATCGAACAAAAATTAATCCGAGGCCGCAAAATGTCCCGAGACCCACCCTGTTGAACCACTTGCATTATTTATTTAGTTATATAAGTGCATAGATAAACTTAAAAGAAAACCTACTTTAAAATGAAAAACATTTGGAAAATGGAAGGTTTCTTTTAAGGTCGGAGACGGTGTCGGAATGGGAGACGATGATGACCAAATGGGTGTCGAGATTTGTGTCGATGAACAAGCTGCTGTTGTTGTCGTCTTCATGTGCCATTTTTTTGTTGATTGTTTTGTTTGTTTGGTTGTTAATGGGTCTAATGTGAAGGTGTGTAACTTAAAATTTTGGTGATTGTTGTTGGCTACAGTTGTGTCATATCAGGCAAAGACGTGTTTTTTATTGGAAGGTGTGCTTCTTTTCTACGTGGTGGTAACTGAGAAAGGCATTCTTTCACACCCCGTCAAGGAAAGTCACATTGCATAACATCATAGATTCATACCTTATAATTATTTCAATAATAGTTTACAGAACAGTAACTTATGAGAGGGAAAGGTAGGCGATGGTGTGGATGAGAAGGAAAGAGGGAAGGAAACTAGTTGGGGACTAGTTGAGTGAGTTGCATGAGGAAGTATGAGAACAGTGATCATCAAAATCGAATATATGACAGTAATGATCAGCCATAGGTTTCGCATTTATATTTAACATTTAGTGTTGTTGTTTAACGTCACTCCCAACAGTTAACTCATCTTTAAAATTTAAGGCATGTCACGTCAGCTTTAACACACCTTAACTTAACTTAGATTTAACACACCCACCAATAACTCAGCTTTAACACACCTTAACTCACCTTTATACATAAATTTTCAAATTCAGCCCCTAACTTATAAGTTACTTCATTTTCTAAAAACATAACATTCATTAAACATTATAACATTACATACTTAAATAAATAAAAAAAACTTACAACGAAATTTAAAAAAAAAAAATTAACAACGAAATAAAAAATAATAATAATAATAATAACAACTAAATTAAAAGTTACAACATAAAAATAAAGACAATCCTAAATCTACTGTGGAGGTTGTGGGAGGTTGTATTTTTGCAGAATTCGAGCTTTTTCTTGGTTGATCCAAAACACCACGTTTGGATCCTGCCCGGCAGTATCAACAATCAAAAATTTCATTTCCTTTAGCCTTGTTATCGTCTCATCGTTTTCTTTGGTTGCCCGAAACGCGGCTTCAGCCACTTCCCTTTTCGAACGATACTCGGATGTCATAGCCTCCACGAATTGAAACGACGAGCTCGTTCCTCCCGTACTCGCTCCCGTGCTCGTTCCTCCCGTACTCTCGGATCTCGCTTGTTGTTGTTGTTCGAAATATAGCATTTGTTGATGTTGTTCGTAAAGTTCTTGGCTCGACAAGCCAAGTGGGTTTGGGTTCGAAGATGAGTCGGCGTTTGGGTTTGAAAATGAGCCGGCGTTGGGGTTATTCCACCCGGAGTTTAAGAGATTAAAGAACGTATCGTTCCCGTCATCGTTTAGGTTGAAGCCGGACATTTTTTTTTGGTTGAAGGTTGAAGAAGATAGTGTAATATGTAGTGTATTGATTTGTGGAAGTGTGAAAAAAATATGGTGTGAAATGGTTATTTATAGGAGATTGAAAATGGTTTTGATTATTTTTTTTATTTATTTTTTTTAGCCGTTACACATGAAACGGTCATATAAAGTTAGGGGCTAAAAATGAATTTTTTTTGAATATAACGGTCGGATAAGGACAGATAGAGAGGGGCGGAATGAGTTTTTTTTTTTTTTTTTTTTTTTTTTTTTTTTTTTTTTTTATAATAAAGTTATACCCTTAACGCAGCGTTAAGGGTATAACGCAGCCCTTAACGATGCGTTAACGCCACCATGTCCCAACAACTAACGCACGTTAACGTGGGTTTTTTCCTCCTTAACGCAAGTTTAACTTAGACCGTTGTGAGTGGTCTAATAATTTTTTAAAGAGAGAGAGTTAGGCTATGTTTGACACGGAGATTTTAAGAGCTTTTTGGAGCGATTAGCGGTAAGCAATGAGTTTTTGGTTTTTATTGTTCGTTCGGCAAAAGAGCGGTGATCTTTGCTATTTTTTAGGAATGCTCATTTTTCCAATACTTCTTTAAGAAGCTGTGAGCTGTGATTACTGGTCACAACTACTGGTCACAGCTCACTACTACTGCTCACTGCTACTTTTACCAAACACACCCTTAGGCTGCGTTTCTTTTTTCCTTAGTGAAAGGATTAGACCCATTTACCATTTATATTAGACAAAAATACACCGTTGGTCCCTAAACTTTTTGTTGGGTCCATCAGTACCCAAGAGTCATTAAAACAAGATTTGGACACAAATTAACTAAGTGTTAATCTACCTTAAACAATATCAAGTCACTGAGTGAACTGTCACTCAGTGAGTCATCTTCAGGATGCTTAAGGCGAATTCAAGAAGAATGATTCACTCTCAGGAAGGCGGTACTCCCTGAGTAGGACTTAAGCCAAAGAAGAAGATGATGGTTCAGTGAGTGCTGGACAAGAACTCACTGAACCTCAGTCTCCTCAACAACAATAAGTGATTGAAGACTGAAGAACCCAACGCCTGAAAGAAAGGCGGGAATAGGTGGGAAGTGTTTGAGAAGATAAGAGTGTCAGACCAACCACACTTATCTTGTCAGATACAAACCTTCCCTTTTGCGGCTAAAAGTCATGGAGTGTCAGACTAACAACTCCCAAAGACTTCATAGCCCATTCCTATTGGTTCTTGGAAATGACAATTACTGTTGTAATTTTCAGACACGCTTCCTCAACAACTTTTATTATTTTAATCACTTTTACTCTTTTATACTTGTGTATAAATAGACTCAGATAGGAGAGAAGTTGAGTGTGTTTTGTATATTGAAAGCTTAGACTTTTACAAAACAACTTCTCTCCTACAAAGAGTAACCACTCCCTGAGATAACTCAGTGGGTATATTGTTACCACTTAAGCAAAGCTTGAGTTTAGATAGGAGGCACCATACCTTGCCTATTCAATCCCAAGTGTTTGTTCCGCAAAACACTTGGGTAATAGATTCTTTGATTCATTTCTAATAAGAATTTAAACGTTGAAAAACTTGTGTTTTTATATTTACGTTTCATTAATCTGTTAGAATTAATCATCACTTTAATCTTAGTCATAAACACAATTAGACTAACTTAGCTGTTATATCTAATTTTGTTGGGAACAACAAGTGGTATCAGAGCCTCTGGTTTATAAAATCTTTCCAAACTAAGAGCGCTCAAGGTTTTTAAAACCAAGATCCTACTATGGCTGATATTAATGTACCCCAGCTTGTTGATAAAAAGGGTGGCAGCTATTCTGCTGTTGCACCCAGATTTGAAGCTGGTAAATTTAGCAAATGGAAAAAACGAATGATTTGCTATTTAACTGGTATGGAACCATACTACATCACCTGTATCAGGGATGGCCCATTTGTCCCTAAGACTGCTGAAGGGCTAAACAAGCCTGAAGTTCAATGGATCATTGATGAGAGAAGGGTGGTCAATCAAGACCAACGCCTGAAAAGCATCCTTATATCTTGTCTTCCTGACGATATAATGGAATCAGTCATCAACTGTTTAACAGCCAAGCAAACTTGGGATGACTTGGTCAATAGCTTTGAGGGTCCCTCAGATACTAAGGAAAACAGGGTCATGGACCTAAAACTTGAGTATAATACTTTCAGGGCAAAGGACTCTGAAAGTCTCTCTCAGACTTATACCAGATACAAGACCTTGATAAACGAGCTATCAAACGATGGTGTAGTTTTGTCTAAGCATGAGACAAATGTTGTCTTTGTCAACAGTCTCCCTGAGAAGTGGCTGAACTTGTCACAAGGCCTCAGGAATGCTAATCACATTCGGACCCTAGAGCTTCCTGAGATCTATGGGAAGTTTTTCTATGAAGACAACTTGATCTCTAAGAGATACCCTGACTCTAAAGCTCTTCAGACCAAAAAGGCCTTGACCTCCTCACCCATTTCAACTGCATTTTATTCTAATGGTATTGTGAAGGACTTTCAAGAGGATTCTGAAGATGAGATTGATGAAAGAACTGGTGATGAATACCTGAGTGACCTCAACTTGGAATTCCAAGAGAGGGCACTCCTAGCCAATACCAAACGTTTCATCAAAAGGAATCAGTCTAACTTTTCAAAAACAAAAGCAAATGAAACCACTGAGTGTTTCAAATGTGGTAAAAAGGGTCATTTTGCTAGAGACTGTTATTCCAAAACCATCTCAGAACCCTCTTATAGATTCTCAGGAAACAGTTCCTCAGGGACTAGCAAGTTTCAACCTAGAATGCTTCAGTCGACCCAACACTTTCAAAACAATAATGTTCAAAAGGGTCAAAAAGACTTTGAAGCTAAATATAGGCAAGCCAAAGCTAAACTTGCTCTTCTTGAATCTAATCCATCTATGTCTCAGGCTGTTCAGACTTCCAAACCTGTTCAAACAAAGAACAAGGTTCTTATAGCAGAAGCATATGACTGAGATGAAGAAGAGGTCTCCTCAGAAGATGAGGAAATTAGAATGAGTGCACTGATGGAACTTTCTGAAGGTGATCATGTGGCTGTTGGAAAAAGCCATGTAATGAGTGGAGAATGGGTGAACATAACCATGAAGAAGGTAAACACCTTACTTTCTATGGATGATGATTCTGAGTGGCAGTCCTATATGAATTATATTTGTGTAGATCTTAAGTTTGTAGAAGAACAAAGGCTTAACTTGCTTTCAAAATATAATAATCTTGTGTTAGAACTGAATAAGTGTAGAGATGAATTGCTTGTACTAAAACAAGCCAAGTTAGAAAATATTACACTACAAATTCAGAACTCTGAGATTTTGAAACAAAATCAAGCCCTTCAAAATAAACTTGCCAAAGAAAAGGCTGTCATCTTTCGCTGGACTCAAAAGAATCCTAAGGTCTTTGATACTGTAAGTCTAATTCCTAGTGAAAACAAGAACAGTGATAACAAAGATGGTTTAGGAATTGACCAACTCACTGAAACCCTCAGTGAGAGTCACAAAGTGAAGCATTTTATTCCAGCTGGCATATCTTTTCAGGAGGAAATGGAACCCAAGTCCAATGACTGGATTGTCAGGGACAACCCATTCAGTAAGTTGCCAAACTTTGAGACTGGGAAAATCTTGCTTCCTGACAGCCAAGCTCTGAAAAATATGCTTGGACTCACTGACCAACCCAGTAGCACTGAGTCAGTCAATGAGTCTGAATCTGAATCATTTACACCTCTCCCTCCACTGAATGTCCTTCAGGGAGCTGCTCCTAGCTTAGACCTCCCACCATTGGTCTACTCTCAGCATTCTGCAAAGGAGAATCCAGGATTGGGAAGAACCATCCTGAAAAGACCAACCCTTTAAGTCTCGGTAAATATTTATGACTCATCTACTTCAGTCCCCTCTGAAGCAAAAGCTGAAAGCCCTGGTTCAAAAATTAATCAGTTGGCTGATATGGTCAGGAAGCTGAGTGAGAAGATTGAATCTTCCGAGAAATCTCCTCAATCCAAGAAGGAATCCAACTCAGCTTCCTCAAGCAAAACCAAACCCAAACCCAAACCCAAACCCTCAAAACCTCTGCTAAAGTGTGAGCTGTGTCACTATACCAATCACTCTTCTGATGATTGTTTTAGAATCCTTTTCTGCAAGATATGCAAGAAGGAAGATCACAGGACCTCTGATCACCTATCATACACAACCACACCAAAGATGGAAAACTTTAAAGCTCAAGCTCTTAAGTATCCATCTGATTCAAAGCAGAAACTGAAACAAAAGGCAAAGCCTTTTGCACCTTGCCCTTACTGTGGGTTTAATGACCATCTCCCTGAGGATTGTCAAATAGACAATTGTTGTGAAAAAGATCCCACTCATGACACCTTAGGACATAAGAAGGCCATGCAAAATAGAAGAGGTATCCCCAAATCATCCTTTCAGTCAACTGAGCCCAACTCTCCTATGAAATGCAAAATCTGTAGCAGCTCAGCCCATTCAACCTCTAACCATGCATCAATCATTAAGGCTAATCAAGCCAAGCCCACCAAAAGGTGGTATCCTAGAAAGAACTAATTCAGTTTACAATTTGTGCAGAGGCATGCCAGGGAGCCTATTTGGCATCAAGATAGTGGATGTTCAAGGAGCATGACTGGTGTAAAACAGTACCTGCACAAATATGTAGAAGAATCAGGACCCAAGGTGATATTTGCTGATAACTCATCATGTCTCACTGAAGGTTATGGCTCAGTAAACTGTAATGGAATAGTCTTTACTAGGATATCTTATGTCAATGGCCTTAAATACAATTTGATCAGTGTTAGTCAACTATGTGATGCTAAATACATAGTTTAGTTTGATGGTAAGCAAGGGACCATCTTCATTGCCAATAAGGAAGTTGTCCTTATTGCACCAAGAAGGCAAGATGTTTATGTATTAGCACTGGTACAGATTCTGCCTATCGTCACACTGGAAATGCGTGACTATATGCATATAGTCACACACGTTTTTTTGGGTGTGTGTGACAAAAAGTCGCGCCACCGTAGGTATCATATGGTCACATTGTTTATTTTGTGGCCGTTTTCATCGAAAAAGAGTGACCATAACCCGAATATGTGTGACTAATTAGGCACAAGTTTTGTTGGATTCATCAGTATGTGTGACTATTTCCCATCCTATGGCCACACGAAAATATAATAAATGTGACGTTTGTGATGATTTAGTCACACATCGTGTGTTGTTTTTTTCGAGTTAGTCACATACAATTTAAAAAACAGTGGCCAAAAGTGTTAATAAGTGTGACCATATGCTGTTTAAAGTGAAGAAATGTGTACTATTGATCATCCAATGGTCACATGAATTCTTAGTTTGTGTGGCCTTTTGTAATATTTAGTCACACAAAGCATGTTTGTTTTGGGTATTTAGTCACATACAATTAAGCATAAAGTGGCCAAAAGTGTTAATAAGTGTGACCATATGCTGTTTTAAGTGAAGAAATGTGTATTTTGTGTGACTATTGATCATCCAATGGTCACATGAATTCTTAGTTTGTGTGGCCTTTTGTAATATTTAGTCACACAAAGCATGTTTGTTTTGGGTATTTAGTCACATACAATTAAGCATAAAGTGGCCAAAAGTGTTAATAAGTGTGACCATATGCTGTTTTAAGTGAAGAAATGTGTATTTTGTGTGACTATTGATCATCCAATGGTCACATGAATTCTTAGTTTGTGTGGCCTTTTGTAATATTTAGTCACACAAAGCATGTTTGTTTTGGGTATTTAGTCACATACAATTAAGCATAAAGTGGCCAAAAGTGTTAATAAGTGTGACCATATGCTGTTTTAAGTGAAGAAATGTGTATTTTGTGTGACTATTGATCATCCAATGGTCACATGAATTCTTAGTTTGTGTGGCCTTTTGTAATATTTAGTCACACAAAGCATGTTTGTTTTGGGTATTTAGTCACATACAATTAAGCATAAAGTGGCCAAAAGTGTTAATAAGTGTGACCATATGTTGTTTTAAGTGAAGAAATGTGTATTTTGTGTGACTATTGATCATCCAATGGTCACATGAATTCTTAGTTTGTGTGGCCTTTTGTAATATTTAGTCACACAAAGCATGTTTGTTTTGGGTATTTAGTCACATACAATTAAGCATAAAGTGGCCAAAGTTGTTAATAAGTGTGACCATATGCTGTTTAAAGTGAAGAAATGTGTATTTTGCGTGACCATTGTTCTTCCAATGGTCACATGAATTTTTATTTTGTGTGGCCTTTGGTACTATTTAGTCACACATCGAATTAAACAAAGAGTGACCAATAATGTTGGAGCAGAGTTGCTACTGCTAGCAGTACTAAGGTAGTCCAAGGTAGTCCTGCTGAAGCAGAGTTACTGCTGCTAGTACTATGCTAGTGCTGCTGGAATGTGTATATATATTATATATAAAACAATATTAAAAAACACAAGAAATTTCAAATTGAATTAAACTCTAATGTATATAACTGGACAAAATATACAATTGTAATGTCGTACTTAATTAATCAAATATCTAAAGACTTTTGAACCTTCACCCCCTTAGCAGTTTGCCTTAAGTCGTTAGCAGATATATATTGTTTCTTCGTTGGTGCCTGTGGTACACATTTAGTCACATGGTTTGTTGGTGTAACCTGTAGTAAACAAAAGACGCTTCTATCAAACATTGAATTACATATGAATAATTATATATGTAGGTTGAAAAAACACATGTACGTACCACCTCTTCAAAAATAACTTGATCCTTTGGCCATGCAACGAAACTACCTTCGACTTCCTTAACTGTTTTGAACCCATTATTTGCTACGTCCGGTATGCATGCTGCATCAACTAACGATGAATCAATTGACACTCTGTAGCAATCATTTGGGAGGGTAGGTTATGCAGCATTTGCTTTCCATGAGACTGGTATACGGTACCAAAAGCAACGATATTTGATTTCTTTGTGTGCCAGAATTTGCACTTAAGTGTCTACAAAAAAAAAAAAAATTGCATGTATATATCAGAAATTATTTAAACAAAAGAATAACAAGAAACATGTTGAAATACATACTGTTGGCAGTGCTTGTGTTAGAGACACATCTTGTTGCGATTGGGAATCTGGAGACCCGTTTCGTCGCTTCTTTTGCTTTGGCTTATTGGGTCCGACAGTTTTAGCAAGTTCCTATATGTATATATAAAACACGTTACATTATTTAAACAAAAGAGTAACAAGAAACATGTTGAAATACATACTGTTGGCAGTGGTTGTGTTGGAGACGACACATTTTGTAGCGATTGGGAATCTGGAGACCCGTTTCGTCGTGACTTAAGGTTATGCTTAGGCCTGACAGTTTTAGCAGCAGGTTCCTATACGTATATATAAAACACGGTACATTAGTCGATCATGTATGTAAAATTCAAAAATCAAAGGGCGATCTTTTATTACTATACTTACCATTGTTTCCGTTACCTTTTTAGAAGTTTCAAGGCCATTGGATTTCTCCTCAATTCCCGCATCTTTAGGACTTACAACACCACTTGTCTGAGTGCCATTGGAGTCACCTGCAATATTGTCAATGGCCATTGGAGTCACCTGCAATATAAATTAAGAAATACAGTCACTCATCAGTTTATGTTCAATGCCTAGTATCATTAGCATCAGTGGTGTTAGCATTAGAAAATGAAATTGTTAACAACATAAAAAATGGCTTACAACTGAGGCTATTGGCGATGGTTGAGTTGGCAGAGTTATATTCATCCCTTTATCATTCAACTGTTGCAGAATTTGAGAAAGCATTACATTTGTGTTTTCCACCTCACCGGATAATTTATTGACCTGCACATCTTTTTCGGTCATCTCGGCGGACAATTTTTTGATCAATTTATCTTTTTCTTCACGCTCGCGTCTCTCATTATCCAGTTGAGTTTGAAGTAAGGCAATTTTTTCATTGGCTTCTTGTTTTCTTCGAGGAAGGCCAAAATACTCTTTGTATGTTACTGCACCTCCCACTCCCCTGGCATAACCGCCCTTTTCCTTACCAAATACAAATGTCATGGCATCAGTGCCATCATCAAAACCCGATGTTCCTTCCTTGATCTTGTCATCAGCTTCTTTCTGCACAAAAAATATAGGAAATGTTGGGATTAAAAGTCTTCTTGATGCTGTTACTACTGCTAGTACACAAGCTACTACTGCTAGTACACAGTTAAATGTTGCTGCTATATAAGCATAACAATAGAATTAGCAGTCAAACTTACAAGTTCATCTCCCTTTGATTTAATATCATCATTTGGGTATTCGCCGTCTTTGTTTACCCTTCCTTTCACCCACATTACATCACGGGGGGGTTCTTCATCCGCTTCAATCTCTTTATTTTCGATCTAATAAACATCAAATGCATACCCATGTAAAGTTAAACCAAGATAAACGAAAATATGTGGATGCTTACACATGTACAGTTAAACCAAGATAATCGAAAATATGAGGGTATTAATGCAAATGTGCAAATTGGGCAATGTAAACGGATTCATTTCTCATACTGATCGTCTCTTAATTGGTAAAACAAACATTGTGTAATCTTACCATTTTCTCTTTGACATAAGCATATCCACCTCGTCCCATTTTATGCTGATAAATATTTTGGGAACGCGCCATTTTACCTTTCTCAGATTTCTCCTAAAAACACAAAATCATAAGGCGTTTAGATGCGGTAATGCTGCAAACTGAAAATAACAAAATGACATATACACTTAATTAAAGATGACTAATTAAAACCTTGTATGCTTCGGTGGTCGTGTATTTAACATACTCGACCCAGTCTTCTGATTTCATTATTGTATTATACAAGTCCGGGACTTCATTCAGTTTGGAAGGTGTATTTAGGTTAGGCAAAATGTAGTTGACTTTGAGCTTCCTTCTGTAATTCCTTAGCATTTTACCAAGACTAATCATTATCAATTTTCTGTATTGGACGTCAACAACAAAAAATTTCTGAAAAGATTAACACAATGTTGTTAATTAGTTGCACATAATGTAACTGCATACATAAACTTATGTAGTATTGGGTTACAAAATAGTATATATGTACCAAGATTTCATCCCATAGTTTATCTCTTGCTTCTTTATTCACCTTCTTCCAGTGTAGAATCTTCACACCTATCTGCTCACGAGCCACATCTCCTAAAAAACTCATAAACACTGCTCTGTTTTCCCCTGTTACCCTACCGAGTGCATCGAAGGTTACCTTGAGCTTTGTTGCACCAGGTTTGTCATGCTTCGCGCGAAACTTTACTAGCCTGGTTGAGCCCCTCTTAGCTACTATGTCAGGTGTTTGGTTGGTTAAAGGCTCATCTATATCTTCTTCATCAGAAGACTTTTCGGATTCATATTCTAAGGCGTTATCATCATGTACAATATGATCAAGAGGAAGCAAAGTATGGTTATCAACAATGGGTTCAGTTTCCATGACTCTTGAGCAACAAAGGGTAAAAGAAAATGATTATGGCTTAGCTTGGAGAGTAATGGTGAGAGAAGATTTGATTTTTGTTTTTTATTTGCAGTCTTTTTTTTAGGAGAGAAAAGAGGCTATACACCAAGAATATGAATCGTTTGTGATTCAAAAAATTTCGATCCAAAAATTTGCCTCCAAGTTGTAATTTGAAATTAACAATTGAATTATTTGAAAATTTTCCCTTTGAACCTGTTAATTAAAGCATAAACTTGATTTTTGTTTTTTATTTACTATCTTAATAATCGCAAATAATGTATCATACTGTGCAACCATCACATCAACAGTACAAACGTAATTACTACATATTGTACCCTTACCAATTACATTTACAAAACACAAATTACTAATTACCTTTTTGTTATTTGGTTTCATTGTTTGCGTGCTTGTGTTTGCCATAAGAATGTGTGTGTTGATTAGGGTTTATTGATTTTTGTGTGTGTTTACAAATGACCGGGTAAAGGGATTAATTGCTGGTTGAATATTGAATTTGTGGTTTGGTTTAACTATAGCTGACGTGGCAAGATTTGTTTAAAAAAAAAAAAAAAAAAAACTAATGGTGATGAGGTGGCGGTGAAATCCGGCTATAGCCGGTAAATAGGGATGGCAACGGTTCGGGTTCGGGGCGGGTTTTAGTATACCCATAACCGAACCCGTTTATAATATACCCGTACCCGCCCCATATCCCACCGGATACCCGATTAATATTATCCATCGGTTTTTCGGGTTTCCCCGCGGGTATTAGTTATCCGTACGTAGTTGAATATTATATGGACAAAATTGGCGGTATTAAGATTAAGTCACGCTAAAATCCACCGAAAAAACAAAAGAAAATACTCTAACCACTCCCAACAATAACTCAGCTTTAAACTTTAACACAATGCCACGTCAGCTTTAACACACTCACCCTTAATTAACTGAGCTTTAGTTATACACAAGATGTTTAACGAATGAGCCGAGATGATATGGTTGTATACGAGATGTTTAACGAATGAGCCGAGATGATATGGTTGTATATATACGAGATGTTTAACGAATGAGCCGAGATAATATGGTTGTATACGAGATGTTTAACGAATGAGCCGAGATGATATGATTATACACGAGATGTTTAACGAATGAGCCGAGATGATATATATGGTTGTACACGAGATGTTTAACGAATGAGCCGAGATGATATGGTTGTATACGAGATGTTTAACGAATGAGCCGAGATGATATGGTTATACACGAGATGTTTAACGAATTGAATGAGCCGAGATGATATGGTTGTATACGAGATGTTTAACGAATGAGCCGAGATTATATGTTTGTACATGAGCAACACACCCAACAATAACTCACGCAACCTTTCGACCCTGTTTCATCATTTCTTAAAAGAGTTTAATTTCTAGACCAACCCTGATAGCTGGATGGTCTTGAGGCAACTCACGCAACCTTTCGACCTCTGGATCAGCACGATTATGCATCTGTAGCATAATACGAGTTATCTCACCTAGCAAATTGTTAATCAATTTGAGTTCTTTTTCTTGTTCATTGTGTAATCGGGTGAGGATAGCCTTTTGCACCTCTGCTAGTTAATTTGTTAGCCACAATGTTTGTGTTAAAATTAGTGATACTTGTGAGAGAGTTTTATAAGAAGTTGTGTGAGAAAACGAAGTGTTGTGAAAGTGGCTTTGATAGTGGAAAGCCGTTAAACTAGCCGTTGGAGGCTATTTTAAAAATCAGATTGAAAGTAAAAGTAACCGTACGAGTATTATTCAAATTCAAACGTAAAGTAACAGTACAACATATTAATAACGAGCGGGATATTTAAATTTTAAAATTTCAAATTCAAATTAAACAAAAAGGCGGGATATATTTAAAATTTATCAATTCAATTCAAATTCAATTCAATTTATAAATTGAAAATAAAGTATCAAATACAAATACATTAAACATGAAATAGAAATACATTAAACATGAAATAGAAATACATTAAATGTCAAATAAAAACTACGTTAACATAAACAATGATTGATTAACATAAACAACATACGATTAACATAAACAACGGACGATTAATAAAAACTATCATCTGAATCTGGGTAACCATCTTCAGAGGATTCGGAAGGTGTGAAAAAACCAGACTCCCACCTTTGCCTACGTTCTTCATCCTCCCTGGCTTGCCGCTCCAAACGATCAGCTTCCTCTTCTCTTTCAAGTGCTTCCATTTCCAGGAGGACTTGCATATCTGCTTCCTCTTGCCTAAGTTGTTCCTCAGTTAACCCAAACGGATTTGGGTCTTGGTTATGAACTGGTTCATTTTCAGGTTGATTATTCACCGGAAAATTTTCCGGTTGGAAAACCGGAAAGATATGCTCGGGTGGAGTATGGAATTTTTCATTTTCGCTAGGTGGGCTTGGAAACTGTTGGCCAAAATCCTTTTGGCGAGGTGGGCTTGGAAATTGTTGGCCAAAATCCTTTTGGCGAGGTGGGCTTGGAAATTGTTGCCCGAAATCTTTTCTGGAAGACATCTTGAATTTGAGATGCTTGGATCTTGAGTATTTGAGAAGTTTGGAATGTGTTTCTGTGTGACTTGTGCTTCAGAAGCATTGGTATTTATAGGGTACAAATGCACACGTTTTATTAACGTGACTTTGAATTTTAATTGTTGGTGCTAACCTGCGTTAACGCAGCGTTAATATGTTGTACTTTATCTTACGTTTGAATTTGAATTTTAATTTTAATTTGTTAAGGCTGAGTTATTGTTGGAAGTGGCCTAAATATACCCATACTTCTCAAACACATTCAGACTGCGATAGATATTAAAGCATGTATTTACATTAAACATGTACTAGAAAATATCAATTACCCTAATGAAAAAGTCAATTAGTCATTAAAGTTAGCACACAAATTACATTAAACATCATTAATATAATATAGAAAATATCAATTACCCTAATGAAAAAGTCAATTAGTCAATCCAACACCAAACACACTTCTAGATCAACTACACTAGTCAAATCCAAACCAAACACAAACCAAATCCGATCAATATTATCCATCTGTTTACTTTTGGCGCCTCTCGATGGTCCCTCTTCCCGCCTAAAGTATTGGGAACCGTTCGTATACCTCTCTAGCCTATTTGTACAACTCGACATGGAAAACCGTTCATAATTAATCAACCGTACCATATACAACTCCTTTGATATTTTCATTAGAAAATAAATTTCAAATTTCAATGGCCGACTCCTCTTCAACTCCTTCTTCCAACAAAAACAAACGCCCAAGGGATGATTCTCCTCCACCAATGCCTGAAAATTATAAAAAAATGGGCATATCCCAAAATATTTGGGAGAAATGTAATAAAGGCACGTATGGTGTTGAAAACGCATTGTTAGAAATTCACAACAAGCGTATAAATATGTATGAAGAAAGGAACAAGAAAGATTTAGAGGTCATTGAGGAGCATCAGAAGAAAATTGAGGAGAGGAACAAAAAAATAGAAGAAGAAAGAGAGAAAATAGTTGATGTTTACAGAAGTATTGAAGCTAGTAAATATGTGTCTTAATGTATCTTTTCTTTATATATTTTGCCTATGTATATTTTGCCTATGTAAATGTAAACTTATTTTGACTTGGTTTAATATATGAATGCAGTTATTATGTACAAGTTTATGATATTTGAATACAGCTATTATTATTGTACTGCTAGGTAAACAATTGTACTGCTATCGAAACGTTGTACTGCTGGGTATCCTTTTAGCAGTGGTTGGGAGTGCAGGGTAGTTTGTATCACTTTTTTCTTAAAGTGTATAAACCCCCAATTGCTGCACACAATCACATTCACGCACACATTACTCTCTCTCTTCCACTCCCTAATCGAATTTTAATTGTCAAATTGCAAAACCCCCAAATCAAATCATAATGTCGAACCTAACTTTTACCGAACCTCATAATAATGTTGCCTTTTTAGAAAAATCCAATAAGTCTGTAGATTTTACTGAGATCATTGATTTCCTTAATGCAAGCTATATTAAGTTTGCATTAACAGTAAAACCTACTATATATACTTCCAACATTATCCAGTTTTGGTCGTCTGCTAAGGTCAAAACTATTAATGGGGAAGCACAAATCCATGCCCTTGTAGATGGGCAGATGATTATCATTACAGAGGCGTCTATTCGAAGAGATCTTCTCCTAGATGATGCTAACGGAGTTGAGAATCTTCCAAATACTACAATCTTTGAAAAACTTGCACTGATGGGCTATGAGAGATATACAGATGCTTTAAAGTTCCAAAAAGGTAATTTTTCTCCTCAGTGGAAATTCTTAATTCATACTGTCTTAGTGTGTCTAAGTCCAAAGACCACTGCATGGAATGAATTTAGCAGTAATTTAGCTTCTGCTATAATTTGTTTGGCTGAAAATACTCAAAGATTTAATTTCTCAAAATTAATTTTTGATAATATGGTTAAGAACTTGGATGGTTCTTTGGCTAAATATTTTCTATATCCAAGGTTTTTGCAACTCTTTTTGGACAACCAATTTAAAAAAAAGAAAAGTCACAAAAATGTTTATCCCACTCCCTGCCTTACCAAAAAGGTTTTTGCTAATATGAGTAGGGTTGGAAAAGATTTTTCAGGGAGAGTGACACCTTTGTTTCCAACAATGTTGGCACTAGCCCAAACCCAAATGGGTGAAGGTTCAGCAATCCCAGCTGGTACCCATCACACACCCACAGAACAACAACAAAAGACCTATAAACGTAGGACTAACACCAAGAACACTGAGCTACCTCAGGCTAGTGGTTCTATACCAACTGTTGCAGATGAGGATGTCACTGGGGGGGAGAGTGACATGTTGGCAAGGGCTGCCACTACTGTGTCTAGCTTAGCAGCAGCACAGGACAGTGGTAACATCATTAAGACCCGAACCAAGACAACTTCTAATGAAGAAAGTTCCTCTGGAACTGATTCAGGTGAAGGTCCCAGTCACATGGAAACAATGGGGGGTTCGGATGTTCATCCTAGGGGTGAGACTGAACTTAACTTTTCCAGTGATCCACCTCTCGGGCTAGGTAACACAAGCCGAAGTGGTGAGGATAGTATGCAACTTTTGAATGAATTGAAGGATACCTGTGCCAAGCTGTCTGCACAAATTGGTGATCTGCGAGCAATAGCTTCTTCCCAAGATGGAGTCATCAAAGCTCAAGGTGGGGAGATAAAGGCTTTGAAGAGAAGGGTTAGGTATTTAGAAGGAGTCAAAGGATCAAGAATTCCCAAACAAAAGGTTAAATCTTCTGAAGCTTCTAAGGATGCTCCCAAACAGGGAGGGAATGAAGGCAAAGTTTCAGGGGAGGATAACCAAGGGAATCAAGTGGTGATTGATCATCGTCTGGGCAAGGTTACAAATGCTGATAGTGCTACTGAGCCAATTACAGTTGGTACTACAAAAGCTAGTACTGCTACACCAGAGGTTTTTGCAAATGCTGTTAGTGTACTTGCTGAGCTGAAGACAGCAAAACCAGTAACCAAAGGTGTTGTGATACAAGAGCCATCATCCTCTCCAAAAGCTAAACAATCAACTCCACAGGTACAAGGCAAAGGTAAAGGGATTCTTACTGAAGAGCCTGTGGAGAAACCATTATCAAAAGAAGAGCAATTAAAAGTTGATGCTGAACTTGCTATGAAATTCTCAGAAAAGTATGATGCAGAACATCAGACAATTTTGGAACAAAGGAGAATACAAGAAGAAAAAGATGCAGAGTTAATAGCTTCATGGGATGAGCAAAGGGCTCAGGTTGCAGCTGATTCTGAGCTTGCTAAGAAACTACATAATCAAGAGCAAGATAAGTACTCAGTAGATGAAAAAGCCAGGATGCTGAAAGAATTTTTTGATGAAAAAAAGAAGTTGTATGCAGAACAAAGATATGCAGCTAAGAAGAACAAGCCACCCACTCAAAAACAAAGAAGAGATCTCATGTGCAGGTAGGTTTTTTTTTTTTTTTTTTTTTTTTTTTTTTTTTTTTTTGCAAAGGTATTTATATTAATATCAACAATACCCAATATGTACATCATATCATAAACATCTACTCATGTGCAGGTATTTGAAGAATGTGGACAGATGGAAACTAAAGGATTTGAAATTCTTGGATGATAAAAGAATTGAAGAATTATATGCAATTGCCAAGAGAAACAATGATCTCTTCTTGAATGACAGTTCAAAGAGAGCAGGTGAACAGTTGGAAATAGAAAGCAGTAAAAAGAGAAAACAAGAACAAACTGAGCAAGCTGTTGCTGAAGAACAAATGCAAGCTCACACTGAACTTGCAGTTGCCTCTGTAGGAGAAGCCATGGATGCACAACCTTTAACTGTCAAACATCCCATTGTTGATTATAAGTCTGGATCTTTTGGGGAAACAGTTTATTACGATATTAAGAGGCATGATGGTTCTTCTAGAAGGTATGTAAGCTTTCTTCACATGGTTCATGATTTTGATAGACAAGATATGATAGCTCTATGGAAATTACTCAAACAAAGATTTGGTAATAAGACACCAGAACAAGCTAATTATGATAGAGAAGTCTGGAATTATTTAAAGGTAATGTTTGAACCAAATCATGAAGATGAATGTTGGAGAAGACTAACGCACAATACTGTTAAAGAATGGAAAATTTTTCAACGATGTGGAGTACATGCTTTAACTGTGAATGAGTTGGTGATCTACATGCTTGTAGAAAAGGATTACCCTTTAAAGTTTCACAAAGACATTCTACATCAGATGTTGCGTGTGAAGAAAACACTCAAGCTTCAGCTTAATTATGATGACATGGCATATGAACTGCTCAGGAAGATGGAAGAGTATCTAGGACCCAAGGACAAGAAATAGAATGTATAGTTATTACTGCCACAATGTATAGTTTGACTTAAACATGTATAGTTATTACTGCTAGTATGTATAGTTATTACTGCTAGAATGTATAGTTATTACTGCTAGAATGTATAGTCTGACATTTATCATGTATATGTCCACTTGCAGTCAAGCTTTATTGTATTTGCAGTTTCCATTTATCATGTATATGCACTTGCAGGCACTTAGTAACATGTTACTTCATTATAAAGTTGAAAATTGACTTTAGAAAGTCAAGTAATCTGGTTCCAGCTAGGGGCAAGTAACATACTTACATACTACTGCATTAAACTAGATAGACTATAAAATCCCAGCATTGTAATGGGGCAAATTAAATGAAGAGTCATGACTAACAGTCTGAACTCAAAATATGACTCTATGATTTAGACACCTAAATAAATACTTCATGTGACCATATGTAACATCTTGAATTTAGTCACACAAACACTCAATGTGACTAATATCAAGGTTAATGATAACTGAGTTCACATTTTGCTATACATATTAGTCACATGAATATTTCAGTGTGACTATTTTCAATGTATTGGTCACATATAATACCCTTATAATGTGGCCATAAACATAATTTAGATGCACATTTGTGGTATGGTGTTACTATTGTATAGCCTATAGTCACATGATTGTGCTACAATTAAATGTGACCATACACATTAGGAATTGGCAGGCAAACACACACTTAACTTTAGACACACATATTAACTTACGTGACTATTTGTATCGAATTTTGGTCACACTTAATCATGTATGCCTATGGTTTAGTGTGACCATATATGACATTTGGTCACACATCTCAAGTGTGTGACATATATTTGTCACTTTTAAATGCATATCGTGACTATGCTTCAAACTTACTTTTCAGTTGTCACACATTTCAAATTCATATGTGGCTAAATTTTCAACAAAAACTAGCAGTCACGCTTAAATAATGTGTGACAAACTTGAGCATATGATTTAGCCACATACACAATTACTTCGTGTGACCATATATGGATTTTGGTCACACTTTTCAATTGCGTGACATATATTTGTCACATATGTATATATATAGTGTGACTAATGTTTCAACCTTATTTGTATCCGTCACACGTCCCAAATTATAAGTGACTAAAAAATCAAAAAAAAAATTACCAGATACGTATAGTCACGAAAATATTCAAATGTGTGGCTATAGCCTCGGATGTAATTCCAAAATGGTCACACAAGTCGGATCAAGTGTGGCTGTTTATTTTATTCTGGTACATTTAGTCACATAAAAAGGCGACTGTGTGGCTGTTCGAAAAACAGCATGTGTGACTAAATCCCATTTTTGTACTAGTGTAGACATGTCCAGTCTAACTCAGAATGGAACTTGTCTCTTTGCTAAGGCCACTGAAACCCTCAACTGGCTTTGGCATAAGAGACTCTCCCACCTGAACTTCAAAAACATAAACAATCTTGCAAAACAAAACAACGTCATTGGCTTACCATCTCTTGTGTTTTCTAAGGATAAACCATGCTCTGCCTGTGAGAAAGGAAAACATAATAGAGCATCCTTTAAAACCAAAACAAACTTTTCCATCAGGAACTGCCTTCACCTTCTCCATATGGATCTCTTTGGACCCATCAGTCCTAGATCCATTAACCATGAGAAGTATACTCTGGTTATTGTGGATCAGTACTCAAGATACACTTGGGCATACTTCCTGATCAAAAAGAGTCAGGCAACTGAAACAATCATATCCTTTGTCAAGAACATTGAAAATCAAAATGACATTAAAGTCAAACAAATTAGGACTGACAATGGGACTGAGTTCAAGAACCTTGAACTTGAATGTTTTTGTGATGAGAAAGGAATTTCCCAAAAAATTTCCTCACCTTACACACCTGAACAAAATGGTGTGGCTGAAAGGAAAAATAGAACACTTATTGAGGCTGCAAGAACAATCTTAAATGGTTCAGTCCTCTCCAAACACTTTTGGACTGATGCAGTCAAAACTGCCTGTTACACACAAAACAGATCCATCATTGTCAAGAGACATGGGAAAACCCCATATGAGTTATTTAAAGGAAGGATCCCTGACATCAGCTACTTTCATGTCTTTGGGTGTCCTGTGTTTATTCACAATCACAAGGATCACTTAGGCAAATTTGATGCCAAAGCTGATGATGGATACTTCCTAGGATACTCACTTGTCTCAAAGGCTTTCAGGGTGTTCAACACTAGGAGACAGCAGACTGAGGAAACATTCCATGTTACCTTTGATGAGAGCACTGAAGCAATCAGGTTCTCAATTGCCTTAGTGGAAGAGATGGGAATAGATGATTCATCAAGATATCCTCCTGATGAATATCTTCCTGAGAACAATCCTTCCACTCAGTATCAAGCAAATGCTGATATCTCCTACTACATCATTCCAAACAACCTCCCTAACCCAACCATCACTGAGTTCATTGAAGCACAAACAATTACTGATACAATCATTCAGTCTGAACAAAGTGCTCAGGAACCAATCAATCTCAGTGATCTTCCAACCCAATCTGACACTCAAGATCCTGATAATCTTCAGGTATCTGAACCAGATCCCATACCCCCACCAAATCAGGCCTCCACAAGTTCTAATCAGTATCCAAGACCTCGGGACAATTGGACTAGGTCTCAAGATATTGAACTTGTCAATATAATTGGAGAGCCCACTGAAGGCATGCTCACCAGAAGCATGGATGCTAGTCTAAGAGCAGCCTCAACCAATGAATGTCTATTTGTGGACTTCATCTCCACAATTGAACCCAAGAGTGTCAAAGAAGCACTTACACATCCAAGTTGGGTTCAGGCCATGCATGATGAACTGGAACTATTTGACAGAAACAAGGTAATGACCTTGGTCAAGTGTCCTGAAGATGTTTCAGTCATTGGCATGAAATGGGTGTTCAAAAACAAATCTGATGAAAATGGCATAGTCATTAAAAACAAAGCCAGACTTGTAGCTAAATGTAATACCCTAAAATATAGACTACATTTTTTCTTTATTTATTTATTCATTTGGAAAATAACATATGTTTAATAATAAGTAAATGACATTAAAGCTATATGTTATATACATTAACAAATATTAATCCTAAAACATGTGTTATAAAATAAATACAAATTACCCTACATACTACACGTTTTTCTATTCTTTAAAAGACATACAGCTAAAACACCCGTTCCTATTCTCATTTTTGTTTCACACGTTTTAAGGATAAGAGCATATCACATTTTTTTTTGCCATGATCCAAATTCCTTGTATATGGCCCACGCGTTTTTCCTTTTTCCTTGTGAAGATATGATTCCCTTAAATTGCTCCATATTTCCTTTATTCTACACGTTTTGGTGGAGACTTTTACCCCACATGTGTACTACTTTGACTGCATAGCCATGTGATATAATTGTCCCTTGACCCTTTAATTACTCCCTTATTTCCGTATATTATTGTGAAGATTTGTATGTATCTCACTCGTTATATATCTTGCCCATTCCTTAACCAAGATAAACCAGCCAACGCTCCATCATATAAAACATATCTCAGTCCTTATCATTCTATTCCAACCACATGTTTTTGGGTTCGCATTTATAATTCTCTTGTACGAGATAAGATCGGGTTGTGGGTTCGCTCGAGGGTATATGGTTCGTGACTGGACATAGTTTTAGTTTCATCTGTTCGTATACGTTAGGTGTTAGTGCAATCGTATCTCGTCCAATCTTAGTGGTCGGGGTCAGCGATCAGACTCGTGTCCGTTATCAGTTGGAGGTTTGATCATGACATGAAAGAGTTGGGCTGCCATGCTAACGAAGGTATGAGTATGGCATGTTTAACTTGAATTCTGTGTGGTGTTCGTTTTCATGTTCGAGTGTGGGTGATGCGTCTAGCAGTTATGTTTCTGTTCGTGTGTGAGGTTAAGGTCTGGTCGTCCAAGAGTTGTACGAGTGGCTGCGTTCGTTTGTGGTTAGGCCTGGTTGTGACTTGTAGTATCTTGTCCTCATATTCGAGTTTGAAAGGCCTTAAGTCGACTAGGAGGTACCATTTTTATCACATTCATGTTTTGGTTTTCAACTCATTGTTACAGTTTTGGTATATTAAGATTTGATGCTATGGGCCTATGCATGGATATCTAACTCAAGTCAAATAATAACATAATAATTAGATTAAATTGATTGGTCTCAAATGTATAGTGTACGAATAAAAGAACACAGATGTGAATAATTGATCACATGTTGGAATAGGTAAATTGATTGGTCTTGAACTTTTAAGAATCACAATAGTTATGTCGAATGCAATATTCCATAATTTTCGTTAATAGAAGAACAAATAGAAGATCAGCTCTAAGTTGTTTTCGTAGTAGCATGGATCAAGTAATGGGTTTTTAAAATAAAGAAGGCCTCTCTTGCATGTTAAATTTTCGAATAAACTAAATCATAGTCATAGGCCACAAATATATATCATAGTGCATACATGGCTATAATTAGTAAGTAAACTGAACAACGACCAATTGTAAACCCTAATTAGAATAAAAGTAACCCTAAGAATTATGGAAACTTACTAATTCGAAAAAACTTGCTATTTTTGAAAAGTTACTAAATATGGAAAGTTACCTAAAATGGAAAGAAAACTAAAATGAAACCTATATGATTAAGAAACTATGAAGACTTATAAGTAAACTTATAATTCGTGTAGATTCGCTGAAGAAGGAGCTTATTCCGATACTTATGTTTCTAGTGTGTGTTTCCCTGGCGGTTTAAGGTATAGATATTCTGACCTTTCTTATAAGGTTTCTCATGATCTCTTTCATTTTCTGATCCGTTAGTTCTGAACTGATGTCATTGCTATGTTTTCCTTTGTTGTGAACCTTCGATATGACCTTTGTTTTGTATACTTTGATCTGTTAAACTCTGATTTGGACCTTTGATACTATTTCTGAAATGATTTGATACGAACCGTTTGATTTGATCTATCTGTATTGGACCTTTGGATATGACCTGCTGATTTAAATTGATATCTGACTCTTAGTTTGATACCCGAGCCAAAATTTGTGACCCTAGCCATGAAGGTAACATGGCCGTGTCTGTGATGCACCACTGGCATGACTAGTGTGTAGCCCTAGTGATTTGGTTACACCGTCCCTTTGTTTTGGTCTGCATGTGATTGGGTAGGGGCGTATGGATGCATCCTAGATCTGTTCTGTTTAGTGGATTTAACATGATTTGATATGATTTGTCTGGTGACTGGTACTGTGTGCAATACATGCCTTTCACATATATCTGGGAGCTAGCTACTCCATTTGAAGAATGAGGACACCCCTCATATTATCTGATTATCTGAGAGGTCTCCCCTCTATATGATTTGAAGATTTATGGTTACGATATGGTATGATCTGTTTCTGGGCTCGTGGTGGGTTACTATCCTATTTTGTTCATTATACCTTCACATCATTTATACCTTATGATATTTCCCCATTGCACTATATCTTATTTCTGTTTTGTTATCATTACTTTGTTTATGTATCTGTTCACTGAGCTTTTTAAGCTCAACCGCATTTCTTTTCCTGTGGCAGGTTCTTAGTTGGAAGCTGGGTTTGAGTGAAGAGACCTTTGGACTTAGAAGACTTTGATAGTATTCTGTAGTAGAGACTATTAGAAGGATTTGCATTTGCAGACTTAGTATTTAGTTTAGTTTCATTTGTAACCTTGTAATTTCAGTATTTCATTTGTAACCTTTGAAATTTATTGTATTACTATAGATGTATGCTTTGTTTTGATCTGATATGAAACCATTATCGTGACATCTTTACCCTTGTCGGGTTGGGGTGTTACACTAAAGGCTATAATCAACAAGAACGCATTGACTATGAAGAAACATTTGCACCAGTGGCAAGGATGGAAGCCAACAGGATCTTCCTTGCATTTGCAACCTACATGAACTTCAAGGTGTACCAAATGGATGTCAAAAGTGCATTCTTAAATGGGTCACTGAAAGAAGAAGTTTATGTTCAACAACCCCCTGGATTTGAAACCATGAGTTTCCTGACTATGTCTGCAAGCTTAACAAAGCCCTTTATGGACTGAAGCAAGCTCCCAGGGCATGGTATGAAACTCTCTCAGCCTTCCTGATCCAAAACAAATTTGTCAGAGGCAAGATAGACAACACATTGTTTATCTACAAGACAAATACTGATGTCATACTTGTACAAGTATATGTTGATGACATCATCTTTGGCTCTACAAGTTATAAACTTTGCAAACAGTTTGAAAAACTAATGGCAAAGAAATTTGAAATGAGCATGATGGGAGAACTGACTTACTTCCTTGGTCTGCAAATCAAGCAGACTGATAAAGGAACCTCTATCAGTCAAGAGAAGTATGTCAGAAGCCTACTGAAGAAGTATGAGCTTAGTGACTGTGCCTCAGTAAAAACTCCCGTGGTTCCACCAAACAACCTTGGTCCTGACCTTACTGGTAAACTAGTTAATCAAACTCTTTTCAGAGGAATGATTGGGTCACTGATGTATCTACTTGCATCAAGGCCTGACATCCAATTCTCAGTATGATTGTGTGCCAAATATCAAGCTGACCCAAGAGGATCACATCTCACAGCTGTTAAAAGGATACTCAGGTACCTGAAAGGTATTCCAAACCTTGGATTGTATTATCCAAAATGTTCAGGCTTTGATCTCAAAGGATACTCAGACTCTGACTATGCTGGATGCAACATGGATAGAAAAAGCACCTCAGGCTCCTGCCAAATCCTTGGTGGAAAATTAGTCTGTTGGAGTGCTAAGAAGCAATAATCAGTTGCCTTGTCCTCAGCTGAAGCTGAATATGTTGCAACAGCAAGTTGTTGTGCAAATGTACTCTGGATGAAAAGTCAACTCAGTGACTATGGAATTCAGTATAAGATGGTACCCATCTTTTGTGATAACACAAGTGCAATTGCCATCTCAAACAACCCTGTTCTTCATCAGAGAACAAAACACATTGATATCAGATATCACTTCATCAGGGACCATGTCATGAATGGTGACATTGAATTACACTTTATTCCTACTGAATATTAGCTAGCTGATATATTCACCAAACCATTGGATGAACCAACTTTCACAAGACTGAAAGCTGAATTAGGAATGTTGGATATAGAAAGTCAGTCCACTGATTGAATCCTTCCAACCAAGTGTAAATTCTGAAAACGTCAGGTCCCTGTCTCAATGTGTACCTCAGGAACTAAACCCAAGTTCCTGAACCCTTGTACCTCAGGAACTAAACCCAAGTCCCAGATCAAGCAAGTTCCCTAAACCCTAAGTACTGAATGAAAAGTCATTTAGGGGCCCTTAAAATGACATTCAATGCTAATTTAAATGCTCTAAGTATTTAGTTAGTAAATGTCCTAGGTTGGTAACTGAATTCTTATTTAATATAAGAATATTTGTTCCTTTTGCCTTTCTGGCATCCACCTATGGGCCCCCACTTCTCAACTTGGCATTCAATGCCCTCTCTCACACATATCTCTGTGTGATGATCAAACTCTGCAACTTCCACTTTTTGCAGAAACTGCTCAACTGTTCACCTTGACAGTTGCGCCAAAAACAATTAAAAGTGGAGTGGTGGCATTTAATGCGGATCCCAAAATTTTATTCAAAACAATTTTCAAAAATTCTTCTTGATAAAATGAAAACCGCCAAAATGCCCAAAACACCCTCACCTCCACTTCCCTATAAATACCCCCACACAAAATAACACACACACACACACTTTATTAAAATCAAAAGCAAAATCTTGTCTTTTTATCTCTCAAAAAGTATTGCGTGTGTGTTCTTAGCCTTTAGAAACCCATAATCATTTGTTAACCCAGACCTACCAACACAAATGGCTTCTTCTAAAGCTATCACATACGCCCCTAATGTGGAATTCCTCTTGGGGGACGTAGACCTCACCAAAAATAACATGGTAGGAAACTTTTCCTACCCCCAACAATATTGGGCGTACAAGAATGTGGTAAAATACTTACATAACTGCTTTCTTGCTACGGCGTTTACCAAGACCCCATCAGTCATCTACCATGACTACCTCAGAGAGTTCTGGTGTACTGCAGTGGCTACTGGCCCTAAAGACACCAAGGAATCAATCATCACATTCACTGTGATGAATGGGAAAAGGACCCTCTCCCTGAACTACCAAACTTTCATCAAGGCCACAGGTCTTGACTTCATTGAAAGTTTTGAGGCCAACCCCACTGACCAAGAGGTAAAGGCCGAATTGCTTTTCCTTGGGCCTCATGACCCTAAGAGGCCTGAAATGTCCCCAGAAGCCTTATTGGAGAGGGCCCCAATAGTGAAAACCTGGTTCCACCCTATCTGGAGGATCCTGATGACATTCATCATTCAGGTCCTTGGTGGAAATAAATTCTCCACAGAGCGGTTGAACTCATCACAACAATTGATGTTGTTCTGTCTCCTGGAGGGTAGAAAAATAGATATCGAAGGAATAATCTTCCGTGACCTCGTTGCCAAGCTCTCAGGGAAATCTAGGCAAAGACTTATGTCTTATCCTAGGTTTATTTCCTGCGTGCCTTAGGACCTATTAGGCCCTGACTATGTTAGGTCTGACGCTGAAGGTACAAAACCTGACGTCCTTCATAAGTCCAATTATACTAGTGGCATATTTGAGGTACAACCAGTCGCCCTGACGACCTACATGATAACGGTCAATCAGGGTGCTGACGCTGTCTCTCCAGTACCTTCTCCTGAAAAAAAGGAGAAGAAGAAGAAAAGGGCATAGGCCAGTAAGAAGGTTAGACCCAAACCACTCGCCACTGAGACTGATGCCCAGAACCAACTCAACCTTAAAATGGGGTTAAATGTGGCCGAGACTTCTGAGACACCCCTCACTGAGACCATCTCGACCTCAAAACAAACGCCAACGGAGGTCACTGGGAAATCATCCTCAGTGTCCTCGGGCAAACCCTTTTCCCATGTTTCTTCTGACATACACAAGTCAGGGGGATCAGGAACCTCAACCCACTCACATCCCGATGAAGGAACTGACAAATCACCATCAGGTCCTGAGGGAGAAAAGGGTCTTAAACCCTCGGTAGGGCAGCACCACCCAACTGAGAAGGGGACCCACCACCAATCACATCCCGTTAACGTTCCTGAGAAATCACACTCAGAATCTCAGGGAGGAAGGGACCCTATATCCCCAAAAGGGCAGTACAACCCTGATGGGAAGGGGGTCCATCAATCTTCACAATCAGTGCCTAGTGATAGTTCTGAAAAACACCCATCAGGACTTGAAGGCGCTAAGGGGGATAAAAAATCAGAGGGATTTAAACCACCCGCTGATATGGAATCCATCACCCCCTCAGGCGGATCCATTCTCTCAGGAACTGCCCCCAAAAGCCAGGCTGGGAACCCCTCCCCCAGTTATTATGGCTAGTCAGGCTGAGCAAACCCACTCAGTTATTATGACAGGGTCAGAACCTGGCCAAAACAAAGGCAAGTCTTCTTATGAAGAGGAGCCGGATAACCTTTTTGGGATTGAGTCTTGGGTGGATATTCAGGCTCTTCTTAATTCTGATGAAGAGCTCAAAGATGAAAGTGGGGAGGAAGTTTTTGAGGCAGGGGATGATATGGAGACTGATGCCCAACCCACTGAAACATCGCATCAGTCTTCTCCACCACAAGATAAAGAATTGGAATCTCAGGCTTCGTCAGATTTTGAATCATCCTGCCCACCAAACCTCAAGAAGTATGACAACATCCTTCCTCTCACTGAGAGACAGTTGGTCAAGTTCCTACTGAAGACCAACAATGCTCTCTTTCAGGGGCTCACTGATGAAATGTTTGATCACCATACTGAAGCTGCAGTTCACTATGTCGATCTGAAGGAATTTGTTGAAGAATATTATGATGCTGTTAATGAGTACAACTCTGCAATGTCTTACTCCCTGACAACTCTTGAACAAAATCTTAAGATTTTAACTGATGTTCTTAAATGCATCTCAAAGAGCACTGCTACTATTCAAGAGGCTGTCAAAGAAGACCCTGAGCTTAACAAGAAGATTCTTCAGGCTTCTGAGACTTACCAGCAACAGTATGCTCAACTCACTGAGCTGGTCAAATTGCTGAAATCCTCTAATCTTCAGGGTCTCAGCTCATCAGTGGACTCAATCAAATCTTCTATGGGTCTCATTGAAAAACATTTGGAAACTTGGGCTAACACTTCATCTTCCTTGGCCTGGAATCTTGGGCCTAGGATGACTGCCTTGCAAACTTCTCAGGCTTCACTTGGAACAAAGGTCTCCACTCTTCAGCAGGACACTTCAGACATCAAGGCAATGATGATTGAAATCTATCAGGCTTTCAAAGGTCCTGCTGCTTCAGTGGCCACTCCAACTCTTGCTATCACCATGGCGCCAGCAATAGTTAAGGGGGAGAATGTCACTGAAGAACAACCTCCTTCTCACACTGTGGGGGAGATTCCTGATGAAGCGAAAAGTGTACCGCTTTTAGGGGGTCATTTAAGCCCTAAATCGTATTTATTTGATCAAATATTGCCCTAAATCGTTCCTTTTGTCATTTTAGGTACTTTGGAGAAGAAATCTGGAAAAGGAAGCATTTTGGACGTTTTTGGAGCATAAAAGTGAAGAAAACGGCAAAGTCTCAAAATTGTGCTGGAAAGTACCTTTGACGGCGTCAGGATTTGTTCTTGACGGCGTCATGGCCTGGCAAAAGTAGTGGATATGAAAATTACTCTTGATAAGCCAGAGAAATTTGCATGGGAATTCTGACGGCGTCACCCTTTGGAGTGATCAATGTCGTCACAGTATAAGTTAAAGCGGGACGGCGTCACGCCTAATTCTGACGGCGTCAAGCCTTGATAAGCCAGAATGGATTTTGGAGAGCTAAAGAGGGACGGCGTCAAGAAGGCCATCCGGGAACCCTAAAAGCGGCGAGGTGACGGCGTCACACTCCATAACGTGACGCCGTCAGATCTGAAAGTCTATATATAGTTTTGCAATTTTTTGTCATTAGGGGGGAACTTATTGTGGAACTTTGTGTGTGAAAAACCCTAAGACGAATTTAGCAGCTTTTACAAGGCTTTTTGCCTTGAGATCTTCCATGTTACATTGAAGATAAGTTATCAATTAATCATTCAATATGTCTATGTGTTGTTTGATTCTATCTTGTTCTTGTCTTTTGTTTAACATGCTAGGCTAGGTTTTCTTTGTGTTTGCTTAGATCTAATGAAACCTAGCTATTGATTGTTGGTTATTAGTGTGTTATTAGTTGTATTGGATGATTGTTCATCTATGTTAGGCTTAAGAAAACTGGCTAACTTCCTATACGGTAACTTGCTTGAACGTCTTAAGAAACATGAACCAATGCGTACTAAAGGTTTTTATGGTTGTATTTAATGCATGAGCGAATTCTAGTGATCCCATGTTAGGCGCTTCCTAGCCGGCTCGACATAGGAGTGAAGTAGGAGTTCATAGAGTTGGGGAAGTACGTACGCCACCCCACGATTGGTATTAAGGAATACACCCGTCATCCACGCAATTAATACACACTAATCAACCGGTAAAAGATAGTTAGGGAGTAAGGAAATCTAAGTAAACACATTTCTCTCCATATAAGTTTCACCACATTTTCATTTTCTGTTATTTTATTTCATTTGCATTCGTAGTTATTTGGGTTAGTTGACTAGCAACTAATTCCGCCCACTCTTTCAAACCCGAGATTTTACTTGCTTTCATAAAATTATAAAAACACAAAAAGAATCTTCCCTCACCCTTAGACCTATTAGAGTAGTTTTTCATACCTAATGAACACTATTCCCTGTGGAGAACGATCAATCCCCCGTACTTACCACTACACTATACTACATCGGTCAGGTACACTGCCTGGTGGGGTTGTAAGCCTCTTGAGATCCCTCGAGAGGTAAAACCTGTTGTAAGGTTGCAAAACCACGCATCAATTCCTAAAACAAACCCATCCTCATCCCACCAAGACAAAGGCAAAGGCATTCTCACTGATCTTGAGCCTATAACAACATTGGTGCCTGCTTCCTCAGAAAGAAGGCATGACCCTGATGCACCAGTTAGGGTCCCTTATGAGGTCAATGGAGTAATGCTACTACTCACCAATGAGGAAATCCAGGCACACATGGAGAGAGAAGAGGCACTCAAGATAGCAACTGAAGAGAAAAGTGCGAGCAAGCTTGCCCTTATCCAAGTTGTAAATGAAGAGGCCAAAAAGATTGGGTTGCCTCCAAAAGCTGTTTCAGAAAGAAAAGGTGGGGAGATCTTTGTGAAAGCTCAGACTGAAGAGATGATAGCTCTCAGGAAGAAAAGGGAAGAAAAATTGAAAAGGACTGAAGAGATTAGGTAGAACAGGATTGAAAGATATCAGTGGGTCATGACAAGCAGGTTGAAGCCAGAACCCATCTTTGATGTCAAGATTCACCGAAACACCAAGCCTGCCATTGTTACTGTCTACAGGAGTGCTAACAAAAGAATCTTTGAGGTTCATAACCCCTTCAGATTCGTAGACTTCGAGATCACTGAATTGGATGAGTTGGGTCCAATAATAGCGAAAAAGTCAAATGTTGTGGTCCCTGGTCTGTTGAAGTCCCTGAGTCTGAGGTATGAAAAACTGACAGAAACACCTCAGGAACTTGGTATTTTTCTAAACTTCACATTTTTAATGTGACAAAACATTTTTTCAAAAATATATTTCACAAATTATTTTTGAATTAAAAAGAAATGTTTTATTTTGAAAAATATGTTTAAAAATCCCAACAGTCAAATTTCCCCCCAAAACAGCTCCTAACATCCCCAAATAAACCTTCCCCACTAAAGACAAACGAAGGAGCATCCACGGTACCTTTAAATAGGGACGGCTTCACTAAATTTAGTGGAGCCGTCTGGCATTTAGTGGAGTCGTGGGTCTGTAACGGCTAGATTTTCCCTTACCTATAAATAGTGGACCATTTCACACTTCCAACTTGATTTTTCTAGTCCTTTTTCTCTGGTCTAATCCCTCCTCACTTAGATGACTTTCTTTGATCATTTGGAGAGTCTTAGTTTGTTTAAGAGTGATCCAATCATCCATTCAAGTGATCCTCTTCATTCCTCTTAATTAGCAAGAGAAGAACACAAAGTATCCAAGTAGATACAAAGTGTTGTCATCCCTCTTGATTAGCAAGAGAAGAACACAAAGTATCCAAGTAGATACAAAGTGTTATCATTCCTCTTCATTTGCAAGAGAAGAACTTAAGGTATCAAAGAAGATACAAGAGTTGGAGTTGTTAGGTCTTGTAACATTTGTTACACTCTTGATTGTATCATAGCATACATCAAGATTATTTTTATTTTGTGAGAGAGTGAGTCTAGATCATTGTGATCGTGTTGAGATCTTGGAGATCTCTTGAAGCCATTGGGCTTGTGTGATTGATCATGTGGATCAAGGGTAGATCGGGTAGATTGTGGTAGATTGGTGCTAGCTAAGATAAGCACTCGACATCTAGCTTAGTGTTGGAAATAGGATAAGCGACGTGTACGGTGTAGATCGGGTTGATTGGTGCTAGCTAAGATTAGCACTCGACATCTAGCTTAGTGTCGCAAAACAAGTTAAGCGACGTGTACGGTTTTCTCCGCCTGAAGGGAGTTTGTTGATTAGTGAAGTAACTCTCGAGTTGGGTACTCGGGGAGTGGAGTAGGGCGAAGAGGAGCTTCGTGACCGAACCACTATAAATCACCGTGTCCGGTTTGCGCCTTCTTACTTATCTCTTTACTTTTATTTCTTTCGTTATCGCTTTATATTTATATTTGCATTGGGTATATGTTTGTGTGGCTAGTTGCTTATGTCGTGATTGATTATGTATGTTCCATGGTTTGATTGTGCATATGTTCTAGTTTACTATATTCATCTCTAGATGCTATATAATCATTGTTGACACTTTTCATATTACGTCACACTTGATTGGGCGTTTGATACAAAAAGTTTTAAGTTTTTAAATGGAAACGTATTCACCCCCCTCTACGGTTTCCACAATTGGTATCAGAGCCACGTCGCTCAAATTTTTAAAACAAATGGTTTTCAAAATTGAGTACGATCCATGTATCAAATTACCTATGAAGGTGATAAAATATGAAAAGTATTTAGTTGTTTAATACTTACAAGTTTTGTTGTTAAGTATACTTTGTCATACTAGCTTGAAGGTTTTCTTAAACCACTAAAAGAATAGTGTTTTTAAGTGTCCGGTCATGTTTTCAGAACGAGTCATTAAGTCATGCAGTTCTGAATTAGAAAACAGACCACGGTACCACTAAATATTGTACGGTACCGTTATATTTAATGGTACCGTGAGTCATTTAATGGTGTCGTGCATCTGTTTGTCTGTTTTTCATTTTTGGTTCATTTTCAGAAATCCATATAAAATCAACCATAAGTCTGTACGAGTCGTGTCGCCCATTATTTTGAACAATGTTGAGTCTACTTTCATTTGAGAAATGTTTTTATGAATTAGTTATAAATGAAAGCTTGTTAAAGTCCTTGATTTTCAACTAAAGGTCTTCTGGTCATACAGTTTGCGTAAATTTTTGGTCAAACTGAAAAAGGGCGATTCAACTTTTAAACCTTGGCGTGTTTTCAAGGTGTCTTAGCAAAAAACTTTGAAATGGGGAGGAAATCAATTCGCTTTCAAATAAAATCAAGCTTAGTATACATTGTTATACCTAATACACAAAATGACGATAAGTATTTCTGTGTGTTAAGCTAAATTGCTATTCACTTATTATAGTTTTCCGGTTTATGCGTTTATAAGGCTCATGATAAATCACTTGCACTATATTAAGTAGTTAGTTTGCATTGCATATAGGCATCAACCATTTGTCTTGTATTTTTTGCAAGTTTTTAAATGGTTTAGTAACTTTCTTAGGAATAGAAACTAAGTTGGTAGATCATGTGTGTCGAAAGATATTGTCTTACACAATTATTTTTCCAAAGGTTTAAGTGTAAAAAGTACATCACCCCAAAATACTTAACACTTTCATAAAATCCGTAACATGATCTCTAAAACATTACATCATTTGTCTTGCTTGACCATGGGTTGTCTAAACAAGATAAAAGATCATATTAATACATTAGTATTTAAGTAAAAGAAAATGTATTAAACTTGCATTGATCTAACACACATACAAAAAGTTTTAAACATTTAGTATTTTACGTATGTTGTATAAAAATAGTTAAGATAATTATTTTTATACTAATGAGGTGTCGAAAAACTAAGAATATTATACTTAATAATAGAAATAGTTTTTCTCAAATAAAAATAAATGACAATATCAAAGTAGTAACTTAATATGTCATTAACCTCACACATACAACTAGTATTAGAACGAATGAAACACACTCCTTAAATTTTTATTTTATTTTTAAAAGGAGTGATCGTGAGGGTCAAGAAAGATTTCGAGTACATATCAATTCATTATTCAAATTATGATTGATTCATCATCAAATCTAATTGACAAGTTTTCGAGTGTGGACATGAAATTGGAGTCATTATTTGTCTAGCTTCAAGATAACATCAAAACATGATAAAACATATTATCTTGAATCTAATTACTCAATCACCCTTGATTGCTATGAAAATAATGACGTCCTCTCAAGACGAAAACAATATGCATCAGATCATAACTCACACTTGTATTGCTGATGCCACATTGAGTCTTGTTGTCCAATAGTTGTGTTCCAAACATTAAATTAATATGCTTAAAATATGCATAAAATACACAACTAAGTAGGATTGACAACTTGGATGTTTCATCCAAAATATACAAGTAATTTACATTGCAATGCAATTAGTAAATGTGTCATTTTCAGAAAAAAAAAAAAAAAAAAACCAAACACGAGCAAACAAACAACATATGTAAACTTTGCTCATGAACGAATCAACACTCAAAATCACATGTCTGGTAAAAGTGTCACACATAATATGTTATTAACTATTATGTTAGTCGTCAATCTTTGAGAATATCACATGTATCTCTCTTATCAAAAGATTGACAAATGATAACTTATATCCTATGCATCTTATTTTCTTTGTGACATGAATGGTTATGTTACAAGAGAATACATTGCATCCTGTTAACAAATATAGGATATTAGAGTTGAATAATAACCTAATACGACATGTGTCATTTCATAAACAAGTAAAATTGGTCATACCCTAAAATACTTGTTTCACAAAGCATTCTTAAGAGTGATAAGTTTCCTCTTAGAAAAACATACTTGTTGAAATAAACAGTATGTCTCCTTTCAAATAAAATGCTCACAAGATCTATTGAGGTAAGTAACCTTTACTAGATTCTCACTCAAGATATGCAAAAGAGCATTCTTGAAACACACACGATGTAGTAGATTCTACATTGTATCACATTAGAGTGCCTATTGGTTCTAGGAAACCAAATCATGTTAAAATAACATGTAACAACTCAACAAACAAAGATGTTGTCCAAGAGATCATAAAATACACCATCTCCATCAAATAACCTCAAAATCTCAAACACGAAATTAAAACATCTCGCTTGCCTTTGTTAGGAGTTGTGTAAGACATTTCATTTTCTTGACCAACTTTCAAAGTATGGTTAGCTGAGTCATATTAGGCCATGTATTAGCAAAACAAGCTAATATCATCTCTGCTATACTTCGATAGTCAAATATGGAATTTGAATTTTTCTAACATGAGAATGACTACTGGAGAACCTATCGCACTAGAAATTCAATTTGACCTAACGGTTGAATTGCTTCCAAGAGAGAAGTTGGGTTCGTGTATAACCAGTAAAAATGGTCGTGTTTAGCCTTAATTGAGCACCACTAGTGATAGTCTCATACTAATTCTCTATCTTAAAATTTTTTCATTCCTACATTTGACTAGAGATAGTTTACATTGATGAACTTTATCTCCCGTTAGGATCTCATTTTGAACAAGTAGTAACTAGGATCTTCCTTAGCAAACCTAGATTGCTTGCATCCCACATATGTGTTTCAAAATGATAACATGTTCTCGTATGATATGATTAAATGTCTTCGTGATCTTAAATGCTAAATGATTATCATATTTTGCATGATGTTTGCATTTATTCCTTATGTGCATCTTACGTGATTTGCTTGTAAAGTTTGCACCCACACTATGTCATTTTGACACATTAGGAATTAGGTATGCCTATCACTATGAACCCTTAGAAGTCATAGAGTCATACACTAGTGTCAAAACCTATAAGTCAAAGTAGTCACGAAGTTACCCTAATTCCCTAGTCATCACTTCGCCTTCTTCTAAGTAATACACCCTTTTGTCATAGGAAGGTTAGATACAAACCTAGTAGAACTCGGAGTAGGGTTGACAACTTAAATATTTCATCCGAAATATTCAAGTAAGTTTAACTTGCGATCGCAATTGTTAAATGTCATATCCGAAACATCATAGTCAAGCCTTTTAACAACGTATGTTAAAACGCTCATACAAAAGCTAAAAGCTAACATCAACCCTCGAATGACAAAGGACTCACAAGTTACTATATAAGTGATTAGTAGTTCATTTCATCCTCGTGTGATTATACACGTCTTAAGATTCCAAACCCTGCTGCGAACCAGCACCATAGGTCTAGCTTTACATCTTTCAAAACCCCGTGAAAAACTCACGTGCGAAGCACATCGAAATTCGTAAATCAACCAAACCTCTCAACCGAGAATCCCTTAATCGTCTCCGTCTAGGTCTAGGAATGATGGAACATATTCCATAAATCTTATGACTATTTAAATATTTCACTGGAAATATTAAAGTCATCCCTCGTACCCCTCTTATGACTACTTGAATATTTCGGTGGAAATATTTTAGTCATCTCATGTGTCTCATCTCATGACTCTTTAAATATTTCACTGGAAATATTGAGTCATTCTTCACACCGCTCTAATGACTACCTATGTATTTCCTCAGAAATATAAAAGTCATTTCTTCTCGTCCAGTACCGTTTGAAGAATTTATTAGGTATAAGTTCTCTCCTCGTGTCGAAAAGTCTCACTAAATCAGCGAGATTTATTCTTAAAATCCAATGACAACTTAAATATTTCATCCGAAATATTTAAAGTATATTTAATTTGTGTGATGCAATTAAATGTCATTTCTCGTTCTCGATTAACGATCACCAAATCCCGTTGGATTCATTCATAAAGGAATTTATTTGGTATAAATTCTTTTAATCTAAAGTCCAGAAAGATCACAACATATGTGAAATTTCTTTGTCAAAAATCTTCCTTTCAATTCTCACCAACACTATCAAAACCCACTCGATGTAGTCTTGAACCAAAACCGTCCCCTATCAGAATAGATTCTATCTATCATCTGATTCCTTAGCCTTTTCCCTTTCACTTCCGCATGGTATTAAACACTACCAATTCTTCCGCATCCCACTCATCTTCCACACACTTCAAATGAAGAACCGCTAGGATACGTTGAGATAACCCTTCAACATAGATAACCCACTAGAACCTTATCACTAACCTCACAACCTTGAAGATTTTATCTTCTTAACCCCTAGGATATCTCCATGTGATCACATGCCTCATCATAATATTCTATGAATATTCACAATGATTGAGAAGAGCTACATGACTTCAAAGGTGAAGTTTATTGTATGCTATTCACCACTAGTCATGACGTTACTAAGCTCATCGCTTCCGTCAACACCTGTTCTCCTCTTTAGTTTTTCTTTTCACATCTTGTCCGGATGGTCGTAGATTAAGAGGGAGCAAAAATACACTCATATAGTCTTTCACTAAACACTCTCAAGAATACACAAATGTGGTTCTTATTCCCTAGGAAACTTCCCTTTAACTGCCCAGAACTAGGCTGCACAAGAAAATTCGTGACTTCCAGGTTACGGTACCGTTAAATAGTCCACGGTACCATTAAATTTAACGGTACCGTGTGGTATTTAGTGGTACCATGCCTACGTTTGACAAATTTTCACTGTTTCCTCCTGATTCCTGCATCCTTAACCTCAAACAACACACCATAAGATTTCCTCACTACACCATAGGACACCATCACCAACTTTAGTTTGAATCCCACAACCCTTGCCTATATAAGGCCTCACTATTGCAAGCTTATCTTGCATCTCATCTTCAAACCTCACATTAACATCTTTCATCATCACACTTAACCCTTATAGCTACACTTCACTCTTGACAGTGATAGTTAGTCTAAGAACCTTCAACCCATAGATCATCACACTCAAACCTTATAACCTTCAACTCATCACACTCAAACCTTACAACTACTCCTCACTTTGGATAAGTGACAGTTAGTTCAACAACCTTCAATCCTCACAAACACACAAAACCCTTCATGCACCAAATTATCTCTAACACACAACTAGGATCATCTAACCTAGAAACCTAGAACTTCGTTACCTTAACCCCGTTAGAGATATCCACCAACAATCCTGTTAGGATCACATGCACCTTCTCTTTTTCCCTTTTTGAAATATATCATGCATCTCATTGACAGTGAAAATGATATATTAACATAAACCATCCTTTCCCACCTTTCCTCAAAGGGCAAAACCAACATCTCCAACCACATCATCATCATCCTCCACCTTTAGGATTCCCACACCCTTACCTCTACTAAGTCCACCATAACCTTTAGCTATCACACTAACCCTATCACCATGAAACTTCTTTGGAATTGGCACTAACACATCATCCTTATCACTATCACCATCACCCCAACCACTAATGGGTCATCCCATTATTTATCCCCTACAACCACATAACCCAAGTTGTCCTTGTTGTCACCACAACCAACACTCTCCCACCTTATGGAATCATTTAGGTATAACCTCTATCGAGTCTACTTTATAGCACGACTTGTCATAATAGTAATCATTTAGAGTATGTCTTATCAACAAACTATCCTTAACATCAATCATCTTTGGTAGATGATTATGTTGTTCAAAAGGTTTGTTAGAACTTTCATTCAAAATGACAACTTGGAAGAAGTCATTTAGTGCGTCAGTCAATGAACGAATCTCATTCTGGATTAGTGTGATTGAGTGAACAATTACACCTTAGGTTTTCGGTCGGGTTGTGACACTTACGTGTTAACATAGCTTAACCCATGCATGTCTTGCTATGTGTATTCTATCCCTATAATGTTGCTCCTATACTGTTATATATTATGTTGCACGAAGCTAACCCTTGGTGTAGGAAAAGCCTTTGTAAGAATTTGATCCATGAATCCGCTAGATACTAAGGTGAATAAACAAGGGGATTCAATTACTATAGGGGAGCATTGAGCTAGGGGGAGCTCAGGAGAATTTGAATACAAAGCATGGAGTCCTTCTAATGTTAGTGATAGAAGACTTCACTGGGATGATGCAAACTCGCCTTTCTGGGGAGAAAGATAGTAGTGTAATAAGGGGGAGTAGGGAGTAAATCCAAGGGAGCGCTCGAGGCAACTACCTTTTTGATTCGACAAAAGGGGGAGAAGGAAGTGTAAACAGGTAACTTTTACATTTTACTATGTGTTACGGTTTACATATTTGTCATCATCAAAAAGGGGGAGATTGTTAGTGCAAATATTACGATATTTAAACCAAATGGTTTCTTCGGTTTTAATAATGACAAACATGTAACTTGTAATACATAACGTAAAATGTGCAAGTTACATGTAAACAAAAATCATCAATGCATACTTACATCAACACCTCCCGACGTCTCAAGTATGCTTCAATGAAGTCGTAGATTTCCATCCCGACATAAATCACTCAAGGTATGGACAAACAAATCTACTACTTGACAAATGATCAAAGGATTTTATTTTTCTAAACTTCACATTTTTAATGTGACAAAACAATTTTTCAAAAATATATTTCACAAATTATTTTTGAATTAAAAAGAAATGTTTTATTTTAAAAATATGTTTAAAAATCCCAATAGTCAAATTTCCCCCAAAACAGCTCCTAACATCCCCAAATAAACCTTCCCCACTAAAGACAAACGAAGGAGCGTCCACGGTACCTTTAAATAGGGACGACTCAGCGTCCACGGTACCTTTAAATAAGGACGGCTCCAATAAATTTAGTGGAGCCGTCTGGCATTTAGTGGAGCCGTGGGTCTGTAACGGCTAGATTTTCCCTTGCCTATAAATAGTGGACCATTTCACACTTCCAACTTGATTTTTCTAGTCCTTTTTCTCTGGTCTAATCCCTCCTCACTTAGATGACTTTCTTTGATCATTTGGAGTTTAGTTGTAGAGAAATCATCTATCAAGTCCCTTCATTCTTATTACAGAGAAGACACAGTATCCATAATACAAGTTGTATCTCTGATAGCAAGGAAGAACACAAGTTCTAAGTTACAAAGTTTATCATTCTTCATTGCAAGAAAGAACCAGACCAAATACAGTGGGTGTAGTCTTGAATTTGTTACACTTTGGAGAGTCTTAGTTTGTTTAAGAGTGATCCAATCATCCATTCAAGTGATCCTCTTCATTCATCTTAATTAGCAAGAGAAGAACACAAAGTATCCAAGTAGATACAAAGTGTTGTCATCCCTCTTGATTAGCAAGAGAAGAACACAAAGTATCTAAGTAGATACAAAGTGTTATCATTCCTCTTCATTTGCAAGAGAAGAACTCAAGGTATCCAAGAAGATACAAGAGTTGGAGTTGTTAGGTCTTGTAACATTTGTTACACTCTTGATTGTATCATAGCATACATCAAGATTATTTTTATTTTGTGAGAGAGTGAGTCTAGATCATTGTGATCGTGTTGAGATCTTGGAGATCTCTTGAAGCCATTGGGCTTGTATGATTGATCATGTGGATCAAGGGTAGATCGGGTAGATTGTGGTAGATTGGTGCTAGCTAAGATTAGCACTCGACATCTAGCTTAGTGTCGGAAATAGGATAAGCGACGTGTACGGTGTAGATCGGGTAGATCGTGGTAGATTGGTGCTAGCTAAGATTAGCACTCGACATCTAGCTTAGTGTCGCAAAACAAGTTAAGCGACATGTACGGTTTTCTCCGCCTGAAGGGAGTTTGTTGATTAGTGAAGTAACTCTCGAGTTGGGTACTCGGGGAGTGGAGTAGGGCGTAGAGGAGCTTCGTGATCGAACCACTATAAATCACCGTGTCCAGTTTGCGCCTTCTTACTTATCTCTTTACTTTTATTTCTTTCGTTATCGCTTTATATTTATATTTGCATTGGGTATATGTTTGTGTGGCTAGTTGCTTATGTCGTGATTGATTATGTATGTTCCATGGTTTGATTGTGCATATGTTCTAGTTTACTATATTCATCTCTAGATGCTATATAATCATTGTTGACACTTTTCATATTACGTCACACTTGATTGGGCGTTTGATACAAAAAGTTTTAAGTTTTTAAATGGAAACGCATTCACCCCCCCCCCCTCTACGGTTTCCACACATAGCCTATTTTTTGTTTTAATTGTTTAGGCCCATTTTTTAATTTTTTATTTTTTAAATAGACTTAGGGTGCGTTTGGTTTGATACTTTGGAATGGGTTTTAAGTTTGATGTGACAAGAATGTATTGTTTGATTCATTCTTTTTAATAAAATGAATGATAGAAGAAATGAAATTTTATTCCACATCAATTTGGAGGGTTTTGGCAAAATCCGTGAGACCCACCACTTTCTACTCTCACATACCATATTTATATAAGTTTTTAAATGATATTTTTTTATTATAATTTTATTATAAAATACATTTAATAAATATATTTTCTCTTTCCAAATCCTAAATCAAATCCAAATTCTAAACCAAATCCAAATACTATTCCAAAGGCACATATAAACCTAACGTACCCTTAATATTTGATGGGAATGGTATATGATTTAGGCCGCTTGTCATCATTTGCATTGTTAGTTCTCTCTCCCTATGACAGTTTGCATAATGATAAGGTCTTGTATTTAATAAGGGAGATGATTTACACACTCAACTAAATGATTAGGACACTCTAATTAATTGTGTTTGGACATTTATACCCTTACATGGGTGAAAATATAAGGGTAACTGTGAGCGTATAAATGTCCAAACACACTAAATTGGAGTGTCTTAATTATTTTGTGGAGTGTGCAAATCATCTCCAATTTCATACCCTTTTTTGCTATCATTTGTTTCTCCCATTTGTAATCACATAAAAAAGGGTTTTCATTAGCCAATTGCATATATATCTCTCTAAAAATTGTTAATTGCATATGTATCTAGCTTAAGCTTATTATTGCGTATATATCCTTCTTAAACACAAAATTCATCATATTTATCCAAGTAGCTATATTATGAATATTTAAACTCAAATAAAGCATTATAATTATAGTTTAAATACAAAAAAACCATTATATCCTTATTCTTATCATTTCTCATAGGTAAGAACCAATCAGTATCTTCACCAAATAGACAAATCACGCACAAATATCTTAACAACAAATAAAGAGTGTATGTTCAAAGTGAAATTGTTGAATGTTGAAAAATGGTCAATGTTGAAACTTTGTAAAACTTATCAAAGAAGTTGCACTAAGAACACTGTTTGTGGCAACTATTAAATTCTTCAAAATTAAAAACAGTACAAACGTTACTAATTCAGCAGATAACATGGTGGACTTAATCTATTTCTGGGCTTTCAAACTAATTTAGGGGAAGACAGCAAAGAGCATTCACATTACACGGTTGTATTCCAATAGAGATAAGTTGAAACTTATCAAGGAATGATTTTGTAAGTCGTGCCTATATAAAAAACCATAATCTCATCTTCCTCAATCTCACACTCGTCTCTCTCTCTAAAAACACACACAGCCTATTTTTGAGTTCCCTCTACCAGCCCACCTACTCATCTAAACTGATACACACCACTACCGCCGCCACCGTTCATGCCGTCTACTGAGGCCACTACAATATTTTTGTTGTGTAGGTTGTTTCGGTAGGGTTGGTGATTTCGATAGGCTTGGTGGTTTTGGTGTCTTGTTTGTGGCTATGAGGAAAATCATAGTGGTTTCGGCTGGCTTTCTTGGCATAATTTGTTCTGGTGGTATCTCTCTTTCGGTTGTTGTTTAGATCTTTCAGATATGGTGTTTTGATCTTTAGATCTTTTGAGATATGGTGTTTGTGTATCATACATCTAATCTTTTTCCTATTTGTTTGTGGCAGTACTTGGGTGAGTTATGGATATGTGAAGTATTGAAGTATATTTTTGTAGATCTATTGGTTTTAGTTTTGGTTTTGATTTCGGTTTAGGTGGTTCTTCATATCTGATAAGTAGCAGGGCCGACCCTTGCATCGGGTGAGGCGGGCGATGACCCATAGCATCAAATAAATAAGGGGCATCATCGCGTCTAAGGTCCGATGTGTAAAAAAGTGGAAAAAAAATGTTTATTTTTTGCTGTGCCATATATGACAGGAAGAAGGGCATAACATGAACAAGAAAAAGAGCCGAAGCATGTTGGTGATTGATATAATAGTGTAAGACTAGTCAGCAAGGGAGTGATTGGATCACCTTGCCATGGTTCCCATCTCACGCACGATGCCCCTCCTCCTAAAGCAACATATGGTGAACTGATCACCTTGCGAAAGCAAAAAAAAGGGCCCCATGGTACTTTGTTACCGTTTGCATGTAAAAAAAATTACACACTACCCCCTTTTTACTTATAAATACCCACCAATTCATATTATTAAAACCACTACTTCACCATTTCTTTAACTTCATCACTTCAAACAACATATATCTTAAGAATGTCTCAAGAAAACACGGCTAACACTCCACCAGCAGATATCTTCCCGTTATTCCCAACGGACGAGGTACCAGTTGAGGTGCCAATTGAGGAACCAGTTGTGGAACAAAAAGAAAATCCGTATCTCGGAGATGAAGAAGCTTTGAGAGAAATGGAAGAACAACAAGCACGGGAAGAAGCTGCTCGTAGGGAGCAGGAAGCAAGGGAAGAACAAGAGCGTAGGGACGACTTGTTTAACACTTAAGAAGAGAGCAGGTTTGCGAACTGGTCTCCTTACGACGATTGTTATTACTCAGACAACTCTGAAACTTGGGATTACTTGGATTAACTTTACGTGTTTTAATCTATGTACTATTTCTATTCTAAGAAGTTTATGCGACGTTTTAATTTCGTACGTTGTGTTTTTAAATTTGAACGTGTAACACCCCAACCCGAAAACGGTAGAAGTATTACTTTATGGTGACATATTAAAGCAAACACAAGCATATGACTTAAATAATACAGTTGAATCTCAAAGGTTACAAAGGAAAAAATTCTGAAATAAATGTTACAAAAGAGAAAAACAATAAATACTAAGTCTAAAATGTAATCTCTTCTAGTCATCTCTAATCCTGAATAGCTATCAAAGTATAGTCTTCTAAGTCCAAAGTACTCTCCACTCATAACCCAACTTCCAACTAAAACCTGCCGCAGGAAAAGAAATGCGGCTGAGCTTAAAAAGCCCAGTGAACATATATATATATAAACGAAACCAAAAGATAAGGAACGAACATATAAAGTATGGTGCATTGGGAAAAACATAACGTATAAACAAATGGATATCAAGCTAAGGAAAAAGGTCAGTAATCTACCACGAGCCCAAACACAAATCAAATCAAATATCATAGTAACCATCAGTAACCATAGAGGAGCGACCTCTCGAATATGTGAAGGACGTGTATTGCACACAGCATCAATCACCAAATCAAATCATATTATATCATATCATATACAAAGCAAATCTAGGATGCATCCATACGCCCCTGCATAAATCATAGTGGCCATAACAACTATAAAGCGCGCATATCATAATAAAAAGGGACGGTGTGGAACATCGCTCGACCACACTAGAGTCATGCCATTGGTGCATCAATGACACGGCCATGGAACCCCCATGACTAGGAAAATATAATAGCTCGGGTATCAAACTGCAGGGTTCAAAAGTCATATCATATCAAGGTTCAATTTAAAGGTTTATATTAAATGTTCATATCATAGTGTCATAAAAGTAATCCTTTAATAATGGCTTTCACAAAAGTGATCTTTAATAACAGTTTTCATAAAGAAAGTCTTTAAAAGTAGTTTTCATAAAAGTCAGTAAAATTCCATATAAGAGTGGTATCGCATCGTGCTCATAAACATCATTTTTAAAAATAGTTTTCCTCAACATTTTCATAGTATACTTAAGAAATGTTTTCACATCCAGTTATAATATCAAAAGTACTTTCAAAGTATCAAGGGATTCGAATACTGATGTCACAAGGGGTAACAAACGAATTATATCAAGTATCGTATCATATGAATCATAATGAACGAATATCAATTGAATCAGAATACCAAGCATCAAGGAAACATAGCAAAGGCTCAAAGAATCATATCAAGATAAGGAATCATAATTAAGGATCAAGAGTCATGAGAGAAAGACACCCTTAATGAAAGAGGGTAGAATATTTGTACCTTGACGAACGCAAACAAACACCAAAGATGATCACAAAAGGGATGACAACTACTCCCGCTTCACCGGATCTACACGAATGTGATAATCAAGTATTATTTTATGTTCATATAAATCAGGTTACTTATTTTAGTCGGCTTCCCATTTTTAGTAATTTTACCGATTTAATAATTTAATACTTTAAGGTTATAATTGACAGTTAATAATATTTAAGGGTTAAAATGACAATTATAATAGTTTAGGGTTAATTATGCCAATTTAATCACTTTCGGACCAAATATGATCAATGTTACAGTTTAGGGTTTAATATGACACTTTTAATAATTTAGTGTTTATATTGTCAATATATTAAGGTTTAGGGTCTATTATGTAATTTATGTTAATATGAAAATTCTCATATTTCTAATTCATTGCGTCTCCTTCCTTGTCCTTGCAACTAACCAATTTTGAACTTATTCCTCTTACCCATTTAGCTATGCAACTCTCAACACATTTTAGACCCATACGACACAATTTTTTGCTACTTTCTTTTGTCCACTTTACCCGACGTCAAAACCAACACACAGTTCCATTTTGACCCTAATCCAGTGAAAGACCCGTTTCCCGGGTGTTGGGACCCCACCCTAGATGAAATGGATAAAGGCCTTACGTGATTGGCCAGTCAACGAATGTTGCGTTGTAGTCAAATTTAATAGTCAAAGTATGACTAATGTAGTTATATAAATGTGTTGCATAACTAAAGGGGCCTAGGTTGTCAAGTATTAAACATGTGATAAAGTTAATGTGGCTAATATATAAAGAATGGAACTTGAGGAATTATTATCGCCAAAGGACCAAAGATGTTTCCTATACTTGAAGAAAGATTTAGAAAAGCCTGGAAAAAGAGTTGGATAACAGTTAGAGTCGGTTCATACAGGAGAAAAGAGAGGGAAGTGTTACTGTTCCATTAATTAAGCTTATTCAAGCAATCTTCAAGTGTTCCAATCATTAAGAGCCCTTAATTTGGTTAATCCCACTATAAGTAAGTGCATTTCCCTCAATTTTGAATTAGGGTTCATGTACTCTAATTAAAGGATATTGGGTTAAGATGTTTGTTAATACAAATATCGTTCCAAAAACATTATTTATATTCTTCGATCTTTACTTAGTTTTGTTAATGACAAATACAAGGCATATCTTTTAGCAAATTATAAATACTAGCTTAAGTCTCTTAAGTACACATTTTACACTTCACAAAATAACCAAGAATTACAAGTTTGCTTATTTAGTAACTTATTTCCCTAAAAGGAAACTTTATTTCTAAAAACATTCCATGACATCATTACATACATCACATAGGATATCTTTGTTAGATCTTGATATATCTTGTTTAGATTTACAAGTTACATAGTTGACATTTGAGGATTTTGGAAGATTTGGTAAGATATGGAAGATTTGAAAAGATACACCAAATCTCTTAGCTGTCAACACCCACGGATCCAAGTCCAATGAAGGACGGATCCCTTTTTTGGGATCCGTGGGATCCGTGAGCTGTTGATCAGCTTGCCTATAAATAGCAAGCTGATCATTTGGCTCACTCATCACTTACATACATAATATACTCATATACATTATGTATAGATCATACTAACATCATTTCATATTTGCATTTCACTTTGATCTTCCTTTTTGTAGAAAAGAGTTCAAGTGTACAAGGATCTACAAAACCGTAATCCTTAAGTTTCATTACTGTCACATTGTAATAGTTAGCATATATCTTCATCTATCATTTGTAATCAGTGAGTGTGGTTAGTGTTTTAGTCCTCAAAACACAAAGAGTGTAAGGAGTGGTTGTACCTTTGTGAAGAACCAAACGGGAGTGGTTGTACCCTTGTAAAGAACCCGGTGTTTAGCTTAGTACCGGAAAAGGAAGTAAGCGACGTGTGAAGGTTTTCTCCGCCTAGAAAAGGAGTTTGTTTCTTAGTGAAGGATAAACTCTCGAGTTAGAGGCTCGAGGAGTGGAGTAGGGCAAGGAAGAGAGTCCTTGTAGCCGAACCACTATAAACAACCGTGTTGTGTGGTTTGATCTTTCCTCTCTTTACTTTAGTTTATATTGTGTAATTATTTGATTGTGTTTTGGTTCATTGAATTCACATAAGTAACAAAAGGATTAGAATTTTAAAACCGTAAAACTATTCAACCCCCCCTTTAGTTTTCCACAATTGGCATCAAGAGCTACGTTACTTAAGATCTTTAAAATATATTGTATTTTAAAACTTAAAACCATCCATGGATTTTGAAAACTTTAAAGAAGGGAAATCTATGCAGAGACCACTACTTTTTGAACCAAATTGTTTTATATATTGGAAAAATCATTTTGAAACATATGTGAAGTCAAAGGACATAGATCTATGGTATATAATTGTTGATGGTGATTAAAAACCTATAAGTAACAATATTTCGGGTGGTCGTGATGAAGGAGCTTCTCTTACTCGTCACAGTGATGAACAAAAGAAGTTGATTGCCAAAAATAATGAAGCCTAAATGATGCTTTACAATGCCTTACCTAAGAAAGAATACGAAAGAGTTTTTATGTGTAAAACGGCTAAAGATATTTGGCAATCTCTTATTATCACTCATCAAGGGAACTCACAAGTCAAAGATAAAAAAATTGGTCTTCTTGTTCAACAATATGAACAATTTGTTATCTCTGAAGATGAGACCATTGATAGTGCGTTTGCTGGGTTTAATACTATTATTACATCACTTAAAGCACTTGACGAATCTTTTTCTAGTAAGAATTTTGTCAGGAACTTTCTAAGAGCACTTCATCCAAAGTGGAGAGCAAAAGTAACAGCTATTGAAGAGTCCAAGGATCTCTCAAGCATGACCCTAGATGAGCTCATAGGAAACCTAAAAGTTCACAAAATGATCATGAAAAAAGATTCGGAAATTGTCAAAGGCAAAAAAGGAGAAGACAAAGTCCATTGCCTTAAAAGCCAAAGCCGAGTCAAGTGATGATGAATCTTGTTCTGATAGTGATGATGAAGAGTATGTCATGGCCGTGAGAGATTTCAAGAAATTCTTCAGGAGACGAGGAAAGTTTGTAAAACCACCTCGTGATGAAAAGAAATCTCTTCGGAAAGACCGTGACGAAAGAAAAGGTAAAGTTGATAGGAAATGCTATAGGTGTGGTGACTCAGGTCAGTTAATAGGTGAATGTCCAAAGCCTCCAAAGAACAAGTCTCAAAGAGCCTATGTTAGTGGAGCTTGGAGCGATAGCGAAGGAGATGATGATGATGAGCCTAAAAACAACGAAATTGCACTCATGGCTCATGAAACAGAAGAGGTACACTCTGATTCATACTCCTCTATAGATGACGAAACATTAGAAGTAGAATACAATAAACTATGTGACGTCACATTAAAAATCATAAACAAAAATAAATTTTTGAAAACAAGGACAACAGTTTTAGAAAATGAATTGTTTTGGCTTAAGGAAAAAGCAATGAGAATAGAGAAAGGTAAAAGTAGTAAAGAAACATGTGTTTCATGTCAAGAACTAAAACTTGAATTAGAAACCTTAAGATCTACACAGGAAGACTTAATCAAACAAAATTCTAAGTTTAAAAAGTTTGATAAGAACATAAGTTGCGCAGATGAAATAATGAAAATGCAAAAACTACCTCATGATAAAACTGGACTAGGATTTATGAAACTAGGAACTTTAAGTGATTTCAAGAAACAAACTGTGAATGAAACTGTTTCAACCAAGCTGGACACCCACGGATCCGACGGATCCAAAAATTTGGATCCGCCAGTTGTACCCAAGGGATCCGCGGGTACAGAGGATGAAAAGAAGGTTGAAAAAGTGGACCGTTCCGAATTCGTTAAAGTTACTAGAAAACCTACCACCAATATAACCAATAATAAACACAAACCAGCAGTGTCATTAGGAAAAGGTCAAGTTAAAAATGAATATAGAGTCAAGACTGTTCAACACAGACCTCAAATAAGTTTTCCCAAACACCCCTTTCCTAAGAGTATAGTTAATCCACAACATGCTTATCAAAATAATTGGAACCAAAACATGCCTAGAAACTTTCATGGTCCTAATTACATGCCATGGAATAATTGTCCATCATTTCCATACATGAACCATGAGAATGCCATGTTTAACCCAAACGGACCCATGAGATATTGGGGATGATGAAGCAAAAAGTGTACCGCTTTTAGGGGGTCATTTAAGCCCTAAATCGTATTTATTTGATCAAATATTGCCCTAAATCGTTCCTTTTGTCATTTTAGGTACTTTGGAGAAGAAATCTGGAAAAGGAAGCATTTTGGACGTTTTTGGAGCATAAAAGTGAAGAAAAAGACAAAGTCTCAAAATCTACTGGAAAAGTACCTGTGACGGCGTCAAGCCCCAGTGTGACGCCGTCAACCCTTGACGCGCCAGAGAGGATTTTGGAAGATTAAAAGGGGACGGCGTCAAGAAGGCCGTCAACCCTTGACGCGCCAGAGAGGATTTTGGAGGATTAAAAGGGGACGGCGTCAAGAAGGCCATCAAGAAACCCTAACCGCGGCGAGGTGACAGCGTCACGCTCTATAACGTGACGCCGTCAGATCTGTTTTCCTATATATACTTTCATAATTTTTAGTCATTAGTGTGCAACTTTGTGAGGAGAAACCCTAAGACGATTTTTCTGCCATTTTTAAGGGTTTTATACCCTTGGATCTCCCATGTTCAATTGAAGATAAGTAATCAATTAATCATTCAATATGTCTATGTGTTGTTTGATTATATCTTGTTCTTGTCTTTTATTTAACATGCTAGCTAGATTTATCTTGTGTTTGCTTAGATCTAATGAAACCTAACTATTGATTATTGGTTGTTGGTGTGTTATTAATTGTATTGGATGATTGTTTATCGATGTTAGGCTTAAGAAAACTGGCTAACCTCCTATACGGTAACTTGCTTGAATGTCTTAAGAAACATGAACCAATGCGTACTAAGGTTTTTATGGTTGTATTTAATGCATGAGCGAATTCTAGTGATCCCATGTTAGGAGCTTCTTAGCCGGCTCGACATAGGAGTGAAGTAGGAGCTTATAGAGTTAGGGAAGTACGTACGCCACCCCACGATTGGTATTAAGGAATACACCCGTCATCCACGCAATTAATATACACTAATCAACCGGTAAAAGATAGTTAGGGAGTAAGGAAATCTAAGTAAACACATTTCTCTCCATATAAGTTCCACAACCTTTTTATTTTCAGTTATTTTATTTTATTTGCATCTGTAGTTATTTGGGTTAGTTGACTAGCAACTAATTCCGCCCACCCTTCAAACCCGAGATTTTACTTGCTTTCATAAAAATATAAAAATACAAAAAGAATCTTCCCTCACCCTTAGACCTATTAGAGTAGTTTTTCAATCCTAACGACACTATTCCCCTAGAGAACGATCAATCCCCGGTACTTGCCACTTCACTATACTACATCGGTCAGGTACACTGCCTGGTGGGGATTGCAAGCCTCTTGAGATCCCTCGAGAGGTAAAACCTTTTGCGAGGGCGCAATCCCACGCATCAAGTTTTTGGCGCCGCTGCCGGGGAATAGTTATTGTTTAGGTTGAATTTTTATTTTATTAGGTCTACTCACTAGATTCCTTTCTAGTGAGATTTTTGTTTTATTTTTCTAGGTTTTCTTTAGTCTATCTTTTTTCTTCGTTTCTTTGTTGTAACCATTACCATCCGACATCATGGAAGGTGGTAATATCCTCGATCCCAACAACCCACCAACACAACAACACCCACCTCCTAGAGCCCGTACCTTAGGAGACTACTCTCGTCCTAGCCACCATGGCTATCGAAACACCATTGAGCTCACTCAAGGAGCCAATGTCACTCCCTTGCGATCCGACACCATCCGGTTGGTGCAAAGCGGATGCGCATTCCATGGACTTCGTTCCGAAGATCCTAATCAACATCTCAAGGACTTTCTCAAAATTGTTGATTCTATAGACCTTGATGTTGCCACTCGAGAGACGACCCGACTGCGTCTCTTTCAATTCTCTTTGCGGGACCAAAGCTAGTCAATGGCTAGAGCGTCTACCCGCAGGATCCATCACCTCTTGGGATGATCTCACCACTCGTTTCCTTGCTCAGTTTTTCCCACCAGGAAGAACTACCAAGCTAAGGAATGATATCTTGATGTTCCAACAACGTCAAGGTGAAACCCTCTACGAGGCATGGACTCGATTCAAGGACTTACTCCAAAAAGTCCCTCACCATGGCATAGAACTTTGGCTCCAAGTCCAAATCTTCTATGACCACATCAATCTCTCCACGAGGCAAACCATTGACCAATCGGCCGGTGGTAAGCTACGTGATCTAAGTGCGGAACAATCATGGGCTCTCCTGGAAGATCTTGCTCTTTATGACAACGAAAGTTGGAATGACCCCCGTGATTTGAATAAAACGGTCAAGGCAATATCTTTGCCTTCGAACAATTCAAGCACTTCCGACCGTAGGATCATAGAACTTGAAGACCAAGTCAAGTTTCTTATGAAATCCTACGAGGCTCCTAAACCTTCAAGCCAAGTGAACAAAATCACTTCTTCGTGTGAATTATGTAGTGGTCCCCACGACACTCGTGATTGCATGGAACTCCCCGAACAAGCTTTTGCGGACTACGCATCCTCGCGTACCGACGGAGCGGGAGACAAGTGGTACACTTTCAAACCCGAGCCAAACCCCTACGGTGATTCATACAACCCCTCATGGAAAAATCACCCAAACCTTAGGTGGAAACAAAACCAAAACGCACAACAAACCAATTCTTCCAACCCACCTAATCGTTTTCAATCAAGCGGTTCATCCTCGAACCGTACTTTCAACAACAATCCTTCCAACTATGGTAGTACCAATAACTTTGAAGGGTTGATGTCCAACTTCGTGGCATCTCAAGAAGCTCGTTTAGCAAAGTTTGAAGCCGATTTCAAACAAAAACAAAGCGAGATGACCAATAAGATTGACACTTTGTTGAAAGCCCTCAATGACCGAGAAATGGGAGCACTCCCTAGCAACACAGTCAAGAACCCGAAACTAAATGTCAACGCCATTTCATCGGTTTCGTCTCCTAGTTCTTGTCCACAATATTATTCGGTCAATTCCATGAGCTCGTGTTTCAAACAAACCCAAGTCATTCAAAATGACCAAGAGGTTATGATATCCAACACTAAATTGGTCAAAACATAGTTGAAACACCTCCCACTCAAAACCTTGACGAAGAATTCAAGGAGCTCCACCTTGAACGTCCGGTTATTGATGTATTAGCACGAGCCCCCTATTATAATGCCCTCTTAGAAAAATATGAGAAGAAGCTCGAGTTAGGTGACAAAGGGACCGCCTTCGTTCAAAACAAACTACCTAAGAAGTTAGATGATCCGGGCTTATTTGTTCTACCTTGCAAGATCGGTAATTCGGAGGCTTATGACACATTAGCCGATCTTGGATCAAGCCTTAACCTACTTCCGTTACCTCTCTACACCTCTCTAAAACTAGGGAAACTTGAAGAAACCGAGGTAATAATAGGCTTAGCGGATGGAAGTGTTGCTTACCCGGTTGGAGTAGTCAAGGACGTGTTAGTACACATAGGAAAACTAACCATTTTAGCCGATTTCCACGTCCTTGATATGGTTAGCGACCCTACATGCCCCTTGTTGATAGGTAGAGGATTTTTGGCGACCGCTAGTGCTATGATTGATTGTAAGGTAATCTAAGATAGCGGTAGGAGAAGGTGATACTTGGTCAGTCTATGATGTGAAGAAACATGCCTATGATACTAGTAAGGAACCAACACCCCATTGGTTAGAATTAAATAGGAGACCATCTAGATATGGACCCTGGATCGATGGAGACTTCATAGGACCCCAACGCCCATTTTACCTAGAAGAGGACTTTGTGAGCCGAACACATACGGTAGAACAACTCTTGGCTAGGGACACCGAATTGGATCCATTTGAAGACCCTCTAGTTTTTAGGAAGATGATTGATTTCCTAGGAGTTTTGCCAATTAACCTAGGGATGAATAGGTGGACATGTGAAGACAATGATCATAAGCGGGATTGGGAAAAACCACCCAAAGATGGAGATGGGTCATGGCATATTAAGATGACATTGTATGACCCGGATGGAGAGAGGTTTGAAAAGATATATCGTACTATTCAGACCAATAGAAAACTTCAATCCAAGCTTAACCCTAAAGATGTCCTCGATGACGATCTCACTTACATAGGTTAAAAGGACTTTGAGTCTAGCTACAAGACTCGTTAATAAAGAAAAGCGCTTCTTGAGAGGCAACCCAAGCTTTATTTGCTTTGTGTGTTTATTTATTTGTTTGTTTGATTTTATTTGCTTCCGTATGTATGTTTAATTTTTATTATTATTGATTCATGTTCGAAACTAAATTGTGAAAATGCTTTATCTTGTTTTTAACTTCGCCTTAACAACATATAAAGGTATTTTGCAAAAGATAAGTGTAATGGAAATCCAAATCGGTTTATTAGAACAAATGAACATGAATCATAACAATATTAAATTAACATACATATTAGTAATTGTTTGAGTCAAATGCTTGTATCGAGTCATAATGATGTTTTGCAGGAATTCCAGGATGTAAGGTATAGGTTTTTCCAGAAATTTTCCGAAAACTTAACATGAAAAATCTGTGAGATCACTTCTGACGGCGTCAGGAACTGTTTTCTGGAATTTTTTTTAAAAAAAGTTTTGTTTTTCTACCGGAATCATAAAAAGTTTTTATTAAATCTCTAACTTACAAACTCCAGGAATCTGCAAAATTATCATTCCACAAGCATTATATCCTTATACAGATTTATCCCGCCGATGTTATGCAGGTTTTCGTGTTTGTTTTCTCAGGTTTAACAACTTATTTTGGACAAGGAGATGTATGTGGAATCAAGCTTTTGGCGATGCTTTAGTCTTGGAGCTTCTACATTACCTTGGAAGAAGATCTAACCATGTTACCCCTTTATCCACCGAGCGAATCAGGGGAGTATTTGATTTCATTCTTTTACCTTATTACTTTTACATCTTGTTATTTGAACATTGGGGACAATGTTCATCTTAAGTGTAAGGGGGGGTAAAGTACGATACCTTAGAGAATGCAATTACGCTTGATTTTTGTTTGTTTAAGGGTAGATGTGTAATAAAACTGAGAGAAATACCTGTTAAGGCAATTTTAGTGCCAAATTTAAATTTTTTTACAGCATATAGGAGTGAAACTTTGGTCTTAATGAGCGTCTCACGGATAGGAGTTATATGACTAGTACAAAACCGTACCACTAAAAAATTTTCCACCCCCAAATATGTGAGGTTCGCCCCTAGAATTGGTAGGAAAAGCATTTATGCTATGATGTGTGTACCGGTAGCACTTAGATTCTAGAACTTGCGTTAGGACCATTCCGAGGCCACAAGTGAGACTACATTCGTGTAGTTAGATTTACTACATGATAAGAGGCATTAGGATTAACCCATTGTTTTACACCTGTGTTTTTGTTATAATTACGTTGGCTACATTGGTCAAGTAATTCTCCCACACCCTTTGCGTTGTACTCATTTTTAGTACACGATACCCCTAGTACACCCCTCAGAGCCTATCTTTTCGTTTCTAACTTTAAGCATTTTACTTAAAGGAAGAATTTGTTTACACCCCACTTAAATGTACACCCAAATCGCCTTAGCCTACCTTGTATGCACTCATTTTTAGTGCATTATTGTGACAACATTTGTTTAAACCCCAAGTTAATTATCTAATTGATTACATGGTTGCTAAGTCGAGTCATATCCTTGTACATATTGTTTTGGGACGATTGGGACTCATGGGTAAAGTACTAGTGTAATGGAGTAATGGGGAAGAACAACATTATTACCCCCATATGTGCTAGATATTTTAAAAGTACTCCAAGTGTTTCGATTATCTTAATTCGAGTCGATAGAATAGTAATTGTAAAGTTATGTAAAATTTCAAGTGTAAGGGGAGAACCGAGGCCCCTATGATGTATTATTTTGGATGGTAGGGCAAGAGTGTATGCAAAAAAAAAAAAAAAAAAAAAAAAAAAAAAAAAAAAAAACTACGGACTACCATCCCGTTTCATTTTATGTTTATTTTATCTTTTTGTTATTTCTTTCATTAGCTTAAGTCGAGTCTAGTCTTGGCTTAGCAACGCCATATTGTTCATGTAATTAATCAAGATCTTTAACTCGCCACCAGTAAAATATCCTTTATCCAACAAAACCGTGTTTATCATATCCTTACACCTAACGTTATAACCCGTTTAAAAGCCCTCTTTGATAGTTTATCTTAGGTGCTTACGCCTAGTGGAGGAGGTTTTTGATCCTTTCCCAAGCCTATGGTAATCTATTTGCTATGACAGGTAGTGAGAGATATTATTCATTTTCATTTATGAGATATACTTTTATGACACCTGAGAGATGTGAGTATCTAAACACTACTTGTGAGGTGCTAGTCTGTAATCTCCGTGCTTATTATGATTAAAGTGGAATGACTATTTGTTGTAATTACTTTTATATTAGCATTAAATGACCCCTAACTTGTATTTTGATTAGAATGAAAGCGCATTTGCTTGAGGACAAGCAAATCTCAAGTGTAAGGGTATTTGATGAAGCGAAAAGTGTACCGCTTTTAAGGGGTCATTTAAGCCCTAAATCGTATTTATTTGATCAAATATTTCCCTAAATCGTTCCTTTTGTCATTTTAGGTACTTTGGAGAAGAAATCTGGAAAAGGAAGCATTTTGGACGTTTTTGGAGCATAAAAGTGAAGAAAACGACAAAGTCTCAAAATCTGCTGAAAAGTACCTGTGACGGCGTCAAGCCCCAGTGTGACGCCATCAACCCTTGACGCGCCAGAGAGGATTTTGGAAGATTAAAGGGGGACGGCGTCAAGAAGGCCGTCAACCCTTGACGCGCCAGAGAGGATTTTAGAGGATTAAAAGGGGACGGCGTCAAGAAGGCCATCAAGAAACCCTAACCGCAGCGAGGTGACGGCGTCACGCTCTATAACGTGGCGCCGTCAGATCTGTTTTCCTATATATACTTTCATAATTTTTAGTCATTAGTGTGCAACTTTGTGAGGAGAAACCCTAAGACGATTTTTCTGCCATTTTTAAGGGTTTTATACCCTTGGATCTCCCATGTTCAATTGAAGATAAGTAATCAATTAATCATTCAATATGTCTATGTGTTGTTTGATTATATCTTGTTCTTGTCTTTTTTTAACATGCTAGGCTAGATTTATCTTGTGTTTGCTTAGATCTAATGAAACCTAACTATTGATTATTGGTTGTTGGTGTGTTATTAATTGTATTGGATGATTGTTTATCGATGTTAGGCTTAAGAAAACTAGGCTAACCTCCTATACGGTAACTTGCTTGAACGTCTTAAGAAACATGAACCAATGCGTACTAAGGTTTTTATGGTTGTATTTAATGCATGAGCGAATTCTAGTGATCCCATGTTAGGAGCTTCTTAGCCGGCTCGACATAGGAGTGAAGTAGGAGCTTATAGAGTTGGGGAAGTACGTACGCCACCCCACGATTGGTATTAAGGAATACACCCATCATCCACGCAATTAATACACATTAATCAACCGGTAAAAGATAGTTAGGGAGTAAGGAAATCTAAGTAAACACATTTCTCTCCATATAAGTTCCACAACCTTTTTATTTTCAGTTATTTTATTTTATTTGCATCTGTAGTTATTTGGGTTAGTTGACTAGCAACTAATTCCGCCCACTCCTTCAAACCCGAGATTTTACTTGCTTTCATAAAAATATAAAAATACAAAAAGAATCTTCCCTCACCCTTAGACCTATTAGAGTAGTTTTTCAATCCTAACGACACTATTCCCCTAGAGAATGATCAATCCCCCAGTACTTGCCACTTCACTATACTACATCGGTCAGGTACACTGCCTGGTGGGGATTGCAAGCCTCTTGAGATCCCTCGAGAGGTAAAACCTTTTGCGAGGGCGCAATCCCACGCATCAGGGGACCAAATGCATGAGTCTCTTTTGACTTAGGTATGCTTGAAAGTTGATCTTGAACCTGATGAATGGATCAAAGATAGTGGGTGCTCAAGACACATGACGGGAAACAAAAACCTTTTCTCAACCTACCAAGTGTACGATGGAGGTAATGTCACATTCGGTAGCAAGCTTAAAAGTAAAATCATCGGAAAAGGTACAATCTCTCATGACTCTCTCTCTATTGATGATGTTGCTTATGTAGATAATTTAGGATTTAACCTGCTTAATATAAGTCAACTATGTCGCAAAAAGTATAACGTCCTTTTCAGTGAAAATGGAAGTAAAATACTTAAAAATGGAATAACCGTAATAAAAGGTGTTTTAAAGAACAACGTCTATGTTATGAAGTTAGATAAAACACTTAAAGATAAGCTATGTCTTACCTCTTTGGACGAAAACTCAACTCTATGGCATCGACGCTTAGGTCACACCAACATGAGGCTTATTCAATCTTTATCTTCCAAAGAACTCGTTAGGAATCTACCCAAGTTGAAATATGACCAACACTTTTGTGATGCTTGCAAAATTGGAAAACAAGTACATAATAGCCATAAGGCTAAAAATATGGTATCTACATCTAGGTGCCTTGAATTATTACATATGGATTTGTTTGGCCCGTCGGCTATACAAAGTTATGGAGGAAAATTTTACACTCTAGTCATAGTAGACGATTACTCTAGATATACATGGACAAAATTTTTGAAAACCAAAAATGAGGCATTTGATAAATTTGAAACTCTGAGTAAAATAATCCAAAATCAAGTAGGAAACAAAATAGTAACTATAAGAACTGACCATGGTAGAGAATTTGACAACGAAACTCAATTTGGAGCTTTTTGTGATGCTAATGGTATTACACATAATTTCTCAGCTCCTCGAACACCTCAATCTAATGGTGTAGTAGAACGTAAAAATAGAACAATTCAAGAAATGAGTAGAACCATGTTAAATGAACAAAACATACCACAAAAATTCTGGTGTCACGCCGTAGATACATCAACCTATATTTTAAATCGTGTGTTAATAAGACCATTTCTTAATAAAACACCATATGAACTTTACAGAGGGCAAAAGCCTACATTAGGATACTTTAAATTTTTCGGAAGCAAATGTTTTATCTTAAACACAAAAGATTATCTCACCAAATTCGACCCAAAGTCGTATGAAGGTGTTTTTCTTGGTTATTCACAAAATAGTAAAGCGTATATTGTTTTGAATAAAGAAACCTTAAGAGTCGAGGAATCGTTGAACATAACATTCGACGAAAGTCCACCTCCTCCTAAGACATCACCTTTGGTAGATGATGACTTAGTCGAAAGTCAAATGGTCCAAAACAATGAAAATATTGAAAGTGACAAGGAAATAGTACCGGCTAAAAGGGAAATAACCAACATTAAAGAAACCAAAAGTCATCCATTAGAAAACGTCATCGGTAAAATAAATGAAAGAACATTAAGGTCCAAGGCTCAAAATGAAAGCAATTTCTTTTGCTTTGTATCAACAATTGAACCTAAAAATGTAAACGAAGCTATAAACGATGAATCTTGGGTTATAGCTATGCAAGAAGAATTAAATCAATTCATTAGAAATGACGTTTGGACTTTAGTTCCACAACCTAAAAATCAAACCATAATCGGGACAAAATGGGTATTTAGAAATAAAATGGATGAAAATGGCGTAGTATCTAGAAATAAAGCTAGGCTAGTAGCTCAAGGGTACAATCAACAAGAAGGTATAGATTATGATGAAACTTTCGCACCAGTAGCTAGACTTGAATCTATTAGAATACTACTGCTTATGCGTTGCACAGATTAAATATCAAATGATTAAAAGGCTTTTTAAGGTTTATAAATGAAGAAGTATATGTTGCACAACCTCCCGGCTTTGCCGATTTTGAATATCCAAATCATGTTTACAAACTTAAGAAAGCTTTATACGGACTTAAGCAAGCACCAAAAGCTTGGTATGATCGACTTAAGACCTTCCTAGTTGACCATAAGTACACCATGGGCCTAGTAGACAATACTCTCTTTACCAAGAAAAAGGGATCACATATCATCATCGTCCAGATATATGTGGATGACATTATATTCGGTTCAACTTGTCAAGAATTATGCAATGACTTCTCAAAAAACATGCATGACGAGTTTGAAATGAGTATGATGGGGGAACTAAACTTTTTCTTAGGTCTCCAAATAAAACAATTAGAAGATGGGATATTCTTCAACCAATCAAAGTATATCAAAGATATGCTTAAAAAGTTTGGTCTTGAAGACTCAAAACCTATGAAAAAACCAATGTCCTCCGAAACCAAACTCACTAAGGATGAAGAAAATGAATCCATAGATAGCACTAAATATAGAGGAATGATTGGTAGTTTACTCTATCTTACGGCTAGTAGGCCGGATATTATGTTTAGTGTGTGTTTATGTGCACGTTTTCAAGAAGATCCTAAAGTATCCCATCTTGAAGCCGTTAAACGGATATTTAGATACATCAAGGGCACTACACATTTAGGATTATGGTATCCCAAAGGAACGGGTGTAGAAACCATAGTGTATGCCGACTCACACCATGCCGGTGACTATGTTGATAGAAAAAGTACTAGCGGTATTTGTACTTTTGTAGGACATTGTCTCACTTCATGGTTCGCTAAGAAACAAACAGCCCTCGCAATCTCAACAACAGAGGCAGAGTATGTGTCTGCAGGAAAAGCGTGTCAACAAGCACTATGGATGAAACAAGCTCTCGTCGATTATGGAATTGAACTCAACGACATTCCCATTCTCTGCGACAACAAAGGAGAAATTGATCTAAGCAAAAATCCAGTCCAACATGCTAGAACTAAACACATTGAAATACGCCATCACTTCCTACGAGACAATGTTCAGAAGGGAAACATCTCCATTGAGAAAATTTCCTCAGAGGACAACATTGCAGACATTCTCACAAAACCCCTCAAACGAGAACCTTTCAACAATCTTAGACTAGGATTAGGGTTAATGGAACCTAGTGAATAGATAAAACGTTAGTTTAAATTATAGCTTAGCCAAACACAACAAAATAAGGTTTCTGATCCCGCGGATCCAAACCATAACAAAGACGGAACCTTTGTTAGGGATCCGCCGGATCCGTAGCATGTACAGCTCAATATATAATTTTATATACAACACCAAGTACTATTCATCACCACTCTAAATCATATCACCCTACTATATCCGACCCATACTCAATCACCATCATAATTTTGGCCACTTTCTTCCACAAATCTGTGCTCCTAACACCACTGTAAGTATACTTATCATATTGATACTCCTGATCTGCGTCTAGGATTTCTATTTCATGCACAAAACTAAAAACTTGGGGTATATGCATAATGCTTGAAAAATCATGAAACATATTTACTGAATTATACTTAAAAACATGTTTTTCATAGTTAGGAATTGCATCTTATAGCACATTACCTTTATTGATAAAAAAACCCCATGAAATTTTCATTTTGCTAAAACCTTCCCACGACTAGGTAAAATGGCTTTTGAACATTGTTCATACAAATACAAAAACTTTGGATTTTAAACATCACTTGCATAATGTCTCTTGAATGCTAAAGGGAATACATAACTAATATGTATTTTCGGGTACATTCAAACGTAGCTACATTGAATTAGGAGTGTTTCGGTTATCTCTTGTTTTTAAACAAAACTTGCATATATTTAATTTTCATACATCAAAAAGTGTCGAGATAACCGCACCTCCACATTGTCCCCATGTAGGCACACACTAGAAATTTTTTACTTAAATTAAGTTTTACTAAAACTTTATTATTTCGTGCTTAGGAGAATCATGCCTCCCGCAACCAACTATGATCACAAACGTACCACTCAATATCTTCCAAAAGTCCACAAAACCAAAGGTTTAACCGAAGCCCAAGTGAATATCTTTAAAGCCTTAGAGAAAAAGTATGTCCATGAGGGTAGAGTCGTAGATCCCTCATTCTATGAAGGAACAAATCTTAGGGAACAACTAGCCGGAATTCATTTCGATTCTCTTCTAGACCTTGATGAAAAAATTGTCCCTTGGTTCTTGCTTGAGTTTTATGCTAGTGTTGGGTTAAGTACTAATGACGAAGGTTTCATAAACATTCACTTTGTTGCAAATGGTAACCAACTCAACATCCCTCTTGATCAATTTGGAGAAGTCATAGGAGTTCCAAGTCATGGAACAAGTATCTATTCGGACAAATGGTCCCTAACGGTCTTAGAATCCAATCTCGAAAGGACGGCACCATATGCCACTCCTCTCGCATCAAAAGAAGTGATTAGGGAACATCTCTTCATTCCTAGGAACAACCCCATAAGGATGTTTCGTGGGCGTGAAGTGGCTAGAGATCCATTTGCCATGGAACTAAATGAGCTTAAGCCCCAATTCAAGAAAATGGAAGAGGTTTTAAGGGCCAATGTCATGTGCACCATAGGAAACCGTGATCACATCAATGCTTGTCTTTGCCACATGATGTACAATATCTCAACTCGTCAACCTTTCAACCTTGCTTACTACATTGCCAAGAGAATGGCCGATATCCCGGTCCAAGTTAAAGTGGCATTGCCTTATGGTATTGTAACACCCCCGTTTTCGATATTCGCAGCGGAAATATAAGTTGGGGTGCTACCTCACGGTTCACAGTCATGATAATAGAAAATGACTCGAAAAGAGACGTTTTAAATAATTTGTTATCATTCATTTATTAAAATCAGAGTTTACATGTAGAGGTCCCAGCAGGAGGTTTCGAAATACGTTATAAATGATATATTATTCATTTGAATGATAACAAAACGGACACTCTTTTAAAAGAAAGTCCACCGCCACTCCGTGCCAAATCGTACTTCCTGTTACCTGAGATAATCATGCTAAAAAGTCAACACAAAGGTTGAGTGAATCCATAGCGTTTAACGTTAAATCAGTTTGAACACAAGCCAGATAGAAAGTAAATCGGTTATATCGCAGTTTATTATATATTGCTCTAAGTCTCATGAATCGCAAGGCGTTAACACGATGGACACCATAGTTATAAGCTATGATGTAAATCACTACATAATTAAATGTAGCAATTATGCCCTCGAGTAGGAGTCTGCCTGAAACTCTTTATTAAACGATTTCAAATAAAATGCATTGGGTCACTTATCCAGCAACACAATGGGATTGTCAATCCAATAGATCTATTCATTATATTCGCGCTCACCCGAGAGTGATTAATTGTTCATGATAAAGGGACTTTTAAATAGGCAACAGTTAAACTTATGCAATATAAATCAGGAAAGCATACGGAAAAAATACTTGTGTTCGGTTTGGTAGCATGTATCTCCCCACATATTTAGAAAAACGTATATAAAAAGTGGGACTATGAACTCACCTGAGCAGTCTGGATGGAATACAAAATGACAGAAAGTTGATAAACGTCTCCGGACAAGGAACCTGGGTTGTTATGCCAATATTTAGTAATCATTTCTGATGATTATAGTTTATTTGTTCGTTTCGTTTCGTTCTTATGTTTTCTGTTTATTCATTTGTTCGTTGATTCGTTAAATATAGCTTTCGTTCATTTATTAGTTCTTCATATCTTACTTTCGTTTGTCAATAAAATAAACGTATTATGTTAATGTTAAGTCGGAAAATTAAAAATAGAAATGATAGAAATAGTGGTTATGAAAAGTTACGTTTTAATCCCTAAAGTTTGGTCAAATGACAGTTTATACCCTGGACTTTCAGAAAATGACAGTTTTTACCCTCAAGTTTCAAAAATGACATTTTCTACCTTTCATATTTGTTTTTGTCAAAAATGACCCTAAGTATAAAAGATTTATAAAATCAGCACATAAAAACTTAAATTTAGAAATCACACTTATGAAATATATGATATGGCTAGAGTTTTAGACTCCATTAACTTAGTGAAAACTAGATCATTTCCCGAGCTTTTTGATCCTATGAGTAGCTTACCAGGTCGTCTTTATCTCGGTCAAGTTTCATAATTTTTGAAATTTATTTGATAGTCGAGATATGGTGCTAAAGTCGTCTAGGTGGAAACAAGTTTTAACAAAATCCGGAAAATAGTTTTATAGACTAGCGTTGGACACATCTTTGGACGCGAATATCTTTTAAACCATTCGATGGTTTTTCAAACTTTTTCCTTCTAAATTAAGTTTACTATATGAACTTTAGTATGCCAGAAATTTAGAATTTTTAAAGGTCTTATGGGGTTCGAAAACTAGGTTGAAAGTCAGGCTGTTGGTCGAATTTATTGAAAAATAATAGCTGATAATCAGGTTCCTATATTTAGCGATATGGGGCAAAGTTTAAGACTCAGTATCTTTTAGCTCGGTTGATCATTTTCTTTGATTCTTTTTCCTAAATTATGTTCACCATGTGAACTTTAATATGCCAAGAGGACAAAAATTTTAGTGATAAAATAGGGATAGAAAAGTAGGTCGAAACTTGGTCTATTGGTTGAACAAAACAGAAAACAAGTAACTGGTACTTTGCTTTTATTCTTAGCGATAAGAGACAATTTTTATGACTTGATATCTTTGTAAAAACTTAACCATATTGCGTAATTCTTTTTCCTGTCATTAACTAGTTGGGTGAACTTTATAAGTACTAAAAATTAGATTTTATGGGGATCGTTTGGGTTTCTATTTATGGGTCACAAGTTAGCCTCCTGGGTTGGTTATTCATTCGATTGAAACTCAGTAAAAGACTCGATAAGGGTTTTAAGGTTTTTAAACATTTGTAACTTAGTTTCTATGCATGGTATGATATTGTTGAGTATGTTTTAACATGTTTTACTGATCTTTGATTCATTTTAACAAAAACTCGAACATACAGGGTGCGTTTGTGTGAACTTCTCGATCAGACAAGCAAAAGAGAAAAGGAAAACTTATATTTTATGATCTTGTGTGTTATTAATGATTATGTAGTAATGTTTTTTAGATGTTTTTAAGAATAAATAACATAAGTAACTGAATTTAAAGAAGTTTAGAATACTTACTTAAGGTTGGTGATCGACTAGGGTTTGATAGGGCGAAATGATTTGTTTCTTGAGCACGATGGGTTCTCTTTTCTTCTGAATTTTCTATGGCTGATGTTGAGTGTGTTTAGGGCTGTGATCAGTAAGTGATGGAGAATGGAGTTGTTTAGTGTTTGATCGATTGAGGTGTGTAGAGAAATGTGGAGTTTAAGTTGCTATTTATAGAAGAGGATGTTTAGGGTTTGTAAGAAGAGATAAGGAGACAAGGTGAGGGAGACCATGGCTGACAGAAAATGAACATTGCGCCACTTGGAAGGGTAGAGGAGAGGGGTGATGTGTTCTAATTTATAGCCAAGGGTTTAAACTGCCAATGAGGAGGGTTCTAGCATATGAAGTAGGACATGTGGATATGTTTATTGAAGAGGATGAAGAAGAGAGGGGAGAATATGTCTTGGACTAGATACATTGTATTGTATGTCGATTTTATTAGAAGTAATCTAGTTATGGTTGTGGTTGTGTTTCGAACAGAATTTTAGGGAGGAAGTCGAAGGAGGCTTTGTGGTGTTGTATAATGAGCTTTAGGAGTTGTATTGAAGGTTTACGGATATTGGTTAGTTTAGTTTAAGTTTTTAGTTACTTAGAAAATATTTAAAGTTTCCTTTATATTTTGCATAAACCGAATTATGTAGGAAATGGAGAAAACAAAATAAAAATAGGTTGTGCTTAGAGAAGTTGTACCATAGGTTTAATAGGGTTGTACTATTATGTACAATATATGAAAAATATAGTTTTATTAGTTTATGTAGTTATAAAAATTTTATGTTAATTTTTATTAAGTTTAAAAGTAAATAAATAAGATTTTTAGTTCTTGTGCATTAGGCACTTGTACATTGAGTTAAAAGACTTGTAAAAATATTTAAGGAGTTTAGGAAAAATAATTTTTAAGAGTTATGCATAAATGGTTTGTACTTTATGCTTTAAAATAATATAAATAGGATTTTATTAAAGATTTTGTAAATACATGGGTTCGTGCATAAAAGACTTGTACTTTAGCTTTAATAATTTGTACATTTAATATTTTGTAAAAATATTGTATAAATAAAATAGGGTTTGTGAAATGAATACATAAAATCACAGTTATGTGAAATTAGGGTTTTACGGAACTAAATAGATTGGGTTTCTGGTGCTTTGGTAACTTGTACATTAGCTTAGATGAGTTGTATTTTTATGTTGTAGGGTTTTGTTATTCATATTTGGTGTTGTGATGCATTTTAGGGTTTCCTAGAAACTCTATATAGATAATGAATGTTTTGTTGGTACGTTCGTTAAGGATTTATCGTAAAATGGTAAATGGTGTTTTGTAATATTTTCATATAAATATGTTTATGAAATAAACCTTAGATTCGTTAGGTTGGTCTGTGTGGAAGCACGTTTATCAGGGATGTGAGTTACGTCACATAAGATAGGAGATACAATAAAAAAAAAAAAAAAATACACGTAGAAAAGGATAAATATTCTGAGTGCTAGCTTATCTTAAAGTGGGATTTTTCACAGTGGTTACAGTCACCCCCCGTTAAGGGAATCTCGTCCTGAGATTCAGTCTATGTTGGTCGAGATGTGAGGGAAAAGGTTTGGGTATCCTGTCCGCATTTGATTCTGTTATCTTAGAGGCGATGGGTAGTAATTTGTAGACATCTATTGTGGTTGGTCAAATGGATTTAGTATGAACAAATCAAAATTTTACTTTTGATTGAGAATTGTTATTTGAAAATCTGAAAAGTTAACTGTTCCACTTATGACATGATTCTTCCTAAATTATACATAGTTGGCTAGGCTATGCATAATTAAGGATTGAATGATGTGATATTTGGTCCAGTTATGATGATACTTATATTTCTTCAAAAGTTTTAGACGGTGTTCAACGTTTTGTTTTTGTAAAATGATCACATAATTGCTTTTCTCAAAAATTCTGTTCATACTATGATGATAGGTTAGGGATTTCTAGGGTGGAAATGGGTTATCCTTAAAACAAATATTAGGGTTCGAGTGGAATTCTTACGGGATGGTCAAAACGTATACTAACCAAATTTCTAGTGATATGACAGTGTAGTGACTACAAACAGGTCAAATGGAATAGAAACGTAGATTATGATTATTACGGAAATATTACAAGGTAGAGACTTCGTACGGTAAAAAGGATAGTTAATACACTTAGGTTACGTTCATCGTAACTAAGGTAGAGTACATTAGGAAAATTCTTAGGAAGTTTTACGATACGATTTATTTAGCTATAACGAAAATTTATCTTCTGCTTAAATAGGGATGTCATTCCTTGACATTGGCGGGATCTTAACGAGTCTTCATTCTCCTGTACTAGTCTTGGTTCGGCTGTGCGTTCCCATCTCCTAACACATACGCTCTTCCGCGGGCACCGTTGTTCTGGTCGTCTTTTGATTTTGGGCACCGGCTCTTGAAATGCCCCTTTTCACCGCATCCGAAGCAAGTTACGGTTACCGGCTGTAGGTTGGCTCCTGTTGCTCTACAGTCTTTGGTCTGATGTCCAATTCTCTGACACCTTGCGCACTTAACAGTGCATGGACCATAGTGGTGCAACAGGCATTGACTACATGACGGTTTTCTTCCAACATAACCACTCCTCTCAGCAGGTGTGGTGGTATAGGCTTTAGCAGTCTCCTGTCGGCGATTCTGTTGGTGGTGGTGATTGTTACGATCGTGTTGGTAGTTGTTGTGGTGGTGGGTGATCCTTCTATCATCAAGCCTTCGCTTGTGATCATCATTTCCTTGAATAGAACTTCGCTTGATTTCACGATCCATTAACTGCTGAGCTATGGTAATCGCCTCTTCCAATGATTGTGGCTTGGACGCAATCACATTTCCCTCAATGCTTCGAGGTAATCCTTCCGTATATTTCTCAAACATTTTCTCCAGATTAGGCACAATAGTTGGACATAGGAGAGCAAGCTCCTGAAACCTCCTGTTGTATGCCTTGAGATCCATTCCTTTCACAACCAGTTGGTGGAACTCATCCTCCAGCTTCTTAATTTCAGTACGGGGGCAATACTTCTCCAACATCTTCTTCTTGAGATCTTCCCAAGTCAGTTGGTGAGCTGCTTCAACACCTATAGTGTAACACCCCAACCCGGCAAGGGTAGAAGTATCACATTAATGGTTTCATATCAGATCAAAACACAGCATACATTCAATAGTAATACAAGGATTCTCAAAGGTTACAAATGAAATACTGAATACACAAGGCTACAAAGGAACAAAAGCTAAATACTAAGTCTGCAATTGCAAATCCTTCTAATAACTTCTACTTCAGAATAACTATCAAGGTCTTCTAAGTCCATAAGTCTCTTCACTCATACCCAGCTTCCAACTAAAACCTGCCGCGGGAAAAGAAACGCGGCTGAGCTTAAAAAGCCCAGTGAACAGATATATAATAAACGAAAACAAAAGCAAATGAAACGAACATGTATGGTTTAGTGCATTGGGATATATAAGTCATAGGTAAAGAATATAAATAAGAATGAAATGAAAAGAAAAGAAAATAAAAGGATCAATAATCCTCCACGAGCCCGAACAAATCAAATATAGTAACCATGTCTTCATAATCATATAGGGGGGAGACCTCTTATATAACCAGATACTATGAGGGGTGTCCTCATTCTTCCAATTGGAGTAGCTAACTCCCGAACTTGTGAAAGACATGGATTGAACCCAGCATCAGTCACCGAACAATATATAATATCAAATCATGTTAAGTCCACGAACACGGACACGAACCTAGGATTGCAACCCATACGTCCCCCGAACAATAATATTGGCCATAATAAATAATAAAGCGCACAAGTCAAAATGGGAACGGTGTGAGAAATCACTCACCCACACGTGAGTCATGCCACTGGTGCATCAATGACACGGCCATGTTACCTTCATGGCTAGGAAACGAACTTGGCTCGGGTATCAAACTGAAAGGTCAAAAGTCTAAATCAAAGCAAAGGTCCAAATAGTATAAGTCACCAAATCATGGTCAAGTCCAAATATCAAAGGTTCATGGCAAAGGGTTCATCATCGAAGGTTCATAATCAAATGGTTCATTTAAAGTAATCTTTATCAATTGATTTTATAAAAATGACCTTTAATAACGGTTTTCACAAAAGTAGTCTTGAAAAGTAGTTTTCACAAAAGCTTAGTCAAATTATAAATAAAAGTGGTATCGCATATTTCATAAACATCATCTTTAAAAATAATTTTTCCTCAAAACGTTTCCATAATATAATTGAAAAGGTTTTCACAAATTACCATTCATACCCCTCTAGTTACATTAATTACAAAACAAACCCTATATTTACATAATTTACAATTTAACCCCTATCATGTTTATATTTACACATCAAGCACTATATTATCCAAGATTACAGAATATACCCTCAATTTAACATATTATACGAATCATACCTTCAGATTTCACCTAATTACAAAACTAGTCCTTTAACTTTATAAAATTACCATTTTAAGACCTAATTTCATTATACTTACATATCAAGCCCACAATTACCCAAAATTGCACATTACACTCTTAATATCATTATTTACACAGAATAACGATGAATTTCCAGGATTTTCAATTTAGTCCCTCTATTTTAAATAAATACAATTCGTACCTTATAAATACAAATTAATTCTTTTCTTGCAATATTTACACTTAGGACCCTCATTTTATATTTTTTTTATACATTGCTACTGACCTAAATAACAATACAAAAACATCCCACAAGTTTCAAAGTTGGCAAAACACACCCCTCTAATTTAATTTCCTAATCGGCATACATTTAAATTAACAACCTAAACCCTAATTTGTCCCCATCATCACACAATCATTAAACAGTCATAAGATGCATTTATTACTCGGATTTCATCAAAGAACCCTAACCCTAAAATCGTTCTTAGAGTTTCTTTATTTTCTTTTATTCGATATTCATAAATCCGATTACAACAAAACTAACCACGAACAATCTAAGCTTCTATAAATTGTTCCAACATTTTTACCAGATCATATGGTTCGCATAAGGTCCAAAATAAATGATTATAACACCTGGTAAAATAGTATGGCTTGTCTTGGATTTTTAATACGTTTTTGTCCTCTAAAATTATTACGATCTATATATCATGCATGGTTCATGTTATATATTTTATTTAGTTCTTATAGGGTACTAAGAACATAAGAAAAATAATACTTGAAGGATCGAACGAGCAGAAGGGATATATGGAATTATGTACGTCTCGTATGCAAAATTCGACAACCAAAAATCCTAGCGAACAAACGAACAAGTCCACGACCTTCTAACAAATTTTTCTAGCTTCCTTAGATGTTGTATAACTCCAGAAAAATGTCCCACGAATTTTCCCAAGTCGAATGAAGGCAGATCGAATTTTTGTTAGGGTTTTTGAGTTTCGGTATATATAATATATAGGATAAAATCATGGACCGAATAAAATAGGGAGAGGGAACAAAGATTTCGGTCCAAGCTATTGTATTTAAGATCAAATACTGATTTTTGAGATTTTTTAATTTTATTTGTAATTATCTTGCATTTTATATATTTTAAATCAAATTAATAATAATAATAATACACAAAATTAATTAAACCGGCCTAAATATTTATTTCGTATAAATATAAATTTTTTGTACACTTCAAAATGTTTAATTGTAGACATAGAAATTACTTCGCTTCATATCTTGCTCATTCCCGAAGGTTTGGGATTTATTTGGTACTTTAAATGCTTATTAATCAACTTTTAAAATTATAGGGGCAAATTGGTCTTTTTGAATGTTTTAGATTTTTGGGTATTACAACTTATTCCCCTCTAAAAGAAAATTTCGTCCTCGAAATTTGAAGTCGCAAAGTGAAACGATGTCGTAGCGAGTCGCAAAAGATCATCACGAACATTCTCATGCCCGAGGAGGTTCTTTCAAAAAGATCTTCAGACCAAATAGTTTCTCATGACTCGAGTCAAAACGAAGTGGGTTCGAATTTCGTCAGAAAGAGACAAATTAGGTTGTTTCTGATCAAAAGACCATGCAACAAAAATGGAGGATAGGTAAATCTCCAGGATCTCATATGGAATACGAACAAGAGTTCAAATCAAATTAATTGTATCAACAGTAAGGAGTTTTACAAGCATTCAAGATTTATAACTGAGGTCAACAGAATGAAAACGAGAGTCCAAACTCATCCAGATATTTAACGAATGAAGGTAGAGTTTACGCATAGGTAGAATGAACTTAAAGTCTCACTAATCACGGATAATCCAACGGAGATTCAAATTCTAAACTTCTTAGGTACTCCCCAAGATATCCTATGCCCACAACAAGTGCACGTTATATGATGTAAGTATTATCACGTTGGCCAGACGTCATAATACTGGCATCATATAAATATGCCCTTATGATGGTCATACTTTATCTCAAGTCGAAATCAAAACCACCTATCTTAATTCACCTAGTACTTCTATAGTCTCAAAGGTCAACAAGATCAAATGTCATAGTCAGGAGGGAAAACAAAACTATTCGCAAGAGTATCAAAATCCCATATTGCCTAGCAGAAATGAGGTACGCCGTCACAAGCATCATATCTTCCACAATTCGCCAAAATCTCTCAAAACAAAGCCATCACCGAACATACGAAAAATGAACACGAACAGAAATGCTTCTAGGAAACTTAAATCATTAAAGGATCTTATTACTATATAACGAAACTTAAGAGGGTCTACGGAAGTGAAAGTTAGTCGTCAAAATCTTCGGTCTTCCAAGAATCAATTTTTCCAAACATAAAGGGTCTGTTTCTAACCTCCGTTCATTCAACACCTCCAATCTCCTCAAGTCCGGTTAATCTGTCTTCGTTTGTCCATCAATCGGAAAGTGAAACCAAAATCGGGAACTTGTCTCTGGTTCGTCGAGCCTCCTGCAGTTCTTCTTGGAATGTGATGGAGTAATGTAGATTTCTGGCACGATCTTTTCCATCATCCAGTCTGCTTCCGCTCTCAATTCATCTTAGTACAACCAAGATGAATAGGAAAATTAGACTGCATGTCTTCATCAGTTCCAGGTTCGCCATCTTGACTAAATTTCTTCTTCTGCATCGCCAACACTTCTACCTTTTAAGGAATGTCTTCACTCTTCAGGGTAGCCGCCGTTGTTGTCAACTCCAGGTCAGGCTGGGAAATAATTCTTCTGATATTTTTCTAGTTGTCTTTGATGCATCCGAAAACTTCTTGTGCGGCAAGGGAGTATCACCGAGTCTCTCTCTGATTTATCCCAAAATTGTTACGCCTGAAGGTATGGCAGCTAATTTCTAACTTAGCTTTTCCAAAACTCCATTCTCAACTAAGCTGTTTCTATCTGTTCACGAAATTTCTCAATGGTATCATAAGTTGCAAACATCTTCCAGAATTCTTCTGCAGAGTTTAAAGGGTTTCAGTTCTCCATTCTATTGTTGGTTTTGACCACATGGTGATAGTTTTCAAAGCTCGCGGAATTTAAAGAGGTATCCTCAATTAAAACATCGTTGTCTCAACAAATATCAATCTCTCAGTATGCACAAATGACTAATAAAGTGCAAAGATGATTTTCATGCTCTTCCTCGTCTCCGAATGTACTATTAAGTCATACAATGACCATTTGCCCAAGTACTCACGAGAAAAACATTATTTATCAAATTCACAAAACAGTCAGAGCTTTAGCTAATACTATTAGCGTCCCTAACCGTCATAGCAGTCGTTTACGAATACAGAAGGCGATTCTAAGAATAAAATTAATTCATCAGAAGGAAACTTCGCGCTCTGAAATTAAACAAACACGTAGTCGTTTCAGGGAGGACGAATATTGGCTCTTAACAGTAATACGGTTCAGCTATCTCTAGTCACCATCCTTCTTAATCGCGAACGAAACTGCATGTTAGGAATATAAATATTCATATGAAGGTTCGGTCACCCCGAGTATCTAATTAGCATTTATATAGCTCGTAGGCTTATTTATATAAGCTTAGTATTATTAGTATTATTAGTTTTATTAGATTAGTCGTATCTATATTTGTGGAGTGGGTCGGGGCTTTCCCCACTGTCAGCTCACTCCACAGCCCACTAGGGGCACAAATATGTAGAAGTATAAATACCCCTTCCCACACTTGGGAAGGGTTGGAACTCTTCACACATTAATCTAACATTCCAGATTTCTTTTTCAAGAGTCTCCCACCTCTCTCTAAAACTTCATCTCTCTAGTTCTTGCATCTAACTCAAACCATGGATCTAATCTTCCATGAATCAAGACCACCCGAATCAACCACACAATCAATATGGTTATTTCCTACAATTGGTATCAAGAGCCATGGTTTCATCTTGGTCAGATCTGTGGTCAGTGGCTTTATATTCGGTTGGTCAGATCTGTGGTCAATGGTCAGTGGCTTTACAATTGTTGGCTTTACATTATTTGTTCAGATGTGTATGCTATATTTTTGTTACACGTTTCTCTTTTAAACGGAATATAGATACTACTAATCTGTGGTCAGTGGTCAATGTTTTTTTTATTCGGTTGTTTCTTAACTCATGACTGCTCGAATTCATCTTTCCAAATCCAGATTTGCTTTAATATTCTTGTGGGCTTCCAACACTTTTTAAGCACTTAATGTTTTGGTCTAATGTTTAAACGATTTTAAGTTTGTGGTTGCGGCTTATTTTTGTTAAACGATTTTTAAGATCTGGGTTTAAAAGTTTTCATGACTACACATCGGTTCGTTAAGTCTTTGTAAAAACAACAGTTTTGTGTTTCATGTTATATTTTTGAGGTTGTTTTGTACCATCTTGTGAATATTGTAGTCGGAAACTTGTCATATAAGATAAAATGTTAACAGATCTGGGTTTAAAAGTTGGGTTAATGTGGTTAAGAATGACAGAATTTTTGGGCGGAATACTTGGTCGGAATCTCGCCGTGTTCTTGGCAGCTGCTGGTGTAAAATGATGGTGTTCTTGGAGGCGGTTTGTGTCAAAGAATGGTGTTCATTGTATGCGGTTTGTGTCTTCTTGGGAGTGAAGTTTGGACTGTAACCAAAAATGGATAATGAGGACAAAAAGTACAAAAGTGACAGGTTTGACTGGTCAAAGACGCGGTTTGTCTATTGGCTTACAGACTCGGTTTGTCTGTTTAACCCTGGACTCGGTTTGTCCAAACAGTCACGAACTCGGTTTGTCCATACTATCATGAACTCGGTTTGTCCATTTAAACACGAACTCGGTTTGTCTACTTTGTCATGAACTCGGTTTGTCTCAATGTTCACAACAACTATTACTCAGTCAAACACTGATGTCACAGTCAACAACAAGAAGTTCTACCCGTAACATAATCTAATTCGAACCAGAAACCAACAAATCCACTTGAAATGCTCAACAACTAATCTCATTCAATCCTAATCACTCGAAACATACACCTCAACAGAAATCTCTCGAAGCAAATAATCATAATCAACGAAACTCATTCAAAGAAAACTACATCTACATAATCGTACCATTTTCAGAAAAAGTAAATATCACAACATCAACCTCATAAAGGGGTGACTAATTACAAGACCTCAGTTCCTCTTTCGTAGGATTCAAGATACATCGCGACTCTCTAAGGTCTAACCCACGAAAGTATGAGAAACCATCATTGATCATATTGAAGCTTCGCTTCATTTAATATACGACATGAACAAGATAAAAGAAATATAACAATAATGTTATTTCCTTTTTCTTTCGGTCGATCAAGATAAAAGAATATACAACTTTTTGAGATCAAGTGGAGGTCCAACCCTCATGTTAATATCCGAACATTAAAAGAAAAATCAAAACAATCAAATGCTTTAATATTTTTTTGATTCGGTTATTAAAATAAAAAGTACATCATAACACCTACCCTTGAAGAAGTATATCTTGATCCGATTTGAGCATCGTAAGGAGATATGAGGTGTCGCCTATATTTGAAGATGATGAGAGGTTAAGGGTTGTGTTGTGGGCAATTTACTGATCGCTTATTCTTTGGATGAGGAGAGAGGCGGATTAGTTGGTAATGAAGATGGAGATTAGGGTTTGGGTGAGAGGATGTTGATAGTGAAAGGGGGCGTACTTTGTTAAGTGAGAGATTAGAGTTAAAATTGAGTAGGGTGCACCTTTAATACCGGTTAATTAGGGTTGGGTATTTATTGGAGTGGGCTTGCACTAGGTTCACATTGGGCCGAAGTAAATTTAATTGTCATTGGGCTGACTTGGGCTGTGCAAGTAATTTTATTGTTATCAGGGACGATTGGTTGTAGTTGGTTTTGTTGTTGAATGTGGTTGGGTTAGTCTTCGCAAGGACGAATTTGTTAAACATTGGTGATATAATTTTGGACGATATTTTTGATCATGCTTTGTTAACCCGAGACTGTGAATTAATTTTGGGTGAAATTTTTCGGGTTCATTGAATATAACTACTGTGCTAGTTATTAGATGGTTTCAAGTGCATTGGATTAAACTACAGTGGTTATTTAAACCTTCATACGGCTCGCATTTGGATTTATGAATGTCTTCGTGATTTCAGAGTTGTGGATTTTGCAGCATTGACCTATTGGTGCCCGCGATTTAAGTGAGTCTGCAATTTGATGTTTACGATGAGAGTTACAGTTGACAAATTGCAATTTGATTAATTGTGATTTGTCAAGTTGCGTGTTTGACTTATTGCGCCTTGACGGATTGCTATTTGACCAATTACGATATGACGTTGCGAGTTGACACTTGCGATTTGACTTATTGTGACTTGGTTGATTGCAATCTGACTTGTTGCAATTTGACAATCTGTGACTCGACTTGTTGCGATTTGATCAAGTAGTGATTTGACTCCTGTGACTTGAATTTCGAAGATTAATATTGCACTTCACTCTTAACTGTTCTTGTTGATTTCACGGTTTCTCTTGTAGATTTTAGAAAATCCCGCGAAAGATTCGATTTCTCGGTTTAAATCTCAAGAGCTGTAAAATCCCGTGAAATTAATTTTGGACATGTAGGCGGGACTTGGATTTAGACAAAATAAAACTTACGGGGTTTGACTATTTTTTCGGGATAAGTTTGTGCTTCAAGATCAGCAGGAATTGGGAAATTATGGTAACTTGGTTGGTTTGTTAATTCACGGGTTGGTGTACTTAGTGTCACAAACATCTCGGGGTGGATGGATGCACGATGTTTGTTGACTCTTGCTCAAGCGTATTTAAGGTGATTAGACCTGAATGTTCAAGAAGTGAATATATACAATAAAGGATGGAAGGTTGGGTATATATCACTACCTATATTTAAAGGAGTTACGTTGTTGTGCTCAATATAGGTTCTAAATCACAATTTGCAATTGAAGGTGATTAGACTTGGATGTTCACGAAGTGGATATATACAATTAAGGATGGAAGGTTGGGTATATATCACTACCTATATTTAAAGGAGTTACGTTGTTGTGCTCAATATAGGTTCTAAATCATAATTAGTGCAAGTTTAAGTCGCGGACTTGTTCTTTATCAAGCTTCATCAAGTGATTGTTGTTTCTCAAGCTTCTGATGGGATTGTTGTTCAAGACCTTCTCAAGAGGTAGTCAGGCTTAAAGATAAGAGGTGATTTGTTTGGAGACATGTTTTAACCTCTTACTCACTTTAAAGTCATATGCATTTCATCAAGCGGTTTTGGCATATAACGAGCTTCAATGAATTGTTAATCTACTAAACCATTGATGATGAGGAAAGCAAGGGGTTACTACAAGAGAGTCTTAATCACCATCTGCGTTGCAGTAGTTTCATTTGTTTCTTTCCATGTTTTGTGCCTGTCAAATTCACAAATATCACGGACTCTCAGCTTTGGCAAAAAGGTCATTTCATGTCCTTTTTGAGGGGGAGAATTATCGCAAGTTTCCTAGAAGTTCCGTCTCCAGCGATGTGAATTTTAGCGGTTCCGGTTACAGCGGGTCAGATCGTATCGGTTCAGTCTCCAGCGGTTTGAATCTTAGCAGTTTCGGTTACAGCGGGTCAGATCGTAGCGATTCAGGATTCAGTGGTTCAGTCTACAGCAGTTTGATACTTACTGTTGTGCAGTTAGCTCTTGAATTTATTTCTCAGATAAATCTCAAGAACTGTAAAATCCTGTACACAGTACGACAACTATTCCACATCCAAGTAACTGGGTCAGACAGCTTTGTTTGATAGGACTGACTATGAGTCATGGGCACTTCTAAGAATTAGCGCATGTTTCTTCTCTTTTTGGCTAGTCAACAGCACAAGATGATCACGAAATTAATCAGGTATTCTTTATTTGTAATTGAAGTTGAATTTCACGAAGGCGACTACTTATTTTATCTTGAAGTCGGGGTTGGTTGGATGCATGACCTTCAATGATAACTTGCTCGTGCTCAAAATTTAAGTTGAAGACTTGGGTTATCTAGTTACCAGCAGTTGGGGTAACTATCACTTAAGAGTTATTGGAGTACTCAGTGTCACACGTCCTTGACGTTGTCGATAATCGCAAGAGGTGTTAATGTCTCATACTTTGGTTGGGTATGGAGCTCTTAGAGATTTGCTTGGAGCATTAATTCTCTACACCGTTCTTCCAACATTAGTGCAAGCTTAAGTAACAAATTTGGGGTCTTCTACTTCAATTTTCAGTATTGGTATATCGGGTTCTCTTCATCAAGTGGTCACTAATCTATGTTCAAGGTTGGTTAGTTGGCCAAAGGTTTTAAAAGTTGTGATGTGATCTGTAATCCTCACAAGATATTCTTTACCCAAACTGATGTTCACCTAAATCAAAATCAGTCATGCCACATTCAATCTGTTACTTGCCTCACAGTTTCTTCTTGATTTTGTAAAATCCCGAGAAAGAACTTATTTCTCGGTTTAAATCTTAGATTTGTAAAATCCCGTGATGATGGACTATGCGCTCTTAACCATGATCGGGTTAAAACCATTATCAAAGTTCAGTTAAAGCATCATAAAGGGCTAGATTTGGGCATTAACCACAAGAAGTGACTACGGCGTTAATTCATTATTATTTATTTGAGGCTGAAGTGAAATTTCATGGGTGAGTGTACTTAGCATCTGAAGATATCGGGGAGGTTGGATGAAGATTCTTCGAGATCCTTGTTCGAGCTTTCAATACAATGACGAGGACTTGGATATCTAGTTATTTTGTCTTTCTCTCTATTACAAAATAACTATCACTTTAAGGAGTCACGTTGAAGTGCTCAGTGTCACACGAAGTTGTGGATATCCAAGAGGTGATGTGCGTCTTATACTTGATGGTTGGTTGGTTGAAGAGTATAGAGTACTTAGGGATTCGATGTTGCACGAAGTCTCTACACCGCTCTTTGTCACGCATTAGTATAAGTTTAAGTCACAAGTTCGGGTTATATTACTTCAGTATCAAGTTCATCATATTGGGTTTTTTTCTCCATCAGTGGTCACGACATCAAGCCGACAGTATGATAATGGGGTTGGTAACGAGTTAGATGAGAGAAGAAGTAAAGAGAGAGATAATGACGTCCGTACACATCAGTGCAGGCCTCGTTCTTCATCAGTATGACGTCTGAATACCTCTGTTCAGGCCTCGTTCTTCAAAGAAAAGAAAAGTGTACGCTTGAGTGCACTTTATCTTCAAAAGAAGAGGAATCTTCTTATTTATGGCCATTCTCATCAACAAGATTCATGCTCTTTCCGTGCTTATTCAATCTTCAAGTGGATCTGCGCATATTGGAGTATTCTTTTATTCACGTATTCAACCAAAAATTGCAGTTGACAGGCATATGCAATTTTTGAGGGGGGGAAAGGGTGAATAAACAACGTGTTAGTCTTCAAGAACCGTCAAACGAAGTTACTTATCATTGATGGTATTCATATTCACTGGTTCAATCATCAAAAATTGCAGTTGGCAGGCATATGCAATTTTTGAGGGGGGGAAAGGGTGAATATTATTCTACATGTTGGTTGATGATTGAGAATGGTCATACGACTCCTGAATACGTCAGTTCAGGAGTTGTGCAAACCATGTTTCTCCAACACTACTTCTTCTGTCTATCAAGGTGTTGAAGAACATGGTCATGGAATGCTAATCTACATATTCTCACGAGCTGGTACAATCAGTAACAATGGGTTTCTAGTCGATGCTTCATGTACACGTCATTAGGCTGCATGTACACATCATGATGATGATTCCGATTAATCGTAACCATCATGGGGGAGAGAAATGTGTACACCAAGGACGCACAACAGGTTCACGTGATCAGGGCTTAATATCCAGGATGGATAAATACTGTAGATGATCAGTGGTTCAACTTGTTACCTTGGTATTATCGTTTCACTGCTACGTTATGTGCTGATTAATCGTAACCATCAGGGGAGAGAGAATGTGTACATCAAGGACGCACAACAGGTTCACGTGATCAGGGCTTAATATCCAAGGATGGATACATATTATATATGATCAGTGGTTCAACTTGTTACTTTGGTGTTATACCAAGGACTGAAGAAGGTCGAGTCGTCAGTCTACTCTTCATTCTCTGTTGGGTGTTATTATCTCATGTGTATGCTGCGGGCTGATGGGTTAGATGTAAGGTTACTGGAAGGCATTTGGTGAGATGAAAATGATTGGTACTCTATTCCTCCACATTGGGCAATCTTGAAGAAGGTCGAGTCTTCAGTCTTCTCTACATTCAAGAATGTTGAGCTCTTTTCTTACAACTTGATATTTAACTTAATCCCATGACAGTTCTTGTTTGATGAGTTGTGGAGTTAAGTTAGGTTCAAGTTGTTCCGTAGTTTTAGGTTAAGTCCAACTTGATGTTAACCTAACCTCATGACAGTTCTTGTTTGATGAGTTGTGAGGTTAAGCTAGATTTCAGTTGTGGCTCAACTTAAACTACCGAAAAGATGCATAAGGTTTTTGACGGCGTCATTCAAGGACGGGAGTGTTAGAAGATTAAAGACGGCATGCATTTGGTTATCAAAAGACTTCTTCATATTTCGGGCGTTCATCCAGAGTCTTCTTCCTATTATGGGTGATCGTCAGAGGTTGTCAGATTGGGGGAGAGCACTAATTAGGGGAGAGTGAAAAGCCAGAATCATTCCCTGATTGAAAGTGCTCACATTGCTCTTCAGCAAGTCAAGTGATGAATGCGATGAAGATTCAGAATGCTGAGGAGTAATGGTTTCTGGTTCGTATCCTTGTACATATATACTTATTCATATTTTATACCATTTTTGTAAATAGATACATAGAATTCATGCTAATTGTAAATAGAGAAACGTAAAACCAGAAAAACCATAAAAATTGAAAAATAGAAAATACCAAAAATAGTTTCACCTAGACATGTCTTCTGTTTATCGATAACATTTACGGACTTAGAAATGTCATTCAATAATGGCACGGGTCTTTAAATGAAGCTCGAGCAGAAGTTAAAATGGATTCTTAAAACATGTCTAAATGGCTTGCTATTACTTTAGATAGCAACCCGCGCTTCATATTGGGGAAAGCACGTCGCCAAAAAGACGGCTGTTCCTCCAACTGGGTGATGTTCACCTGGGCATGGATTACTTCATATCCATGTTTCCTGATTTGATGTACGTTTCAGTGCATCATTTCTTGTAAAAGAAGAGAAATCTTCTTTGTATAACAAATAGTTTTCATTCTATGATTCTTCTGAAAATTATTTGTGAGACACTTGGTGAATATGTGTTGTATGAAATTTGTTTATACTTGGATTATGCATAAAATTTGTCACTCAATCAACGACTACACAACCTCATGACAGTTCTTGTTTGATGAGTTGTGGGGTTAAGCGTGATTTTAGTTGAGGTTCAACTAGAATACGGGTCATTGATTGAGGGGGAGAGTGAATTCAAATTTTATATCATCAAACGGATTTATTGGTTGAAACATACTTGTTAGAAAAGGTTTTGTAGTTAATGGGAATTAGTTGAAGAGGATCTTGCTTAAATATATCAAATGACCAAGTGTGTTAGTTGCTAGAAAGTTTAGGACATTATGTGCAATTTGCTTACAGTTTCCTAGCTTTATGTATCTAGAAGGTTCATTTGTGTTACTTTGGTATCCTCGTATAATCCCCAAAATGCTTTAAGACTCAAAACCTAAAAGAAGTTAGAAAACCAGTTGTGTTTGATGTTTTTGAATACTCCACTGGCATTTGTATGATCTAAATGAATGAGTTTCAAATGTTGTTTGTCTCTGCTGCTTAATGGTTGTTGATATTGTGCATATGTTCTCAGGATTCGCTTAGGTAGATTGCTATTATGTTAGAATCATGTTCCTAAGATCCTGAATTGAATATTGAAATTCGTGTAAATTGCCATGTTCATGATTGCTAATTGCTCTTCATGCTAGATAGTGGTTTGACGTAGTTCCTGATTGGGGTTTGATTATAAGATGAACTTGGTATTATAATGTGGCAAGCTGCTGAAGGGTAGCTATCTAAGAATAGTGTATCTGTATGTATGTATATCTGTGTTGATATTCTTATGCAGATTCCATAGCCAAAATGAATGTACCAGTTCCCATTCTAACCATCTGATCAGACGATCAAACTCTATTGATTGGCTCGAAATTCACCACGACAACAACATCGGCAGCAACAACAACAACAACACTGTCACCACCGCCACCACCATTCATCTATTTTGGTCTCGCCAAGTGGGGATCAACGACATTTGTGAAAGATTTGTTGGTGGATGGATAGTTGATGTTGACTACTAACTCAGAAAAGCGGGTGATTACATCATCTGTGCAAAAAAAAAAAAAAAAAAAGGTCAATATCACTTGTGTCATAATAATCAATTGTGCAAAATAAGCAGTGAATCTCCCTCTTAGATTAAGGGGGATCATAGTATGTTCCATCATCAGACTACATTAAATCGGACACATTTTCTCCCACATTTTCTAACTTATTTAAATCAATTGGGATCACAAATCTCAAAAGGTTTGAAATTTTTGATCGGGGGAGAGAATGTGATTTAAATATGAAACCTGATGAAAATGTGATGTTTTGGACTTTAATGTAAGCTCTCCCATATGTGCTAAACTCTTTAGTATATCGATGCACATATTGAGGGGGAGCGAATTGACAAAAAGGATTTGGCATGCATCTTATGTGAGCAAGGCTCAGACTTCACCAATGAATTGACGATAGCTAAAGTCAGTTGTCGAAAGGACATGTCCTGGACGGGTAATAATTTCAAGCCAGTTAATCTGGTGATGTAAGCGTGTCTCGCAAAGGACGTGTCTGAGTAGAATGTACCGATTTCGAGCGATCTTCCTTGAATGTGATCTGGACGGGTAATAATTTCAAGCTAGTTTACTAGTGATGTAAGCGTGTCTCGCGATGATCATGTTATTGGAAAATCAATCAATTCAAAAGTGCGAGCTTCACCTGACATGTGCAAATTTATAAAACAATCATTTGAGCACATGTTGAGGGGGAGCATTTGAAAAATATAAAACTCTCAAGTGTTTGAAAAAATGTGTTTCAGAATCATGAACACTTGGAGAGATTTTTCAAAGATTTGGTTTGGCAATCGTGGATGAATACCAAAGACCGACCATTTTAATTAATGCATGGAGTTATAAGGATGGTTAGGTTAGGCTCAAGTTCCCACGATCCCGCCAGAGCCGGAGGGATCTACCCAGGGACAATCCACTAGTTAGTGTAGAAGTCCTTAGGTATGATTAAAAAGGAGAAAAGTGAATAAGGGAAAAGTGCCGACTGAGATGGAGCTAGTACTGGAACAAACCCAACAAGGTGCTAGTTATGAAGTCTCGGTTAGCACTGAAGGGGTTGAAGAATGAAAAAGAATTGTAAAGATAAAGGGTGAAAAGAAATAGCCCTCCTTACAACTTAGGCAGAAACCGGGTCAATACATATGCTGTCAGAATCACTTAGTTGATTGCTGGCATTGAAGACAAAGTATCATGGACCCAGTGATACGCTGCACAACCCTCCCTAGCCACTCAAGGTCCCTCAAAGGATTCTTGTTTCAATTGTCATGGAGTTCAATACATTCCTATCGTCTCTCTCACTCCGAGTTAGATGATATTGAATAGGTGGCAGTTCTCTCCAGCCTCCGCTCACTAAATCAAAACGCACAATAGAGTCTAGAGCCACGAGATGCATAATAAGATCTCATAGGGACACGAATTATTTCTACACTGGTTGTTCAACATTAAGGACACCAGTTGTAAACTTATGAGTCCTACGCAGATCTTAGCAATCTGCCAGAACATTTATGAGAGAATTTACTAATGTAATTCTCAATGATTGAATGGAAATTCCTGCCAGGGTCAACATCAAGCAGCCCTGAAAGCAGGTCACTTCGGTAATTCTTTATGGATTACGCTTAGTGGTCACGGCGGTTTCTAACGGTCTACAGTCGTGGAGTGATCTCCAGCGACTCACCTAATCGTTGATGTGCTACGGTTCGATCTTAAAAAGCCCTCTGTGGGTTTTCGATTAGGAACGGTCTTGGTAAGGGTTAGAGAGAGTTTTCACACTATGCTGTTAACAATCTCGAAGTCCGAACCTGTAAGTACCGGACGTTTTATTGCTAACTGTCGTATGCAGGAACTTCTGGCGATTGTAGCTGAGGAATGCTGTAGCTGGTTGCTGTGGTAGCTGATTGCAGAAAAGATGCCAATTCTCTACCACATGTTCACACTACATCATCATTGTAACTCAACAAAGTCATGATCAACCTAAAAGACCTTTAACACGGCTTCTGCAAACTCTGATGCTAAAGATCATGACACCAAATAGTGTGAGCATGTCGGCTCAAAGATTTATACATCACATGGAAACATACTCCTGAAAGATGACTTGGAAACAAATGTTGGATGATAAAGTCGAAGAATACTCAAAGATCATCCAAGACAAGGAAAGGTCATCACAAGATCACTGCTGAATGCATGATGTTTCAAGACAATGAAGAATCAAAGACTACGAGCTATAAAGACATCTTCAGAAGACAAAATGCTAGAATTCAAGTTATTATTTCCGGGGTGACCTCCCTTAGGGGAGATTGTTAGGAATATAAATATTCATATGAAGGTTCGGTCACCCCGAGTATCTAATTAGCATTTATATAGCTCGTAGGCTTATTTATATAAGCTTAGTATTATTAGTATTATTAGTTTTATTAGATTAGTCGTATCTATATTTGTGGAGTGGGTCGGGGCTTTCCCCACTGTCAGCTCACTCCACAGCCCACTAGGGGCACAAATATGTAGAAGTATAAATACCCCTTCCCACACTTGGGAAGGGTTGGAACTCTTCACACATTAATCTAACATTCCAGATTTCTTTTTCAAGAGTCTCCCACCTCTCTCTAAAACTTCATCTCTCTAGTTCTTGCATCTAACTCAAACCATGGATCTAATCTTCCATGAATCAAGACCACCCGAATCAACCACACAATCAATATGGTTATTTCCTACAATTGGTATCAAGAGCCATGGTTTCATCTTGGTCAGATCTGTGGTCAGTGGCTTTATATTCGGTTGGTCAGATCTGTGGTCAATGGTCAGTGGCTTTACAATTGTTGGCTTTACATTATTTGTTCAGATGTGTATGCTATATTTTTGTTACACGTTTCTCTTTTAAACGGAATATAGATACTACTAATCTGTGGTCAGTGGTCAATGTTTTTTTTATTCGGTTGTTTCTTAACTCATGACTGCTCGAATTCATCTTTCCAAATCCAGATTTGCTTTAATATTCTTGTGGGCTTCCAACACTTTTTAAGCACTTAATGTTTTGGTCTAATGTTTAAACGATTTTAAGTTTGTGGTTGCGGCTTATTTTTGTTAAACGATTTTTAAGATCTGGGTTTAAAAGTTTTCATAACTACACATCGGTTCGTTAAGTCTTTGTAAAAACAACAGTTTTGTGTTTCATGTTATATTTTTGAGGTTGTTTTGTACCATCTTGTGAATATTGTAGTCGGAAACTTGTCATATAAGATAAAATGTTAACAGATCTGGGTTTAAAAGTTGGGTTAATGTGGTTAAGAATGACAGAATTTTTGGGCGGAATACTTGGTCGGAATCTCGCCGTGTTCTTGGCAGCTGCTGGTGTAAAATGATGGTGTTCTTGGAGGCGGTTTGTGTCAAAGAATGGTGTTCATTGTATGCGGTTTGTGTCTTCTTGGGAGTGAAGTTTGGACTGTAACCAAAAATGGATAATGAGGACAAAAAGTACAAAAGTGACAGGTTTGACTGGTCAAAGACGCGGTTTGTCTATTGGCTTACAGACTCGGTTTGTCTGTTTAACCCTGGACTCGGTTTGTCCAAACAGTCACGAACTCGGTTTGTCCATACTATCATGAACTCGGTTTGTCCATTTAAACACGAACTCGGTTTGTCTACTTTGTCATGAACTCGGTTTGTCTCAATGTTCACAACAACTATTACTCAGTCAAACACTGATGTCACAGTCAACAACAAGAAGTTCTACCCGTAACATAATCTAATTCGAACCAGAAACCAACAAATCCACTTGAAATGCTCAACAACTAATCTCATTCAATCCTAATCACTCGAAACATACACCTCAACAGAAATCTCTCGAAGCAAATAATCATAATCAACGAAACTCATTCAAAGAAAACTACATCTACATAATCGTACCATTTTCAGAAAAAGTAAATATCACAACATCAACCTCATAAAGGGGTGACTAATTACAAGACCTCAGTTCCTCTTTCGTAGGATTCAAGATACATCGCGACTCTCTAAGGTCTAACCCACGAAAGTATGAGAAACCATCATTGATCATATTGAAGCTTCGCTTCATTTAATATACGACATGAACAAGATAAAAGAATATAACAATAATGTTATTTCCTTTTTCTTTCGGTCGATCAAGATAAAAGAATATACAACTTTTTGAGATCAAGTGGAGGTCCAACCCTCATGTTAATATCCGAACATTAAAAGAAAAATCAAAACAATCAAATGCTTTAATATTTTTTTGATTCGGTTATTAAAATAAAAAGTACATCATAACACCTACCCTTGAAGAAGTATATCTTGATCCGATTTGAGCATCGTAAGGAGATATGAGGTGTCGCCTATATTTGAAGATGATGAGAGGTTAAGGGTTGTGTTGTGGGCAATTTACTGATCGCTTATTCTTTGGATGAGGAGAGAGGCGGATTAGTTGGTAATGAAGATGGAGATTAGGGTTTGGGTGAGAGGATGTTGATAGTGAAAGGGGGCGTACTTTGTTAAGTGAGAGATTAGAGTTAAAATTGAGTAGGGTGCACCTTTAATACCGGTTAATTAGGGTTGGGTATTTATTGGAGTGGGCTTGCACTAGGTTCACATTGGGCCGAAGTAAATTTAATTGTCATTGGGCTGACTTGGGCTGTGCAAGTAATTTTATTGTTATCAGGGACGATTGGTTGTAGTTGGTTTTGTTGTTGAATGTGGTTGGGTTAGTCTTCGCAAGGACGAATTTGTTAAACATTGGTGATATAATTTTGGACGATATTTTTGATCATGCTTTGTTAACCCGAGACTGTGAATTAATTTTGGGTGAAATTTTTCGGGTTCATTGAATATAACTACTGTGCTAGTTATTAGATGGTTTCAAGTGCATTGGATTAAACTACAGTGGTTATTTAAACCTTCATACGGCTCGCATTTGGATTTATGAATGTCTTCGTGATTTCAGAGTTGTGGATTTTGCAGCATTGACCTATTGGTGCCCGCGATTTAAGTGAGTCTGCAATTTGATGTTTACGATGAGAGTTACAGTTGACAAATTGCAATTTGATTAATTGTGATTTGTCAAGTTGCGTGTTTGACTTATTGCGCCTTGACGGATTGCTATTTGACCAATTACGATATGACGTTGCGAGTTGACACTTGCGATTTGACTTATTGTGACTTGGTTGATTGCAATCTGACTTGTTGCAATTTGACAATCTGTGACTCGACTTGTTGCGATTTGATCAAGTAGTGATTTGACTCCTGTGACTTGAATTTCGAAGATTAATATTGCACTTCACTCTTAACTGTTCTTGTTGATTTCACGGTTTCTCTTGTAGATTTTAGAAAATCCCGCGAAAGATTCGATTTCTCGGTTTAAATCTCAAGAGCTGTAAAATCCCGTGAAATTAATTTTGGACATGTAGGCGGGACTTGGATTTAGACAAAATAAAACTTACGGGGTTTGACTATTTTTTCGGGATAAGTTTGTGCTTCAAGATCAGCAGGAATTGGGAAATTATGGTAACTTGGTTGGTTTGTTAATTCACGGGTTGGTGTACTTAGTGTCACAAACATCTCGGGGTGGATGGATGCACGATGTTTGTTGACTCTTGCTCAAGCGTATTTAAGGTGATTAGACCTGAATGTTCAAGAAGTGAATATATACAATAAAGGATGGAAGGTTGGGTATATATCACTACCTATATTTAAAGGAGTTACGTTGTTGTGCTCAATATAGGTTCTAAATCACAATTTGCAATTGAAGGTGATTAGACTTGGATGTTCACGAAGTGGATATATACAATTAAGGATGGAAGGTTGGGTATATATCACTACCTATATTTAAAGGAGTTACGTTGTTGTGCTCAATATAGGTTCTAAATCATAATTAGTGCAAGTTTAAGTCGCGGACTTGTTCTTTATCAAGCTTCATCAAGTGATTGTTGTTTCTCAAGCTTCTGATGGGATTGTTGTTCAAGACCTTCTCAAGAGGTAGTCAGGCTTAAAGATAAGAGGTGATTTGTTTGGAGACATGTTTTAACCTCTTACTCACTTTAAAGTCATATGCATTTCATCAAGCGGTTTTGGCATATAACGAGCTTCAATGAATTGTTAATCTACTAAACCATTGATGATGAGGAAAGCAAGGGGTTACTACAAGAGAGTCTTAATCACCATCTGCGTTGCAGTAGTTTCATTTGTTTCTTTCCATGTTTTGTGCCTGTCAAATTCACAAATATCACGGACTCTCAGCTTTGGCAAAAAGGTCATTTCATGTCCTTTTTGAGGGGGAGAATTATCGCAAGTTTCCTAGAAGTTCCGTCTCCAGCGATGTGAATTTTAGCGGTTCCGGTTACAGCGGGTCAGATCGTATCGGTTCAGTCTCCAGCGGTTTGAATCTTAGCAGTTTCGGTTACAGCGGGTCAGATCGTAGCGATTCAGGATTCAGTGGTTCAGTCTACAGCAGTTTGATACTTACTGTTGTGCAGTTAGCTCTTGAATTTATTTCTCAGATAAATCTCAAGAACTGTAAAATCCTGTACACAGTACGACAACTATTCCACATCCAAGTAACTGGGTCAGACAGCTTTGTTTGATAGGACTGACTATGAGTCATGGGCACTTCTAAGAATTAGCGCATGTTTCTTCTCTTTTTGGCTAGTCAACAGCACAAGATGATCACGAAATTAATCAGGTATTCTTTATTTGTAATTGAAGTTGAATTTCACGAAGGCGACTACTTATTTTATCTTGAAGTCGGGGTTGGTTGGATGCATGACCTTCAATGATAACTTGCTCGTGCTCAAAATTTAAGTTGAAGACTTGGGTTATCTAGTTACCAGCAGTTGGGGTAACTATCACTTAAGAGTTATTGGAGTACTCAGTGTCACACGTCCTTGACGTTGTCGATAATCGCAAGAGGTGTTAATGTCTCATACTTTGGTTGGGTATGGAGCTCTTAGAGATTTGCTTGGAGCATTAATTCTCTACACCGTTCTTCCAACATTAGTGCAAGCTTAAGTAACAAATTTGGGGTCTTCTACTTCAATTTTCAGTATTGGTATATCGGGTTCTCTTCATCGAGTGGTCACTAATCTATGTTCAAGGTTGGTTAGTTGGCCAAAGGTTTTAAAAGTTGTGATGTGATCTGTAATCCTCACAAGATATTCTTTACCCAAACTGATGTTCACCTAAATCAAAATCAGTCATGCCACATTCAATCTGTTACTTGCCTCACAGTTTCTTCTTGATTTTGTAAAATCCCGAGAAAGAACTTATTTCTCGGTTTAAATCTTAGATTTGTAAAATCCCGTGATGATGGACTATGCGCTCTTAACCATGATCGGGTTAAAACCATTATCAAAGTTCAGTTAAAGCATCATAAAGGGCTAGATTTGGGCATTAACCACAAGAAGTGACTACGGCGTTAATTCATTATTATTTATTTGAGGCTGAAGTGAAATTTCATGGGTGAGTGTACTTAGCATCTGAAGATATCGGGGAGGTTGGATGAAGATTCTTCGAGATCCTTGTTCGAGCTTTCAATACAATGACGAGGACTTGGATATCTAGTTATTTTGTCTTTCTCTCTATTACAAAATAACTATCACTTTAAGGAGTCACGTTGAAGTGCTCAGTGTCACACGAAGTTGTGGATATCCAAGAGGTGATGTGCGTCTTATACTTGATGGTTGGTTGGTTGAAGAGTATAGAGTACTTAGGGATTCGATGTTGCACGAAGTCTCTACACCGCTCTTTGTCACGCATTAGTATAAGTTTAAGTCACAAGTTCGGGTTATATTACTTCAGTATCAAGTTCATCATATTGGGTTTTTTTCTCCATCAGTGGTCACGACATCAAGCCGACAGTATGATAATGGGGTTGGTAACGAGTTAGATGAGAGAAGAAGTAAAGAGAGAGATAATGACGTCCGTACACATCAGTGCAGGCCTCGTTCTTCATCAGTATGACGTCTGAATACCTCTGTTCAGGCCTCGTTCTTCAAAGAAAAGAAAAGTGTACGCTTGAGTGCACTTTATCTTCAAAAGAAGAGGAATCTTCTTATTTATGGCCATTCTCATCAACAAGATTCATGCTCTTTCCGTGCTTATTCAATCTTCAAGTGGATCTGCGCATATTGGAGTATTCTTTTATTCACGTATTCAACCAAAAATTGCAGTTGACAGGCATATGCAATTTTTGAGGGGGGGAAAGGGTGAATAAACAACGTGTTAGTCTTCAAGAACCGTCAAACGAAGTTACTTATCATTGATGGTATTCATATTCACTGGTTCAATCATCAAAAATTGCAGTTGGCAGGCATATGCAATTTTTGAGGGGGGGAAAGGGTGAATATTATTCTACATGTTGGTTGATGATTGAGAATGGTCATACGACTCCTGAATACGTCAGTTCAGGAGTTGTGCAAACCATGTTTCTCCAACACTACTTCTTCTGTCTATCAAGGTGTTGAAGAACATGGTCATGGAATGCTAATCTACATATTCTCACGAGCTGGTACAATCAGTAACAATGGGTTTCTAGTCGATGCTTCATGTACACGTCATTAGGCTGCATGTACACATCATGATGATGATTCCGATTAATCGTAACCATCATGGGGGAGAGAAATGTGTACACCAAGGACGCACAACAGGTTCACGTGATCAGGGCTTAATATCCAGGATGGATAAATACTGTAGATGATCAGTGGTTCAACTTGTTACCTTGGTATTATCGTTTCACTGCTACGTTATGTGCTGATTAATCGTAACCATCAGGGGAGAGAGAATGTGTACATCAAGGACGCACAACAGGTTCACGTGATCAGGGCTTAATATCCAAGGATGGATACATATTATATATGATCAGTGGTTCAACTTGTTACTTTGGTGTTATACCAAGGACTGAAGAAGGTCGAGTCGTCAGTCTACTCTTCATTCTCTGTTGGGTGTTATTATCTCATGTGTATGCTGCGGGCTGATGGGTTAGATGTAAGGTTACTGGAAGGCATTTGGTGAGATGAAAATGATTGGTACTCTATTCCTCCACATTGGGCAATCTTGAAGAAGGTCGAGTCTTCAGTCTTCTCTACATTCAAGAATGTTGAGCTCTTTTCTTACAACTTGATATTTAACTTAATCCCATGACAGTTCTTGTTTGATGAGTTGTGGAGTTAAGTTAGGTTCAAGTTGTTCCGTAGTTTTAGGTTAAGTCCAACTTGATGTTAACCTAACCTCATGACAGTTCTTGTTTGATGAGTTGTGAGGTTAAGCTAGATTTCAGTTGTGGCTCAACTTAAACTACCGAAAAGATGCATAAGGTTTTTGACGGCGTCATTCAAGGACGGGAGTGTTAGAAGATTAAAGACGGCATGCATTTGGTTATCAAAAGACTTCTTCATATTTCGGGCGTTCATCCAGAGTCTTCTTCCTATTATGGGTGATCGTCAGAGGTTGTCAGATTGGGGGAGAGCACTAATTAGGGGAGAGTGAAAAGCCAGAATCATTCCCTGATTGAAAGTGCTCACATTGCTCTTCAGCAAGTCAAGTGATGAATGCGATGAAGATTCAGAATGCTGAGGAGTAATGGTTTCTGGTTCGTATCCTTGTACATATATACTTATTCATATTTTATACCATTTTTGTAAATAGATACATAGAATTCATGCTAATTGTAAATAGAGAAACGTAAAACCAGAAAAACCATAAAAATTGAAAAATAGAAAATACCAAAAATAGTTTCACCTAGACATGTCTTCTGTTTATCGATAACATTTACGGACTTAGAAATGTCATTCAATAATGGCACGGGTCTTTAAATGAAGCTCGAGCAGAAGTTAAAATGGATTCTTAAAACATGTCTAAATGGCTTGCTATTACTTTAGATAGCAACCCGCGCTTCATATTGGGGAAAGCACGTCGCCAAAAAGACGGCTGTTCCTCCAACTGGGTGATGTTCACCTGGGCATGGATTACTTCATATCCATGTTTCCTGATTTGATGTACGTTTCAGTGCATCATTTCTTGTAAAAGAAGAGAAATCTTCTTTGTATAACAAATAGTTTTCATTCTATGATTCTTCTGAAAATTATTTGTGAGACACTTGGTGAATATGTGTTGTATGAAATTTGTTTATACTTGGATTATGCATAAAATTTGTCACTCAATCAACGACTACACAACCTCATGACAGTTCTTGTTTGATGAGTTGTGGGGTTAAGCGTGATTTTAGTTGAGGTTCAACTAGAATACGGGTCATTGATTGAGGGGGAGAGTGAATTCAAATTTTATATCATCAAACGGATTTATTGGTTGAAACATACTTGTTAGAAAAGGTTTTGTAGTTAATGGGAATTAGTTGAAGAGGATCTTGCTTAAATATATCAAATGACCAAGTGTGTTAGTTGCTAGAAAGTTTAGGACATTATGTGCAATTTGCTTACAGTTTCCTAGCTTTATGTATCTAGAAGGTTCATTTGTGTTACTTTGGTATCCTCGTATAATCCCCAAAATGCTTTAAGACTCAAAACCTAAAAGAAGTTAGAAAACCAGTTGTGTTTGATGTTTTTGAATACTCCACTGGCATTTGTATGATCTAAATGAATGAGTTTCAAATGTTGTTTGTCTCTGCTGCTTAATGGTTGTTGATATTGTGCATATGTTCTCAGGATTCGCTTAGGTAGATTGCTATTATGTTAGAATCATGTTCCTAAGATCCTGAATTGAATATTGAAATTCGTGTAAATTGCCATGTTCATGATTGCTAATTGCTCTTCATGCTAGATAGTGGTTTGACGTAGTTCCTGATTGGGGTTTGATTATAAGATGAACTTGGTATTATAATGTGGCAAGCTGCTGAAGGGTAGCTATCTAAGAATAGTGTATCTGTATGTATGTATATCTGTGTTGATATTCTTATGCAGATTCCATAGCCAAAATGAATGTACCAGTTCCCATTCTAACCATCTGATCAGACGATCAAACTCTATTGATTGGCTCGAAATTCACCACGACAACAACATCGGCAGCAACAACAACAACAACACTGTCACCACCGCCACCACCATTCATCTATTTTGGTCTCGCCAAGTGGGGATCAACGACATTTGTGAAAGATTTGTTGGTGGATGGATAGTTGATGTTGACTACTAACTCAGAAAAGCGGGTGATTACATCATCTGTGCAAAAAAAAAAAAAAAAAAAGGTCAATATCACTTGTGTCATAATAATCAATTGTGCAAAATAAGCAGTGAATCTCCCTCTTAGATTAAGGGGGATCATAGTATGTTCCATCATCAGACTACATTAAATCGGACACATTTTCTCCCACATTTTCTAACTTATTTAAATCAATTGGGATCACAAATCTCAAAAGGTTTGAAATTTTTGATCGGGGGAGAGAATGTGATTTAAATATGAAACCTGATGAAAATGTGATGTTTTGGACTTTAATGTAAGCTCTCCCATATGTGCTAAACTCTTTAGTATATCGATGCACATATTGAGGGGGAGCGAATTGACAAAAAGGATTTGGCATGCATCTTATGTGAGCAAGGCTCAGACTTCACCAATGAATTGACGATAGCTAAAGTCAGTTGTCGAAAGGACATGTCCTGGACGGGTAATAATTTCAAGCCAGTTAATCTGGTGATGTAAGCGTGTCTCGCAAAGGACGTGTCTGAGTAGAATGTACCGATTTCGAGCGATCTTCCTTGAATGTGATCTGGACGGGTAATAATTTCAAGCTAGTTTACTAGTGATGTAAGCGTGTCTCGCGATGATCATGTTATTGGAAAATCAATCAATTCAAAAGTGCGAGCTTCACCTGACATGTGCAAATTTATAAAACAATCATTTGAGCACATGTTGAGGGGGAGCATTTGAAAAATATAAAACTCTCAAGTGTTTGAAAAAATGTGTTTCAGAATCATGAACACTTGGAGAGATTTTTCAAAGATTTGGTTTGGCAATCGTGGATGAATACCAAAGACCGACCATTTTAATTAATGCATGGAGTTATAAGGATGGTTAGGTTAGGCTCAAGTTCCCACGATCCCGCCAGAGCCGGAGGGATCTACCCAGGGACAATCCACTAGTTAGTGTAGAAGTCCTTAGGTATGATTAAAAAGGAGAAAAGTGAATAAGGGAAAAGTGCCGACTGAGATGGAGCTAGTACTGGAACAAACCCAACAAGGTGCTAGTTATGAAGTCTCGGTTAGCACTGAAGGGGTTGAAGAATGAAAAAGAATTGTAAAGATAAAGGGTGAAAAGAAATAGCCCTCCTTACAACTTAGGCAGAAACCGGGTCAATACATATGCTGTCAGAATCACTTAGTTGATTGCTGGCATTGAAGACAAAGTATCATGGACCCAGTGATACGCTGCACAACCCTCCCTAGCCACTCAAGGTCCCTCAAAGGATTCTTGTTTCAATTGTCATGGAGTTCAATACATTCCTATCGTCTCTCTCACTCCGAGTTAGATGATATTGAATAGGTGGCAGTTCTCTCCAGCCTCCGCTCACTAAATCAAAACGCACAATAGAGTCTAGAGCCACGAGATGCATAATAAGATCTCATAGGGACACGAATTATTTCTACACTGGTTGTTCAACATTAAGGACACCAGTTGTAAACTTATGAGTCCTACGCAGATCTTAGCAATCTGCCAGAACATTTATGAGAGAATTTACTAATGTAATTCTCAATGATTGAATGGAAATTCCTGCCAGGGTCAACATCAAGCAGCCCTGAAAGCAGGTCACTTCGGTAATTCTTTATGGATTACGCTTAGTGGTCACGGCGGTTTCTAACGGTCTACAGTCGTGGAGTGATCTCCAGCGACTCACCTAATCGTTGATGTGCTACGGTTCGATCTTAAAAAGCCCTCTGTGGGTTTTCGATTAGGAACGGTCTTGGTAAGGGTTAGAGAGAGTTTTCACACTATGCTGTTAACAATCTCGAAGTCCGAACCTGTAAGTACCGGACGTTTTATTGCTAACTGTCGTATGCAGGAACTTCTGGCGATTGTAGCTGAGGAATGCTGTAGCTGGTTGCTGTGGTAGCTGATTGCAGAAAAGATGCCAATTCTCTACCACATGTTCACACTACATCATCATTGTAACTCAACAAAGTCATGATCAACCTAAAAGACCTTTAACACGGCTTCTGCAAACTCTGATGCTAAAGATCATGACACCAAATAGTGTGAGCATGTCGGCTCAAAGATTTATACATCACATGGAAACATACTCCTGAAAGATGACTTGGAAACAAATGTTGGATGATAAAGTCGAAGAATACTCAAAGATCATCCAAGACAAGGAAAGGTCATCACAAGATCACTGCTGAATGCATGATGTTTCAAGACAATGAAGAATCAAAGACTACGAGCTATAAAGACATCTTCAGAAGACAAAATGCTAGAATTCAAGTTATTATTTCCGGGGTGACCTCCCTTAGGGGGAGATTGTTAGGAATATAAATATTCATATGAAGGTTCGGTCACCCCGAGTATCTAATTAGCATTTATATAGCTCGTAGGCTTATTTATATAAGCTTAGTATTATTAGTATTATTAGTTTTATTAGATTAGTCGTATCTATATTTGTGGAGTGGGTCGGGGCTTTCCCCACTGTCAGCTCACTCCACAGCCCACTAGGGGCACAAATATGTAGAAGTATAAATACCCCTTCCCACACTTGGGAAGGGTTGGAACTCTTCACACATTAATCTAACATTCCAGATTTCTTTTTCAAGAGTCTCCCACCTCTCTCTAAAACTTCATCTCTCTAGTTCTTGCATCTAACTCAAACCATGGATCTAATCTTCCATGAATCAAGACCACCCGAATCAACCACACAATCAATATGGTTATTTCCTACACTGCAATACGCCTAGAAGATACACTTAAGCAAACTTGCTTCCTGGTCTTCGGTTGTTGCTCTTCCCAGTTTGCTCAAATCAACTGGTATGATCCCGGACACATCTGAAAGATACCTTTCGCTTGGTGACTAGACAATCTCTCGCTATCAAGTCAAATCCTTCTTCACGCTCCGATGGAAAAAATTTTGGTGGTTCGACCAGGGATCATATTCAAGATTCAGGGTGCCAAATAACGTTCAAGATAAGGTTCATGTTTAGAAGACTCAAAGTGCCAAAGAGCTCTCAAGATGAGGTTCATTCATTGGTGTTCGAAATGGGTTATAGGAAAACTTCATAACCGCGAAAGTAACACACGAGTCTCCAGAGTAATAGTGATAGCAAAGGGTTTAACAATCGGTAATCACAGTAGGGAGTTCAAAATTGTTTCAAATGCTAAAGGTGAGACATAGAAAGGGAAATTGTCAATATTTGAATGCTCAATCAACCAATTCCTTGTCAGAATAAAATCGAAGTTAATTATCCAAAGAAAGACGGATCACAAATCAAATCTTTATCATTCAAAAGTGAGGGGGAAGATTTTTATACTTGTGGTTACACACCACAAGACCTCTCTTAGGAATAGAGATGGTTGAAACGAAATCAAATAGTGTCGGAAGATTTATAGATACTTATCAAAAGCAAGAGACAAAAAGAGAATACATCAAGTACGTCATCGCCATGGAGATTCTCAGAATGACCGAAGAGGCATCAAAATGATTGATGAAAGGATTAGAAGTCAAAGTCAAAATCCGAAGATAAGGATCGAATAGTGTCAGGCAATCATTGCGCAATTCTCAATGTCTTCTAGATTTAAATAGGTTTCAAAACCTAGGTGGTGCAAAGCATAAGCTTTCGATTTTCAAAAATGATATCAACAGGATCTAACCAAAAGCAAGGCACAAATCAGAGTGATGCGGAAGCAATGATACCTAAACAAACGCCTTATAGCCTACCCATTCCTCACTGGTCAAAACTTACGTTCCTATAGGGAAATCTTAAAGCAAATTTTTCAAAGGTTGTCTTACGAGCGCCTACAGGGGAAAACTTAGTGGTCCTAACTTACACAGGCCAAGGGTAAATGTATTACGAACCACAGCCTGTTTCCCTGACACCATAATTGTAGCACCCCAACCCGGCAAGGGTAGAAGTATCACATTAATGGTTTCATATCAGATCAAAACACAGCATACATTCAATAGTAATACAAGGATTCTCAAAGGTTACAAATGAAATACTGAATACACAAGGCTACAAAGGAACAAACGCTAAATACTAAGTCTGCAATTGCAAATCCTTCTAATAACTTCTACTTCAGATTAACTATCAAGGTCTTCTAAGTCCATAAGTCTCTTCACTCATACCCAACTTCCAACTAAAACCTGCCGCGGGAAAAGAAACGCGGCTGAGCTTAAAAAGCCCAGTGAACAGATATATAATAAACGAAAACAAAAGCAAATGAAACGAACATGTATGGTTTAGTGCATTGGGATATATAAGTCATAGGCAAAGAATATAAATAAGAATGAAATGAAAAGAAAAGAAAATAAAAGGATCAGTAATCCTCCACGAGCCCGAACAAATCAAATATAGTAACCATGTCTTCATAATCATATAGGGGGGAGACCTCTTATATAACCAGATACTATGAGGGGTGTCCTCATTCTTCCAATTGGAGTAGCTAACTCCCGAACTTGTGAAAGACGTGGATTGCACCCAGCATCAGTCACCGAACAATATATAATATCAAATCATGTTAAGTCCACGAACACGGACACGAACCTAGGATTGCAACCCATACGTCCCCCGAACAATAATATTGGCCATAATAAATAATAAAGCGCGCAAGTCAAAATGGGAACGGTGTGAGAAATCACTCACCAACACGTGAGTCATGCCACTGGTGCATCAATGACACGGCCATGTTACCTTCATGGCTAGGAAACGAACTTGGCTCAGGTATCAAACTGAATGGTCAAAAGTCTAAATCAAAGCAAAGGTCCAAATAGTCTAAGTCACCAAATCATGGTCAAGTCCAAATATCAAAGGTTCATGGCAAAGGGTTCATCATTGAAGATTCATAATCAAATGGTTCATTTAAAGTAATCTTTATCAATTGATTTTATAAAAATGACCTTTAATAACGGTTTTCACAAAAGTAGTCTTGAAAAGTAGTTTTCACAAAGCTTAGTCAAATTATAAATAAAAGTGGTATCGCATATTTCATAAACATCATCTTTAAAAATAATTTTTCCTCAAAACGTTTCCATAATATAATTGAAAAGGTTTTCACAAAATTACCATTCATAACCCCTCTAGTTACATTAATTACAAAACAACCCTATATTTACATAATTTACAATTTTAACCCCTATCATGTTATATTTACACATCAAGCACTATATTATCCAAGATTACAGAATATACCCTCAATTTAACATATTATAAGAATCATACCTTCAGATTTCACAAATTACAAAACTAGTCCTTTAACATTATAAAATTACCATTTTAAGACCTTAGTTACATTAATTACAAAAAAACCCTATATTTACATAATTTACAATTTAACCCCTATCATGTTTATATTTACACATCAAGCACTATATTATCCAAGATTACAGAATATACCCTCAATTTAACATATTATAAGAATCATACCTTCAGATTTCACCAAATTACAAAACTAGTCCTTTAACTTTATAAAATTACCATTTTAAGACCTAATTTCATTATACTTACATATCAAGCCCACAATTACCCAAAATTGCACATTACACTCTTAATATCATTATTTACACAGAATAACCATGAATTTCCAGGATTTTCACTTTAGTCCCTCTATTTTAAATAAATACAATTCGTACCTTATAAATAGAAATGAATTCTTTTCTTGCAATATTTACACTTAGGACCCTCATGTTATATTTTTTTTATACATTGCTACTGACCTAAATAACATTAAAAAAACATCCCACAAGTTTCAAAGTTGGCAAAACACACCCCTCTAATTTAATTTCCTAATCGGTATACATTTAAATTAACAACCTAAACCCTAATTTGTCCCCATCATCACACAATCATTAAACAATCATAAGATGCATTTATTACTCAGATTTCATCAAAAAACCCTAACCCTAAAATCGTTCTTAGAGTTTCTTTATTTTCTTTTATTCGATATTCATAAATCCGATTACAACAAAACTAACCACGAACAATCTAAGCTTCTATAAATTGTTCCAACATTTTTCCCAAATCATATGGTTCGCATAAGGTCCAAAATAAATGATTACAACAACTGGTAAAATCGTATGGCTTGTCTTGGATTTTTAATACGTTTTTGTCCTCTAAAATTATTACGATCTATATATCATGCATGGTTCGTGTTATATATTTTATTTAGATCTTATAGGGTACTAAGAACATAATAAAAATAATACTTGAAGGATCAAACGAGCAGAAGGGATATATGGAATTATGTACCTCTCGTATGCAAAATTCGACAACCAAAAATCCTAGCGAACAAACGAACAAGTCCAAGACCTTCTAACAAATTTTCCTAGCTTCCTTAGATGTTGTATAACTCCAGAAAAATGTCCCACGAATTTTCCCAAGTCGAATGAAGGCAGATCGAATTTTTGTTAGGGTTTTTGAGTTTCGGTATATATAATATATAGGATAAAATCATGGACCGAATAAAATAGGGAGAGGGAACAAAGATTTCGGTCCAAGCTATTGTATTTAAGATCAAATACTGATTTTTGAGATTTCCTTATTTTATTTGTAATTATCTTGCATTTTATATATTTTAAATCGAATTAATAATAATAATAATACACAAAATTAATTAAACCAGCCTAAATATTTATTTCGTATAAATATAAATTTTTTGTACACTTCAAAATGTTTAATTGTAGACATAGAAATTACTTCGCTTCATATCTTGCTCATTCCCTAAGGTTTGGGATTTATTTGGTATTTTAAATGCTTATTAATCAACTTTTAAAATTATAGGGGCAAATTGGTCTTTTTGAATGTTTTAGATTTTTGGGTATTACAACTTCTTCCCCTCTAAAAGAAAATTTCGTCCTCGAAATTTGAAGTCGCAAAGTGAAACGAAGTCGTAGCGAGTCGCAAAAGATCATCACGAACATTCTCATGCCCGAGGAGGTTCTTTCAAAAAGATCTTCAGACCAAATAGTTTTTCATGACTCGAGTCAAAACGAAGTGGGTTCGAATTTCCTTAGAAAGAGACAAATTAGGTTGTTTCTGATCAAAAGACCATGCAACAAAAATGGAGGATAGGTAAATCTCCAGGATCTCATATGGAATACGAACAAGAGTTCAAATCAAATTAATTGTATCAACAGTAAGGAGTTTTACAAGCATTCAAGATTTATAACTGAGGTCAACAGAATGAAAACGAGAGTCCAAACTCATCCAGATATTTAACGAATGAAGGTAGAGTATACGCATAGGTAGAATGAACTTAAAGTCTCACTAATCACGGATAATCCAACGGAGATTCAAATTCTAAACTTCTTAGGTACTCCCCAAGATATCCTATGCCCACAACAAGTGCACGTTATATGATGTAAGTATTATCACGTTGGCCAGACGTCATAATACTGGCATCATATAAATATGCCCTTATGATGGTCATATTTATCTCAAGTCGAAATCAAAACCACCTATCTTAATTCACCTAGTACTTCTATAGTCTCAAAGGTCAACAAGATCAAATGTCATAGTCAGGAGGGAAAACAAAACTATTCGCAAGAGTATCAAAATCCCATATTGCCTAGCAGAAATGAGGTACGCCGTCACAAGCATCATATCTTCCACAATTCGCCAAAATCTCTCAAAACAAAGCCATCACCGAACATACGAAAAATGAACACGAACAGAAATGCTTCTAGGAAACTTAAATCATTAAAGGATCTTATTTGTAAAACCCCGAAATTAATATAATCCGAAAAGAAAAAAATACCCTATGAATTTGAACTTTTAAGAAGTTACGAAAATATATAAGTAATCTCATTTTGAACCTAACCTAAGTATCTAAACGCCAATAATAGAATATATGAACGAGATACGAATATTTAAGACTTATGTTATATACAAAATAAAATTCCTACAATTTGAACCTATATTAGTCGATCCATATTGTGTACCTGGACCCTCCAAAATTTTGGCCCATACTATGAAATAAATGTGCATTTAACTTAATGGATGCTAGCCCAAAATAAGTCCAATTACACCTTAACTTGACCCATCAAAAGGCTCGGCTTTCCCTTCTTTGTTTATGACCGATCCTCAAAATAAAACAACCAAAAGAAAAAAACCCTAACTATAAAAAAATGTCGGCTTTCTCTTGCTACTGCTCCTTGTCGATCTGCTGCTCTCTTTTGTTCTGTTGATTCGGTCCAAGTTAGCATCATAAGGTAATCTTGTTTTCATGTTGTTCAATCCATTCGTGTTCTTGCTAAAAACCCTAAATCGATCCATTGTTCTTGTTGTGTGTTTCTGCTGTACGAACCAAGAAGGAGAAAAAGGAGGAGTTGGTGATTCGTGTATTCGTGTTCTTCTGTTCTTCGATCACGCTACTAGGGTATTGTATCATCCTCTTGTTGATTCTTGTGTGTTTTTATAGTCCTTGTCGAGTATTGATGTCACATGAAATAATAAAAGGATTCACATAAAATCATGAACATGAAAACCCTAAAATCTAAGATATATAAATCGACCATGTGTTTACATGATGATTTTGATTGTTTTGATTATGTTAAGACCTGTGATAATCGACCTAAACACATATGAACACATCTAAAATCGTTTTATGTCGATAATTAATGATTGGAATGATTAAACTTTAAGTATATGCGTGAAAACCTAAAAAACTCCTACTGGTCTGGAATTTATACGACTTTGAATGACTACATAAAAATAATGGTAACGTGTATTTAGTTGGGTTTTGAGTCTAGAACTAAATTCAGGAAAATAGCTTTCTGTAGAAATTAATCTTGTAATTTTTAGAGGCCGGGAAGGTTACTTTTTGATTTTTGGAAAATTAAGTGTCTAACTGAATTTGTAAGTCTGGAAAAACAGTCCGGGTTTTTGATTTATCATTTGCAAACCATTATGAATTAGAAGGTTTCCATTGAACTGAGTAATATATCACATGTTAGCTAATTATTTGAATTTTTGTAGAATTTTATAAATTTTCTAGACTGGGAAAACAAATACATAATTGTCGGGTGTTTTATTAGATACGATTCTGGAACAGGTAGTAGAAATTGATTTTTCATTCGTAGTTATGCTTTATAATAAATTCTGGAAAAATTAAGGTAATTTCTTAAGACATATAGGAGCGTGTGTGAATTTTTGTGAATTTTTATTCTGAGATCTCATAAGGATGAAAAATCGTGCAAAACAGTACTAATTTAGGTGTTAAACCTGTGAAAAGTTTTAAAAGGTATAAAAAGGGTGTTAAGTGTTTATTTTTCAAACCAAAGGGTTTAAATGATCATTTTCTAAAACTAAAGGACTTAACTTGTAAAAACATGTAACTTGGTAATATTTACATTATGAACCCTAAAATTATGAAAAACTACATTATGAACCTTGAACTTATGTAAATGACATTATGAACCTTAAACTACTAAAGTGGTCATCTTAAATACTTATAAGTTGATAACGGGAATGTTGATGGCTAAAGTTACTGAATATGGAAAGTTACCTAAGATGGAGAGAAAACTAAAATGAAACTATGAAATCATAAAAGCTATGAAACTTATAAGTAAACTTATAATTCATGTAGATTCGCTGAAGAAGGAGTTTGTTTCCGATCCTTGTGTTTATAGTTGTGTGTCTCACTAGCGATCTAAGGTACGGATATTCTGCCCTTTTTCAGTAAGGGTTTTCATTCCCTTTTCTTTCAGCTTTTCATTTTCCTTATTAGGATTCCCTATACCATTGCTATGTTCCCTCCTGATTGTGAACCTTTCATGTGATCCCTTTGTTTGGTGAGCCTTCTAGGGTCTCTTTCATGTCCTGACCTGTTTAACTTCTGAGTTGATGTCCTTGTTATAATTCTCTTTGCTTCGAACCTTTTTCATGATTTCCTTTTGTTACGATCTCTGATATAAAAATCTGTTATGTGAAAACCTTTTTAATTATGACCTGAAAATGTTTTGAGAAAAATCAGTTATTTTAAAAGAATGATTATGAATGGTGATATGATACTATTTTTATATGATAGTTGTTAACTTTTGTGAATATTAGTTTTAAAGAATGTTTTTATGAAAAACCGTTTTGAAAGATTATTTTATGAAAACTATTCTGAAAGATCATTTTATTGAAAATCCGTTATTAAAGGAATGCTTTAAGTGAATTTTGACAAGAATCTCTAAAATGAACTTTTGCTAATGAACTTTAATTATGAACCTATGAAATTCTTTTCTGAACCATTTGATATAGTCCTTAAAATCTGAACTTAACTTTGATATAAAACTTAATTTGATAAGCTTTGATTTGAACCTTGACTTTTATTTCTGAACTATTTGACATGAACCTTTTTGCCATGTACCCTTAAGATATGACTTTTGATTATTTTGATAGTACGCCTGACCTTTGACCTACAGTTTGATATCCGAGCCAATCACTAGGCATGAGGGTTTCATGTCCATGTCATTGACGCACCTTTGACATGACTCTAGGGCAGGAGAGTGATGACCTGTTCCGTCCCTTATTTATTATCTGCTATGGCCATTATGATTATTATTATTGATTTGTCTGCGGGGGCGTATGGGTGCATCATAGATTTGATCCGTTTCTGTTTAATTGTTATTTGTTAATTGTTATATTTATCTGGTGACTGGTGGTGTGTGCGATACACGTCTTTCACATATCTGGGAGCTAGCTACTCCATTTGGTTACATTTGAGATGATATGATTTGGTTTGTTTCTGGGCTCGTGGTGGATTACTGACTTTCCCTTTTTCCTTTCTTACTTTGTATCTTTATCTATACCTTATGTTATTCCATTGCACTATATCATACATGTTCGTTTTCTTTTGCTTTCGTTTTCGTTTATATATATCTGTTCACTGGGCTTTTTAAGCTCAGCCGCATTTCTTTTCCTGCGGCAGGTTTTAGTTGGAAGATGGGTATGAGTGAAGAGACTTTTGGACTTAGAAGACTTGATAGTTATTCTGGATTAGATTTGATTAGAAGTTATTGTATATTAGTATTCGCATTTGTAACCTTGTAAATTTCAGTATTTCATTTGTAACCTTTGAGATTTCTTGTATTACTCGAAATGTATGCTTTGTTTCGATCTGATATGAAACCATTAGTGTGACATCTTTACCCTTGTCGGGTTGGGGTGTTACAATAATGGTATCAGAGAGACAGGCTGCAATTCGTAATACATTTACCCTTAGCCTGTGTAAGTTAGGACCACTAAGTTTTTCCTATAGGCGCTCGTAAGTCAACCTTTGAAAATTGCATTAAGATTTCCCTATAGGAACGTAAGTTTTGACCAGTGAGGAATGGGTAGACTATAAGGCATTCATTTAAGTATCTTTGCTTCCGCATCACTCTGATTAGTGCCTTGCTTTTGGTTAGATCCTGTTGATATCACTTTTGGAAAACGAAAGCTTATGTTTTGCACCACCAAATATTTGAACCTGATTAAATCTTGAAGGCATTGAGAATTTCATAAAAATTGCCTGACACTATTTGATCCTCCTCTTCAGATTTTGACTCTGATCCTTGATCCTTTCGTTAATCATTTTGATACCTCTTTGGGCATTCTCAGAACCTCCGTGGCGATGACGTACTTGATGCATTTTGTTATTTGTCTTTTGCCTTGGTAAACGTCTATAAATCTTCCAACACTATTTGATTTCGTTTCATCCATCCCCGTCCCTATGAGAAGTCTTGTGCTGTTTAACCACGAGCATAAAAATGTTTCCCTCTCATTTTCGAACGATAAGTCTTGTTATGCTGATCTATCTTTCTCTGGATAGTTAACTTCCATTTTATTCTGACACGAAATTTGTTGAGTGATCAGTCAAATATTGACAACTACCCTTCTATGTCTCACCTTTGACGTTTGTAATAATTTTGAACTCCCTACCATGATTTCCGATTGTTAAACGTTCGCTATTACTCTGGAGACTCCTGTATTACTTTCACGGTTATGAAGTTTTCCTGGAACCCATTTTGTACGCCAATGAATGAATCGTAACTTGAGAAGTTATTTAGCACCCTGCGTTTTTTTGAATATGATTCCTGGTTGAACCACCAAAATTTTTCCATCGGAGCGTGAAGTGGGATTTGACATGATACCGAGAGGTTGTCTAGTCACTAAGTGAAGATGTCTTTCGGATCATACCAATTGATTTGAGCGACCGGGAAGGGCAGCAACCGAAGACCGGGAAGTGAGTCTACTTAAGCGTATCTTCTGAGCGTGTTTTAGTTTCGTTCGCGATAAAGGAGGATGGTGACTGGAGATATGTATCGATTACAGGAAACTGAACCGTAATACTGTTAGGAACCAATATTCCTCCACCCTGAAACGACCATGTGTTTGTTTAATTTCAGAGCGCGAGGTTTCCTTCTGATAAATTGATTTTAGTCTTGGAATCGCCTCCCATATTCGTAAACGATTGCTGTGATGGTTAGTGACGCTAATAGTATTAGCTACAGCCCTGACTGTTTTGTGAATTTGATAAATGATGTTTTCTCGTGAGTACTTGGACAAATGGTCATTGTATGACTTAATAGTACATTCGGAGACGAGGAAAAGCATGAAAATCATTTTTGCACTTTGTTAGAAAATTGTCGATCATTTGTACACTCTGGAAGATGTTTACAACTTATGATGCCATTGAGAAATTTCGTGAACCGAGAGAAACAGCTTAGTTTGAATGAGAATGGAGTTTTGGAAAAGCTGAAATAGAAATTAGTTTCCTCACTCTCGGGTGGAGCAATTTTGGGATAAATCAGAAAGAGACTCGGTGACACTCCCCATCTGCACAGAATGTTTTCAGTACGCATCAAGACAACTAGAAGCGCATCAGAAGAATTATTTCAATAACTGACCTGGAGTTCACAACAACGGTGGCTACCCTGATGAGAGAAGACATTCCTTACAAGGCGAAAGTGTTGGCAATGCAGAAGGAGAAATTCTAGTCAAGCTGACGAACCTGGAGCTGATGAAGACATGCAGTCTCATTTCCCTATTCATCTTGGTTGTACTAAGATGAATTGAGAGCGGAAGCAGACTGGATGATGAAGAGATTTAAAGATCGTGCCAGAAACCCACGTTACTCCATCACATTCCAAGAAGAACTGCAGGAAGCTTGATGAATCCAACAAAAGTACACGATTTTGTTTCACTTCCAGATTGACGGACCAACGAAGACAGATTAATTTGACTTGAAGAGATTTGGATGTGTTGAATGAACGGATTTTTGAAGCAGACCCTTTATGTTTGGAAGAATTGATTTTATGAAGACCGAAGTTCTTGGCGTCTAACTTTCATTTTCGTTGACCCTCTTAAGCTTCGTTATATAAGTAATAAATTCTCTAATGACTCAAGTTCCCTAGTAGCATTTCAGTTCCGTGTTCATTTTTTTGTATGTTCGGTGATGACTTTATTTTGAGAGATTTTGGCGAATTGTGGAAGATATGATGCTTGTAACGGCGTATCTCACTTCTGCTAGGCAATCTGGGATTTTGATACCCTTGCGAATAGTTTTGTTTTCCACTTGACTATGATATTTGATCTTGTTGACCTTTGAGATTATAGAAGTACTAGGTGGATTAAGATAGGTGGTTTGCTCACGACTCGAGATAAAGTATGATCATCATGAAGGCATAATTATGTGGTGCTAGTATTATGACGCCTGATCAACGTGATAATACTTACACCATATAACGTGCACTCATTGTGGACATAGGATATCTTGGGGAGTACCTAAGAAGTTTAGAATTTGATCTCCGTTGGATTACCCGTGATTAGTGAGACTTTAGGTTCATTCTACCTATGCGTATGCTCTGTTTTCGTTCGTTAGATATCGGGATGACTTTGGACTCTCGTTTTGCATTCCGTTGACCTCAGCTATAAATCTTGAACTCTTTGTAGAGCCCTCTACTGTTTGACACAGTTAATTCGATTTGAAATCTTGTCCTTATTTCCATATGAGCTTTCTAGAAGATTCGCCGATCGTCCATTTTATGTTGCATGGACCTTTTGATCAGAAATCAACTTATTTTGTCTCCTTCTGAGAAATTTGAACCCACCTCGTTTTGATTTGAGTCATGAGAAACTATTTGCTCTGAAGATCCTTTTTGGATGAACCTCCTCGGGCGTGAGAATATTTGTGATGATCTTTTGCGACTTGCTACGACTTCGTTTAACTTTCCGACTTCAATTTTCGAGGACGAAAATTCCTTTTAAGAGGGGAAGAGTTGTAAAACCCCGAAATTAATATAATCCGAAAAGACAAAAATACCCTCTGAATTTGAACTTTTAAGAAGTTACGAAAATATATAAGTAATCTCATTTTGAACCTAACCTAAGTATCTAAACGCCAATAATAGAATATATGAACGAGATACGAATATTTAAGACTTATGTTATATACAAAATAAAATTCCTACAATTTGAACCTATACTAGTCGATCCATATTGTGTACCTGGACCCTCCAAAATTTCGGCCCATACTATGAAATAAATGTGCATTTAACTTAATGGATGCTAGCCCAAAATAATTCCAATTACACCTTAACTTGACCCATCAAAAGGCTCGGCTTTCCCTTCTTTGTTTATGACCGATCCTCAAAATAAAACAACCAAAAGAAAAAAACCCTAACTATAAAAAAATGTCGGCTTTCTCTTGCTGCTGCTCCTTGTCGATCTGCTGCTCTCTTTTGTTCTGTTGATTCGGTCCAAGTTAGCATCATAAGGTAATCTTGTTTTCATGTTGTTCAATCCATTCGTGTTCTTGCTAAAAACCCTAAATCGATCCATTGTTCTTGTTGTGTGTTTCTGCTGTACGAACCAAAAAGGAGAAAAAGGAGGAGTTGGTGATTCGTGTATTCGTGTTCTTGTGTTCTTCTATCACGCTACTAGGGTATTGTATCATCCTCTTGTTGATTCTTGTGTGTTTTTATAGTCCTTGTCGAGTATTGATGTCACATGATATAATAAAAGGATTCACATAAAATCATGAACATGAAAACCCTAAAATCTAAGATATATAAATCGACCATGTGTTTACATGATGATTTTGATTGTTTTGATTATGTTAAGACCTGTGATAATCGACCTAAACACATATGAACACATCTAAAATCGTTTTATGTCGATAATTAATGATTGGAATGATTAAACTTTAAGTATATGCGTGAAAACCTAAAAAACTGCTACTGGTCTGGAATTTATACGACTTTGAACGACTACATAAAAATAATGGTAACGTGTATTTAGTTGATTTTTGAGTCTAGAACTAAATTCATGAAAATAGCTTTCTGGAGAAATTAATCTTGTAATTTTTAGAGGTCGGGAAGGTTACTTTTTGATTTTTGGAAAATTAAGTGTCTAACTGAATTTGTAAGTCTGGAAAAACAGTCTGGGTTTTTGATTTATCATTTGCAAACCATAATGAATTAGAAGGTTTCCTTTGAACTGAGTAATATATCACATGTTAGCTAATTATTGGAATTTTTGTAGAATTTTATAAATTTTCTAGATTGGGAAAACAAATACATAATTTTCTAAGGTACAGATATTCTGCCCTTTTTCAGTAAGGGTTTTCATTCCCTTTTCTTTCAGCTTTTCATTTTCCTTATTAGGATTCCCTATACCATTGCTATGTTCCCTCCTGATTGTGAACCTTTCATGTGATCCCTTTGTTTGGTGAGCCTTCTAGGGTCTCTTTCATGTCCTGACCTGTTTAACTTCTGAGTTGATGTCCTTGTTATAATTCTCTTTGCTTCGAACCTTTTTCATGATTTCCTTTTGTTACGACCTCTGATATAAAAATCTGTTATGTGAAAACCTTTTTAATTATGACCTGAAAATGTTTTGAGAAAAATCAGTTATTTTAAAAGAATGATTATGAATGGTGATATGATACTATTTTTATATGACAGTTGTTAACTTTTGTGAATATTAGTTTTAAAGAATGTTTTTATGAAAACCGTTTTGAAAGATTATTTTATGAAAACTATTCTGAAAGATCATTTTATTGAAAATCCGTTATTAAAGGAATGCTTTAAGTGAATTTTGACAAGAATCTCTAAAATGAACTTTTGCTAATGAACTTTAATTATGAACATGTGAAATTCTTTTCTGAACCATTTGATATAGTCCTTAAAATCTGAACTTAACTTTGATATAAAACTTAATTTGATAAGCTTTGATTTGAACCTTGACTTTTATTTCTGAACTATTTGACATGAACCTTTTTGCCATGTACCCTTAAGATATGACTTTTGATTATTTTGATAGTACGCCTGACCTTTGACCTACAGTTTGATATCCGAGCCAATCACTAGGCATCAGGGTTTCATGTCCATGTCATTGACGCACCTTTGACATGACACTAGGGCAGGAGAGTGATGACCTGTTCCGTCCCTTATTTATTATCTGCTATGGCCATTATGATTATTATTATTGATTTGTCTGCGGGGGCGTATGGGTGCATCCTAGATTTGATCAATTTCTGTTTAATTGTTATTTGTTAATTGTTATATTTATCTGGTGACTGGTGGTGTGTGCGATACACGTCTTTCACATATCTGGGAGCTAGCTACTCCATTTGGTTACATTTGAGATGATATGATTTGGTTTGTTTCTGGGCTCGTGGTGGATTACTGACTTTCCCTATTTCCTTTCTTACTTTGTATCTTTATCTATACCTTATGTTATTCCATTGCACTATATCATACATGTTCGTTTTCTTTTGCTTTCGTTTTCGTTTATATATATCTGTTCACTGGGCTTTTTAAGCTCAGCCGCATTTCTTTTCCTGCGGCAGGTTTTAGTTGGAAGATGGGTATGAGTGAAGAGACTTTTGGACTTAGAAGACTTGATAGTTATTCTGGATTAGAGTTGATTAGAAGTTATTGTATATTAGTATTCGCATTTGTAACCTTGTAAATTTCAGTATTTCATTTGTAACCATTGAGATTTCTTGTATTACTCGAAATGTATGCTTTGTTTCGATCTGATATGAAACCATTAGTGTGACATCTTTACCCTTGTCGGGTTGGGGTGTTACAATTATGGTATCAGAGAGACAGGCTGCGATTCGTAATACATTTACCCTTGGCCTGTGTAAGTTAGGACCACTAAGTTTTTCCTGTAGGCGCTCTAAGTCAACCTTTGAAAATTGCTTTAAGATTTCCCTATAGGAACGTAAGTTTTGACCAGTGAGGAATGGGTAGGCTATAAGGCATTCGTTTAAGTATCTTTGCTTCCGCATCACTCTGATTGTTGCCTTGCTTTTGGTTAGATCCTGTTGATATCACTTTTGGAAAACGAAAGCTTATGTTTTGCACCACCAAAGATTTGAACCTGATTAAATCTTGAAGGCATTGAGAATTTCATAAAAATTGCCTGACACTATTTGATCCTCCTCTTCAGATTTTGACTCTGATCCTTGATCCTTTCGTTAATCATTTTGATACCTCTTCGGACATTCTGAGAACCTCCGTGGCGATGACGTACTTGATGCATTTTGTTATTTGTCTTTTGCCTTGGTAAACGTCTATAAATCTTCCAACACTATTTGATTTCGTTTCATCCATCCCCGTCCCTATGAGAAGTCTTGTGGTGTTTAACCACGAGCATAAAAATGTTTCCCTCTCATTTTCGAACGATAAGTCTTGCTATGCTGATCTATCTATCTCTGGATAGTTAACTTCGATTTTATTCTGACAAGGAATTTGTTGAGTGATCAGTCAAATATTGACAACTACCCTTCTATGTCTCACCTTTGACGTTTGTAATAATTTTGAACTCCCTACCATGATTTCCGATTGTTAAACGTTCGCTATTACTCTGGAGACTCCTGTATTACTTTCGCGGTTATGAAGTTTTCCTAGAACCCATTTTGTACGCAAATGAATGAATCGTAACTTGAGAAATTATTTAGCACCCTGCGTTTTTCTGAATATGATTCCTGGTTGAACCACCAAAAATTTTCCATCGGAGCGTGAAGTGGGATTTGACATGATACCGAGAGGTTGTCTAGTCACTAAGTGAAGATGTCTTTCGGATCATACCAATTGATTTGAGTGACCGGGAAGGGCAGCAACCGAAGACCGGGAAGTGAGTCTACTTAAGCGTATCTTCTGGGCGTGTTTTAGTTTCGTTCGCGATAAAGGAGGATGGTGACTGGAGATATGTATCGATTACAGGAAGCTGAACCGTAATACTGTTAGGAACCAATATTCCTCCACCCTGAAACGACCATGTGTTTGTTTAATTTCAGAGCGCGAGGTTTCCTTCTGATAAATTGATTTTAGTCTTGGAATCGCCTCCCATATTCGTAAACGACTGCTGTGATGGTTAGTGACGCTAATAGTATTAGCTACAGCCCTGACTGTTTTGTGAATTTGATAAATGATGTTTTCTCGTGAGTACTTGGACAAATGGTCATTGTATGACTTAATAGTACATTCGGAGACGAGGAAAAGCATGAAAATCATTTTTGCACTTTGTTAGAAAATTGTCGATCATTTGTGCACTCTGGAAGATGTTTACAACTTATGATGCCATTGAGAAATTTCGTGAACCGAGAGAAACAGCTTAGTTTGAATGAGAATGGAGTTTTGGAAAAGCTGAAATAGAAATTAGTTTCCTCACTCTCGGGCGGAGCAATTTTGGGATAAATCAGAAAGAGACTCGGTGACACTCCCCATCTGCACAGAATGTTTTCAGTACGCATCAAGACAACTAGAAGCGCATCAGAAGAATTATTTCAATAACTGACCTGGAGTTGACAACAACGGTGGCTACCCTGATGAGAGAAGACATTCCTTACAAGGCGAAAGTGTTGGCGATGCAGAAGGAGAAATTCTAGTCAAGCTGACGAACCTGGAGCTGATGAAGACATGCAGTCTCATTTCCCTATTCATCTTGGTTGTACTAAGATGAATTGAGAGCGGAAGCAGACTGGATGATGAAGAGATTTAAAGATCGTGCCAGAAACCCACGTTACTCCATCACATTCCAAGAAGAACTGCAGGAAGCTTGATGAACCCGACAAAAGTACACGATTCTGTTTCACTTCCAGATTGACGGACCAACGAAGACAGATTAATTTGACTTGAAGAGATTTGGATGTGTTGAATGAACGGATTTTTGAAGCAGACCCTTTATGTTTGGAAGAATTGATTCTATGAAGACCGAAGTTCTTGGCGTCTAACTTTCATTTCCGTTGACCCTCTTAAGCTTCGTTATATAAGTAATAAATTCTCTAATGACTCAAGTTCCCTAGTAGCATTTCAGTTCCGTGTTCATTTTTTTGTATGTTCGGTGATGACTTTATTTTGAGAGATTTTGGCGAATTGTGGAAGATATGATGCTTGTAACGGCGTATCTCACTTCTGCTAGGCAATCTGGGATTTTGATACCCTTGCGAATAGTTTTGTTTTCCACTTGACTATGATATTTGATCTTGTTGACCTTTGAGATTATAGAAGTACTAGGTGGATTAAGATAGGTGGTTTGCTCACGACTCGAGATAAAGTATGATCATCATGAAGGCATAATTATGTGGTGCTAGTATTATGACGCCTGATCAACGTGATAATACTTACACCATATAACGTGCACTCATTGTGGACATAGGATATCTTGAGGAGTACCTAAGAAGTTTAGAATTTGATCTCCATTGGATTACCCGTGATTAGTGAGACTTTAGGTTCATTCTACCTATGCGTATGCTCTGTTTTCGTTCGTTAGATATCGGGATGACTTTGGACTCTCGTTTTGCATTCCGTTGACCTCAGCTATAAATCTTGAACTCTTTGTAGAGCCCTCTACTGTTTGACACAGTTAATTCGATTTGAAATCTTGTCCTTATTTCCATATAGCTTTCTAGAAGATTCGCCGATCGTCCATTTTATGTTGCATGGACCTTTTGATTAGAAATCAACTTATTTTGTCTCCTTCTGAGAAATTTGAACCCACCTCGTTTTGATTTGAGTCATGAGAAACTATTTGGTCTGAAGATCCTTTTTGGATGAACCTCCTCGGGCGTGAGAATATTTGTGATGATCTTTTGCGACTTGCTACGACTTCGTTTAACTTTCCGACTTCAATTTTCGAGGACGAAAATTCCTTTTAAGAGGGGAAGAGTTGTAAAACCCCGAAATTAATATAATCCGAAAAGACAAAAATACCCTCTGAATTTGAACTTTTAAGAAGTTACGAAAATATATAAGTAATCTCATTTTGAACCTAACCTAAGTATCTAAACGCCAATAATAGAATATATGAACGAGATACGAATATTTAAGACTTATGTTATATACAAAATAAAATTCCTACAATTTGAACCTATACTAGTCGATCCATATTGTGTACCTGGACCCTCCAAAATTTTGGCCCATACTATGAAATAAATGTGCATTTAACTTAATGGATGCTAGCCCAAAATAAGTCCAATTACACCTTAACTTGACCCATCAAAAGGCTCGGCTTTCCCTTCTTTGTTTATGACCGATCCTCAAAATAAAACAACCAAAAGAAAAAAACCCTAACTATAAAAAAATGTCGGCTTTCTCTTGCTGCTGCTCCTTGTCGATCTGCTGCTCTCTTTTGTTCTGTTGATTCGGTCCAAGTTAGCATCATAAGGTAATCTTGTTTTCATGTTGTTCAATCCATTCGTGTTCTTGCTAAAAACCCTAAATCGATCCATTGTTCTTGTTGTGTGTTTCTGTTGTACGAACCAAGAAGGAGAAAAAGGAGGAGTTGGTGATTCGTGTATTCGTGTTCTTGTGTTATTCGATCACGCTACTAGGGTATTGTATCATCCTCTTGTTGATTCTTGTGTGTTTTTATAGTCCTTGTCGAGTATTGATGTCACATGAAATAATAAAAGGATTCACATAAAATCATGAACATGAAAACCCTAAAATCTAAGATATATAAATCGACCATGTGTTTACATGATGATTTTGATTGTTTTGATTATGTTAAGACCTGTGATAATCGACCTAAACACATATGAACACATCTAAAATCGTTTTATGTCGATAATTAATGATTGGAATGATTAAACTTTAAGTATATGCGTGAAAACCTAAAAAACTGCTACTGGTCTGGAATTTATACGACTTTGAACGACTACATAAAAATAATGGTAACGTGTATTTAGTTGGTTTTTGAGTCTAGAACTAAATTCAGGAAAATAGCTTTCTGGAGAAATTAATCTTGTAATTTTTAGAGGTCGGGAAGGTTACTTTTTGATTTTTGGAAAATTAAGTGTCTAACTGAATTTGTAAGTCTGGAAAAATAGTTCGGGTTTTTGATTTATCATTTGCAAACCATAATGAATTAGAAGGTTTTCTTTGAACTGAGTAATATATCACATGTTAGCTAATTATTGGAATTTTTGTAGAATTTTATAAATTTTCTAGACTGGGAAAACAAATACATAATTTTCTAAGGTACAGATATTCTGCCCTTTTTCAGTAAGGGTTTTCATTCCCTTTTCTTTCAGCTTTTCATTTTCCTTATTAGGATTCCCTATACCATTGCTATGTTCCCTCCTGATTGTGAACCTTTCATGTGATCCTTTGTTTGGTGAGCCTTCTAGGGTCTCTTTCATGTCCTGACCTGTTTAACTTCTGAGTTGATGTCCTTGTTATAATTCTCTTTGCTTCGAACCTTTTTCATGATTTCCTTTTGTTACGACCTCTGATATAAAAATCTGTTATGTGAAAACCTTTTTAATTATGACCTGAAAATGTTTTGAGAAAAATCAGTTATTTTAAAAGAATGATTATGAATGGTGATATGATACTATTTTTATATGACAGTTGTTAACTTTTGTGAATATTAGTTTTAAAGAATGTTTTTATGAAAAACCGTTTTGAAAGATTATTTTATGAAAACTATTCTGAAAGATCATTTTATTGAAAATCCGTTATTAAAGGAATGCTTTAAGTGAATTTTGACAAGAATCTCTAAAATGAACTTTTGCTAATGAACTTTAATTATGAACCTGTGAAATTCTTTTCTGAACCATTTGATATAGTCCTTAAAATCTGAACTTAACTTTGATATAAAACTTAATTTGATAAGCTTTTATTTGAACCTTGACTTTTATTTCTGAACTATTTGACATGAACCTTTTTGCCATGTACCCTTAAGATATGACTTTTGATTATTTTGATAGTACGCCTGACCTTTGACCTACAGTTTGATATCTGAGCCAATCACTAGGCATGAGGGTTTCATGTCCATGTCATTGACGCACCTTTGAAATGACTCTAGGGCAGGAGAGTGATGACCTGTTCCGTCCCTTATTTATTATCTGCTATGGCCATTATGATTATTATTATTGATTTGTCTGCGGGGGCGTATGGGTGCATCCTAGATTTTATCCGTTTCTGTTTAATTGTTATTTGTTAATTGTTATATTTATCTGGTGACTGGTGGTGTGTGCGATACACGTCTTTCACATATCTGGGAGCTAGCGACTCCATTTGGTTACATTTGAGATGATATGATTTGGTTTGTTTCTGGGCTCGTGGTGGATTACTGACTTTCCCTATTTCCTTTCTTACTTTGTATCTTTATCTATACCTTATGTTATTCCATTGCACTATATCATAAATGTTCGTTTTCTTTTGCTTTCGTTTTCGTTTATATATATCTGTTCACTGAGCTTTTTAAGCTCAGCCGCATTTCTTTTCCTGCGGCAGGTTTTAGTTGGAAGATGGGTATGAGTGAAGAGACTTTTGGACTTAGAAGACTTGATAGTTATTCTGGATTAGAGTTGATTAGAAGTTATTGTATATTAGTATTCGCATTTGCAACCTTGTAAATTTCAGTATTTCATTTGTAACCTTTGAGATTTCTTGTATTACTCGAAATGTATGCTTTGTTTCGATCTGATATAAAACCATTAGTGTGACATCTTTACCCTTGTCGGGTTGGGGTGTTACATTATTACTATATAACGAAACTTAAGAGGGTCTACGGAAGTGAAAGTTAGTCGTCAAAATCTTCGGTCTTCCAAGAATCAATTTTTCCAAACATAAAGGGTCTGTTTCTAACCTCCGTCCATTCAACACCTCCAATCTCCTCAAGTCCGGTTAATCTGTCTTCGTTTGTCCATCAAACGGAAAGTGAAACCAAAATTGGGAACTTGTGTCTGGTTCGTCTAGCCTCCTGCAGTTCTTCTTGGAATGTGATGGAGTAATGTAGATTTCTGGCATGATCTTTTCCATCATCCAGTCTGCTTCCGCTCTCAATTCATCTTAGTACAACCAAGATGAATAGGAAAATTAGACTGCATGTCTTCATCAGTTCCAGGTTCGCCATCTTGACTAAATTTCTTCTTCTGCATCGCCAACACTTCTACCTTGTAAGGAATGTCTTCACTCTTCAGGGTAGCCGCCGTTGTTGTCAACTCCAGGTCAGGCAGGGAAATAATTCTTCTAATATTTTTCTAGTTGTCTTTGATGCATCCGAAAACTTCCTGTGCGGCAAGGGAGTATCACCGTGTCTCTTTCTGATTTATCCCAAAATTGTTTCGCCTGAAGGTATGGCAGCTAATTTCTAAATTAGCTTTTCCAAAACTCCATTCTCAACTAAGCTGTTTCTATCTGTTCACGAAATTTCTCAATGGGATCATAAGTTGCAAACATCTTCCAGAATTCTTCAGCAGAGTTTAAAGGGTTTCAGTTCTCCATTCTATTGTTGGTTTTGACCACATGGTGATAGTTTTCAAACCTCGCGGAATTTAAAGAGGTATCCTCAATTAAAACATCGTTGTCTCAACAAATATCAATCTCTCAGTATGCACAAATGACTAATAAAGTGCAAAGATGATTTTCATGCTCTTCCTCATCTCCGAATGTACTATTAAGTCATACAATGACCATTTGCCCAAGTACTCACGAGAAAAACATTATTTATCAAATTCACAAAACAGTCAGAGCTTTAGCTAATACTATTAGCGTCCCTAATCGTCATAGCAGTCGTTTACGAATACAGAAGGCGATTCTAAGAATAAAATTAATTCATCAGAAGGAAACTTCGCGCTCTGAAATTAAACAAACACGTAGTCATTTCAGGGAGGATGAATATTGGCTCCTAACAGTAATACGGTTCAGCTATCTCCAGTCACCATCCTTCTTAATCGCGAACGAAACTGCAATACGCCTAGAAGATACACTTAAGCAAACTTGCTTCCTGGTCTTCGGTTGTTGCTCTTCCCGGTTTGCTCAAATCAACTGGTAAGATCCCGGACACATCTGAAAGATACCTTTCGCTTGGTGACTAGACAATCTCTCGCTATCAAGTCAAATCCTTCTTCACGCTCCGATGGAAAAAATTTTGGTGGTTCGACCAGGGATCATATTCAAGATTCAGGGTGCCAAATAACGTTCAAGATAAGGTTCATGTTTAGAAGACTCAAAGTGCCAAAGAGCTCTCAAGATGAGGTTCATTCATTGGTGTTCGAAATGGGTTATAGGAAAACTTCATAACCGCGAAAGTAACACACGAGTCTCCAGAGTAATAGTGATAGCAAAGGGTTTAACAATCAGTAATCACAGTAGGGAGTTCAAAATTGTTTCAAATGCTAAAGGTGAGACATAGAAAGGGAAATTGTCAATATTTGAATGCTCAATCAACCAATTCCTTGTCAGAATAAAATCGAAGTTAATTATCCAAAAAAAGACGGATCACAAATCAAATCTTTATCATTCAAAAGTGAGGGGGAAGATTTTTATACTTGTTGTTACACACCACAAGACCTCTCTTAGGAATAGAGATGGGTGAAACGAAATCAAATAGTGTCGGAAGATTTATAGATACTTATCAAAAGCAAGAGACAAAAAGAGAATACATCAAGTACGTCATCGCCATGGAGATTCTCAGAATGACCGAAGAGGCATCAAAATGATTGACGAAAGGATCAGAGGTCAAAGTCAAAATCCGAAGATAAGGATCGAATAGTGTCAGGCAATTATTGTGCAATTCTCAATGTCTTCTAGATTTAAATAGGTTTCAAAACCTAGGTGGTGCAAAGCATAAGCTTTAGATTTTCAAAAATGATATCAACAGGATCTAACCAAAAGCAAGGCACGAATCAGAGTGATGCGGAAGCAATGATACCTAAACAAACGCCTTATAGCCTACCCATTCCTCACTGGTCAAAACTTACGTTCCTATAGGGAAATCTTAAAGCAAATTTTTCAAAGGTTGTCTTACGAGCGCCTACAGGGGAAAACTTAGTGGTCCTAACTTACACAGGCCAAGGGTAAATGTATTACGAATCGCAGCCTGTTTCTCTGACACCATAATTGTAACACCCCAACCCGGCAAGGGTAGAAGTATCACATTAATGGTTTCATATCAGATCAAAACACATCATACATTCAATAGTAATACAAGGATTCTCAAAATTACAAATGAAATACTGAATACACAAGGCTACAAAGGAACAAAAGCTAAATACTAAGTCTGCAATTGCAAATCCTTCTAATAACTTCTACTTCAGAATAACTATAAAGGTCTTCTAAGTCCATAAGTCTCTTCACTCATACCCAGCTTCCAACTAAAACCTGCCGCGGGAAAAGAAACGCGGCTGAGCTTAAAAAGCCCAGTGAACAGATATATAATAAACGAAAACGAAAGCAAATGAAACGAACATGTATGGTTTAGTGCGTTGGGATATATAAGTCATAGGCAAAGAATATAAATAAGAATGAAATGAAAAGAAAAGAAAATAAAAGGATCAGTAATCCTCCACGAGCCCGAACAAATCAAATATAGTAACCATGTCTTCATAATCATATAGGGGGGAGATCTCTTATATAACCAGATACTATGAGGGGTGTCCTCATTCTTCCAATTGGAGTAGCTAACTCCCGAACTTGTGAAAGACTTGGATTACACCCAGCATCAGTCACCGAACAATATATAATATCAAATCATGTTAAGTCCACGAACACGGACACGAACCTAGGATTGCAACCCATACGTCCCCCAAACAATAATATTGGCCATAATAAATAATAAAGCGCGCAAGTCAAAATGGGAACGGTGTGAGAAATCACTCACCCACAAGTGAGTCATGCCACTGGTGCATCAATGACACGGCCATGTTACCTTCATGGCTAGGAAACGAACTTGGCTCGGGTATCAAACTGAAAGGTCAAAAGTCTAAATCAAAGCAAAGGTCCAAATAGTCTAAGTCACCAAATCATGGTCAAGTCCAAATATCAAAGGTTCATGGAAAAGGGTTCATCATCGAAGGTTCCTAATCAAATGGTTCATTTAAAGTAATCTTTATCAATTGATTTTATAAAAATGACCTTTAATAACGGTTTTCACAAAAGTAGTCTTGAAAAGTAGTTTTCACAAAAGCTTAGTCAAATTATAAATAAAAGTGGTATCGCATATTTCATAAACATCATCTTTAAAAATAATTTTTCCTCAAAACGTTTCCATAATATAATTGAAAAGGTTTTCACAAATTACCATTCATACCCCTCTAGTTACATTAATTACAAAACAAACCCTATATTTACATAATTTACAATTTAACCCCTATCATGTTTATATTTACACATCAAGCACTATATTATCCAAGATTACAGAATATACCCTCAATTTAACATATTATACGAATCATACCTTCAGATTTCACCTAATTACAAAACTAGTCCTTTAACTTTATAAAATTACCATTTTAAGACCTAATTTCATTATACTTACATATCAAGCCCACAATTACCCAAAATTGCACATTACACTCTTAATATCATTATTTACACAGAATAACCATGAATTTCCAGGATTTTCACTTTAGTCCCTCTATTTTAAATAAATACAATTCGTACCTTATAAATACAAATTAATTCTTTTCTTGCAATATTTACACTTAGGACCCTCATGTTATATTTTTTTTATACATTGCTACTGACCTAAATAACATTACAAAAACATCCCACAAGTTTCAAAGTTGGCAAAACACACCCCTCTAATTTAATTTCCTAATCGGTATACATTTAAATTAACAACCTAAACCCTAATTTGTCCCCATCATCACACAATCATTAAACAATCATAAGATGCATTTATTACTCAGATTTCTCAAAGAACCCTAACCCTAAAATCATTAAAATCATTCTTAGAGTTTCTTTATTTTCTTTTATTCGATATTCATAAATCCGATTACAACAAAACTAACCACGAACAATCTAAGCTTCTATAAATTGTTCCAACATTTTTCCCAGATCATATGGTTCACATAAGGTCCAAAATAAACGATTACAACAGCTGGTAAAATCGTATGGCTTGTCTTGGATTTTTAATACGTTTTTGTCCTCTAAAATTATTACGATCTATATATCATGAATGGTTCGTGTTATATATTTTATTTAGATCTTATAGGGTACTAAGAACATGGGAAAAATAATACTTGAAGGATCAAACGAGCAGAAGGGATATATGGAATTATGTACCTCTCGTATGCAAAATTCGACAACCAAAAATCCTAGCGAACAAACGAACAAGTCCACGACCTTCTAACAAATTTTCCTAGCTTCCTTAGATGTTGTATAACTCCAGAAAAATGTCCCACAAATTTTCCCAAGTCGAATGAAGGCAGATCGAATTTTTGTTAGGGTTTTTGAGTTTCGGTATATATAATATATAGGATAAAATCATGGACCGAATAAAATAGGGAGAGGGAACAAAGATTTCGGTCCAAGCTATTGTATTTAAGATCAAATACTGATTTTTGAGATTTCCTAATTTTATTTGTAATTATCTTGCATTTTATATATTTTAAATCGAATTAATAATAATAATAATACACAAAATTAATTAAACCGGCCTAAATATTTATTTCGTATAAATATAAATTTTTTGTACAGTTCAAAATGTTTAATTGTAGACATAGAAATTACTTCGCTTCATATCTTGCTCATTCCCGAAGGTTTGGGATTTATTTGGTACTTTAAATGCTTATTAATCAACTTTTAAAATTATAGGGGCAAATTGGTCTTTTTGAATTTTTTAGATTTTTGGGTATTACACATAGTCTGGGTGGTCGAAGTCCACCAAGACAGGGCATCATCTAATAAAGTCCCCGTAGCAAAAGCAACTTTGCAGTCATTGGTACACCCACATCTCACAAAGACTATTTCCGTACGTTCAAACCAACGAGCTAATTTAGTAGCTCCTTCTGTTCCCTTAAAGAAAGTTGGTTGACAGTTTACGAAGTCTTTGTAGGTACACTTGCGAGCATTTGCTGGCTCGCTTTCTCCATTGGGTTTGCTGGTGCTTCCGGTGCGAGCAAATTCTGCTGCTTGACTCTCTAGTGCTGCAGTAACACTGTCTGTAACAAGCTTTCGGATAACAGCTTGGGACATGGGTGGTTCGGGGGAAGTGCGAGACATATTTCTATTAAAACCACAATAAAACATACGTTTATATTTTATACATGTTAGATTATCAAAATAAAACTTATGATAATCATAAGGTCACAACATGTCCAAATACTATCATACGCATAGGTAAGATGATCATCACCGGTCCACGTCAACCGATACCGTACACAGCAAAATACAACAAAATCAAAACCATATATAGTCATAAATAACTTGCTAATTTGTTATATATAAAAAAATTAGTACATGCGTCATATTTATGCTTCATATCTCATGGTCAAGATATAGTACAAAAGCTGGTAGATATAAATCTGATTTTAGTGGCTACCAGAAACTCTTCCGAGTCAACTTTTCAGTTTGACGATCATGCTAACAAGAATTTACTCTTAATATTTATTTTGCATGTCTCCCACTATTGTCTCCAAAATAGTGATCTTCGTCTGAGCTGTCGTCAGTTCTTCATTTCTTCTCTTCTAACATCTTCAATTCGTCATAGGTATTTCTCATCTCAGCTGCTCATGATGGTTCTCTGCCTTCTCACAATTCTAGTCCATCTTCTGCTTCATGGCTTTTGAATCTCCAACTCTATATTTTATACCCTCGATGCACTCTTGAGGCAGTTTTTCGGGATGACCTAAGCAGTCTCAATCTGTTCTTCTTGCCATTCTAATTACGTCAGCAGGGTGAAAATAGTCGGTTGTCGTTCCTGTGTCGGTTGCGAGCTTTTACTCATCTCAAAAACTCGTGGTGGAATTAGGAAAGTCGGGAATAGGTAATCGGGGTAAAGTATGATATCGGACGATAATGGTCCTAATTTCTTCTCTAAGTTCGAATGGGACAGATGGGGGATAGAAACTTATAGATGATAGTGGAGGCGGAGGTAAAGATGTAGGAACTGACGGTATATATGTGGGAAAGTGGACGTGGTAGTGGTGACGAGGATGTAGGTAATATCATGATGTCCGGTACTGTCGTGATATTTTTCAATATCCGAGTCCGACATAAGAGGAATAGAATGGGTAGGGGAAGGCAGGGTTCTGTAACCATCCGGGGATTATAAACATCTTACTATGTAGTTAAATAATTAGAAATAAACATATATAAGTAACGTTTCAGTGGCGTTGTGGCATGGAGGAATTTTTGGTTTAGTTTTTGTGAAAATCGGTTATAGTCCAATGTTTGAAAACATTTGGTTCTCTATAACCATGAGCTCTGATACCACTCTGTAACACCCCCGTTTTCGATATTCGCAGTGAAAATATAAGTTGGGGTGCTACCTCACGGTTCACAGTCATGATAATAGAAAATGACTCGAAAAGAGACGTTTTAAATAATTTGTTATCATTCATTTATTAAAATCAGAGTTTACATGTAGAGGTCCCAGCAGGAGGTTTCGAAATACGTTATAAATGATATATTATTCATTTGAATGATAACAAAACGGACACTCTTTTAAAAGAAAGTCCACCGCCACTCTGTGCCAAATCGTACTTCCTGTTACCTGAGATAAACATGCTAAAAAGTCAACACAAAGGTTGAGTGAATCCATAGCGTTTAACGTTAAATCAGTTTGAACACAAGCCAGATAGAAAGTAAATCGGTTATATCGCAGTTTATTATATATTTCTCTAAGTCTCATGAATCGCAAGGCGTTAACACGATGGACACCATAGTTATAAGCTATGATGTAAATCACTACATAATTAAATGTAGCAATTATGCCCTCGAGTAGGAGTCTGCCTGAAACTCTTTACTAAACGATTTCAAATAAAATGCATTGGGTCACTTATCCAGCAACACAATGGGATTGTCACTCCAATAGATCTATTCATTATATTCGTGCTCACCCGAGAGTGATTAATGGTTCATGGTAAAGGGACTTTTAAATAGGCAACAGTTAAACTTATGCAATATAAATCAGGAAAGCATACGGAAAAAATACTTGTGTTCGGTTTGGTAGCATGTATCTCCCCACATATTTAGAAAAACGTATATAAAAAGTGGGACTATGAACTCACCTGAGCAGTCTGGATGGAATACAAAATGACAGAAAGTTGATAAACGTCTCCGGACAAGGAACCTGGGTTGTTATGCCAATATTTAGTAATCATTTTTATCTTACATTCGTTTGTCAATAAAATAAACGTATTATGTTAATGTTAAGTCGGAAAATTAAAAATAGAAATGATAGAAATAGTGGTTATGAAAAGTTACGTTTTAATCCCTAAAGTTTGGTCAAATGACAGTTTATACCCTGGACTTTCGGAAAATGACAGTTTTTACCCTCAAGTTTCAAAAATGACATTTTCTACCTTTCATATTTGTTTTTGTCAAAAATGACCCTAAGTATAAAAGATTTATAAAATCAGCACATAAAAACTTAAATTTAGAAATCACACTTATGAAATATATGATATGGCTAGAGTTTTAGACTCCATTAACTTAGTGAAAACTAGATCATTTCCCGAGCTTTTTGTTCCTATGAGTATCTTACCAGGTTGTCTTTATCTCGGTCAAGTTTCATAATTTTTTAAATTTATTTGATAGTCGAGATATGGTGCTAAAGTCGTCTAGGTGGAAACAAGTTTTAACAAAATCCGGAAAATAGTTTTATAGACTACCGTTGGACACATCTTTGGACGCGAATATCTTTTAAACCATTCGATGGTTTTTCAAACTTTTTCCTTCTAAATTAAGTTTACTATATGAACTTTAGTATGCCAGAAATTTAGAATTTTTAAAGGTCTTATGGGGTTCGAAAACTAGGTTGAAAGTCAGGCTGTTGGTCGAATTTATTGAAAAATAATAGCTGATAATCAGGTTCCTATATTTAGCGATATGGGGCAAAGTTTAAGACTCAATATCTTTTAGCTCGGTTGATCATTTTCTTTGATTCTTTTTCCTAAATTATGTTCACCATGTGAACTTTAATATGCCAAGAGGACAAAAATTTTAGTGATAAAATAGGGATAGAAAAGTAGGTCGAAACTTGGTCTATTGGTCGAACAAAACAGAAAACAAATAACTGGTACTTTGCTTTTATTCTTAGCGATAAGAGACAATTTTTATGACTTGATATCTTTGTAAAAACTTAACCATATTGCATAATTCTTTTTCCTGTCATTAACTAGTTGGGTGAACTTTATAAGTACTAAAAATTAGATTTTATGGGGATCGTTTGGGTTTCTATTTATGGGTCACAAGTTAGCCTCCTGGGTTGGTTATTCATTCGATTGAAACTCAGTAAAAGACTCGATAAGGGTTTTAAGGTTTTTAAACATTTGTAACTTAGTTTCTATGCATGGTATGATATTGTTGAGTATGTTTTAACATGTTTTACTGATCTTTGATTCATTTTAACAAAAACTCGAACATACAGGGTGCGTTTGTGTGAACTGTTCGATCAGACAAGCAAAAGAGAAAAGGAAAACTTATATTTTATGATCTTGTGTGTTATTAATGATTATGTAGTAATGTTTTTTAGATGTTTTTAAGAATAAATAACATAAGTAACTGAATTTAAAGAAGTTTAGAATACTTACTTAAGGTTGGTGATCGACTAGGGTTTGATAGGGCGAAATGATTTGTTTCTTGAGCACGATGGGTTCTCTTTTCTTCTGAATTTTCTATGGCTGATGTTGAGTGTGTTTAGGGCTGTGATCAGTAAGTGATGGAGAATGGAGTTGTTTAGTGTTTGATCGATTGAGGTGTGTAGAGAAATGTGGAGTTTAAGTTGCTATTTATAGAAGAGGATGTTTAGGGTTTGTAAGAAGAGATAAGGAGACAAGGTGAGGGAGACCATGGCTGACAAAAAATGAACATTGCGCCACTTGGAAGGGTAGAGGAGAGGGGTGATGTGTTCTAATTTACAGCCAAGGGTTTAAACTACCAATGAGGAGGGTTCTAGCATATGAAGTAGGACATGTGGATATGTTTATTGAAGAGGATGAAGAAGAGAGGGGAGAATATGTCTTGGACTAGATACATTGTATTGTATGTCGATTTTATTAGAAGTAATCTAGTTATGGTTGTGGTTGTGTTTCGAACAGAATTTTAGGGAGGAAGTCGAAGGAGGCTTTGTGGTGTTGTATAATGAGCTTTAGGAGTTGTATTGAAGGTTTAGGGATATTGGTTAGTTTAGTTTAAGTCTTTAGTTACTTAGAAAAATATTAAAGTTTCCTTTATATTTTGCATAAACCGAATTATGTAGGAAATGGAGAAAATAAAATAAAAATAGGTTGTGCTTAGAGAAGTTGTACCATAGGTTTAATAGGGTTGTACTATTATGTACAATATATGAAAAATATAGTTTTATTAGTTTATGTAGTTATAAAAAATTTATGTTAATTTTTATTAAGTTTAAAAGTAAATAAATAAGATTTTTAGTTCTTGTGCATTAGGCACTTGTACATTGAGTTAAAAGACATGTAAAAATATTTAAGGAGTTTAGGAAAAATAATTTTTAAGAGTTATGCATAAATGGTTTGTACTTTATGCTTTAAAATAATATAAATAGGATTTTATTAAAGATTTTGTAAATACATGGGTTCGTGCATAAAAGACTTGTACTTTAGCTTTAATAATTTGTACATTTAATATTTTGTAAAAATATTGTATAAATAAAATAGGGTTTGTGAAATGAATACATAAAATCACAGTTATGTGAAATTAGGGTTTTACCGGGAACTAAAATAGAATTAGGGTTTAGTGTGCTTTGGTAACTTGTACATTAGCTTAGATGAGTTGTATTTTTATGTTGTAGGGTTTTGTTATTCATATTTGGTGTTGTGATGCATTTTAGGGTTTCCTAGAAACTCTATATAAATAATGAATGTTTTGTTGGTACGTTCGTTAAGGATTTATCGTAAAATGGTAAATGGTGTTTTGTAATATTTTCATATAAATATGTTTATGAAATAAACATTAGATTCGTTAGGTTGGTCTGTTTAGAAGCACGTTTATCAGGGATGTGAGTTACGTCACATAAGATAGGAGATACAATCAAATAAAAAAAAAATTTACACGTAGAAAAGGATAAATATTCTGAGTGCTAGCTTATCTTAAAGTGGGATTTTTCACAGTGGTTACAGGTATGCTCTTGACTCGACTCTATAGAGCCTTTGCACCCATACCTAAAAAAGCTTTAGGATTTGTGCCCGACTATGAGGAGATCCAACATACCTTTGTTCCCTTAAGCGACTTTAGGGTAGCGGTTGATAAAGGTAAACGTCCTCGTGCTCCAACTTCATCTTCATCATCATCAATGAGTGAAGATGATGGATTACCAAACTCTAGAATTCCTCCTCCGGAGTACTTGCGTCAACTACCACCAATTGCAAATGAATCTGAGGAATTCAGGCAAACAAAGGGTATGATGAAGAATCTTGGGCGTTGGATAATGAAGGTGCACAAGGGTCTCAAGAAATTGAAGAAAAAGTTGAGTTGAAGGAGTGTTTGGAGTTGAACTATTCTAGACAATGTGTTGTTAAACTTGTTTGTGTCTTAACTTGATTTGATGATACTAGTTATGTATGTGTTCTATCTGACAATTGCAGGTCGATAACCCTCGGGGATATCAATTTTCCGAGTTTAAGCCACTGTTTGGCTTAACTCCACTTATGGTAAGTTCTTAATAACGGATTAAACTATGTGTAGATGTTCGTTAGTTACTACATATTTAGTTGTTTTACATCACATACTAGATGATAGATATGCTCCAGGAGAATTTTCGGGTTTTCGTCGAAAAACGCGAAATTTGACATATGTTTTGTTTAGTTTTAGCACTTTTGGCCTACGGATCTGGCGGATCCCAAAATTTGGATCCGCCAAGTGTTATCGTTGGTTCCGCCATCCGCCACACTACGGATTTGGCGGATCCAATAATTTGGATCCGTATTTGATCCCATTTGGATCCGCAGGTTACTCAGTATAATTCTTAAAAAATTTTCGCCTCATCCCAATTCTTAGATCTTAGTTTCTAGTTCTATTTAGAATCATTCACTGATCATAAAACATCTTAGAAGGATTTAGGAACTCTTAGAAACTTAGGAAGAAAATTTGCCACCAAAATTTGAATTTTTGAATTTTTGGTGTAAGTTACCAAACTGATACAAAGAAGGAACCCTTTTTAGGGATCCGTGGTATCCGTAGACACATCAAATCACAAGATTTTCCACTATACTTCTGCATTTACTACAAATCCTTACTAGATCACTCAACCAAAACTCAATGGCTTGACTTCTTTGACATGACTTGCACAATTTTTAGTTCCAAATCATTAGGAACCAACATCCTCCATTGGATTCACATCAAATCCAAACACAAGTTTCTAAATTCCTTTTGTCTATAAATTAGTACCTAACTTGATGAAACATTCACACATTCATCTTCTTCTCTACTTGAATCCTGCACTTGTAAGTCACTAAGTCTCAATGACAAAGTCAAACAACTCCTCAACATCTAGGCCACCAAAAAGAACAGCCCGTATTAGTGTGAAACCTTATTGTTTCACCAACATCCACAATTCATCCTCAGAAGAATCATCACCACTCAACATCTCCTCACCAATTGCTAGTGAAAATTTCCTTACTTTATCCACTCCAACTCCCTCACATATAGTCATAAAAACACCACCTCCTACCATCACTTCTATAGCAACCACACCACCACCCGCTCCATCTCAAACGGAGAAATCTCAATCTTCACCAACTTCACCAAAACTCCAACCCATGGAACTATTTAGGACACCACCAACTTTACCTCATCCATATCTTCAAGAGTTAGAAGATCTTCCAACTAGATCAACCAATCCTCCACCAATGAACTTTGAAAACATGGAACCAATTTTTTTTCATCCTTTCCATCCGGAGATTCATGGTCCTCTATACCGTGAAGTTCCACCACCTCAAACTCAAATTCCACCACCCTCACCAACCTCAACTCTTGTGGCCATTGAGGAGGCTATGTGGATGAATATTCCACAAACACAAGAAGAAATAAGTGAGGAACTTAACCGTCTCTACACCCTCTCGGGTATGGTGGATCACCGCCTCAATCAAGCTATGGACCTCCAAACCGTTCTCATGAACTCCATCCAAACACCCCCAATCAATGATCAAGAACAACCACCACCACCTAACCATCAATCACCTCCACCACCAACAAACCATCAATCACCTCCACCACCACCACAACAAAATGAACCTACTCTCCCACCCGGTTTTCCTAGACACGGGTGCTCAATGTGTGAAAGGACTGCCCATCTAGCCGAGAGATCTAATATTTTGGTGCATGAGCTCCAAAATGAAATGAGGTTCATTTTGAACCACATTCTTGAACGTTTAAACGCTATCTCTCACCCACCACAATAGGACCTCTTTGATCTCCAAATAGATGTTGTGTTAGGCTTTCAATTTCTAGGATGTTTGTTTTTTTCATTCTTGTATCATCACCTCAATGTGACTTTTTAGTCACATAATTTTCTATCAATAAATGTGATGTTTCTATTATGTATGAGTGATCAAGTAGGTTGCATATTTGATAACTAACATTCTCTTATATAGCTTGTTTATCAATTGATCATGCTTGCATTTGGTACAAAAAATGGTCAGACACTAACTTTGACTTTTTAAAGTCAAACCACATTAGTCATCTTGTTTGGAACATCAATTCTCATACATTGTACTTATTTATTGTGAACTAACATTTCATTTGCAGCACTTCATATCATTAACAAGTATACATTCGCACTCAAATAATGGGTCGTATACTTTGAGGGGGAGCATTACATTTTCTAACCATTTGTTTTGTAGGTTCATGCATTAAAACCTTGTTACTTCATCTAGGGGGAGTATAAAACAAGGGGGAGCTTTAAAGTTCTCAAAATCACATTCCGCTACGCTACTCTTTTTGTTTCGACAAAAAGGGAGAGAAAGGGACTAAGTTTGCATACATCACAGTACATACATCTTTAAAAAAAAAAAAAATTAAAAATCAACAAACTTAATCTATATTTTTAAGGACTCATGCTATGCTTATTCTCTTGCTCAAAAATACACCTTATGTTTTGTCATCAACAAAAAGGGGGAGATTGTTAATACAAATATCGTTCCAAAAACGTTGTTTATATTCTTCGATCTTTACTTAGTTTTGTTAATGACAAATACAAGGCATATCTTTTAGCAAATTATAAATACTAGCTTAAGTCTCTTAAGTACACATTTTACACTTCACAAAATAACCAAGAATTACAAGTTTGCTTATTTAGTAACTTATTTCCTTAAAAGGAAACTTTATTTCTAAAAACATTCCATGACATCATTACATACATCACATAGGATATCTTTGTTAGATCTTGATATATCTTGTTTAGATTTACAAGTTACATAGTTGACATTTGAAGATTTTGGAAGATTTGGTAAGATATGGAAGATTTGGAAAGATACACCAAATCTCTTAGCTGTCAACACCCACGGATCCAAGTCCAATGGAGGACGGATCCCTTTTTTGGGATCCGTGAGCTGTTGATCAGCTTGCCTATAAATAGCAAGCTGATCATTTGGCTCACTCATCACTTACATACATAATATACTCATATACATTCTGTATAGATCATACTAGCATCATTTCATATTTGCATTTCACTTTGATCTTCCTTTTTGTAGAAAAGAGTTCAAGTGTACAAGGATCTACAAAACCGTAATCCTTAAGTTTCATTACTGTCACATTGTAATAGTTAGCATATATCTTCATCTATCATTTGTAATCAGTGAGTGTGGTTAGTGTTTTATTCCTCAAAACACAAAGAGTGTAAGGAGTGGTTGTACCTTTGTAAAGAACCAAACAGGAGTGGTTGTACCCTTGTAAAGAACCCGGTGTTTAGCTTAGTACCAAAAAAGGAAGTAAGCGACGTGTAAAGGTTTTCTCCGCCTAGAAAAGGAGTTTGTTTCTTAGTGAAGGATAAACTCTCGAGTTAGAGGCTCGAGGAGTGGAGTAGGGAAAGGAAGAGAGTCCTTGTAGCCGAACCACTATAAACAACCGTGTTGTGTTGTTTGATCTTTCCTCTCTTTACTTTTGTTTATATTGTGTAATTATTTTATTGTGTTTTGGTTCATTGAATTCACATAAGTAACAAAAGGATTAATATTTTAAAACCGTAAAGCTATTCAACCTCCCTTCTAGTTTTCCACAATGTTTATAAACTAATTAAAGTTGTTACATGATTATGGAATAAGTTGTATTGAAAATAAGATAATAATCTTAAGGAATAATTATCATATGATCAATATATGATGATATGATAATTAGAAGTGTTAAGAAGTGAGTTAAGTTGTGGTAGCCATTGTTATAGTTATTATGTATTGTGTTATGTGTTAAGTGTTTGTATGATGTTATGATTTAGGGTGTTTATGAGGATGATGATGTTGATGATGATGATGATATTGGCTTGATGTGCTTAGCTTGGAGCTAAGGTAAGTAAAATGATGATAGCATATATTATATGGATGTAACCACTGTAAGATTTCCCTATATATATATAATTTTCTAGTACTTAACTTTTTCCACGTAAATTTTTTTTTCTTTCTTGATTGTAATTATTATCCTATGTGACGAAGATCACATCACTGAAAACCCTGCTTGCAACCCAACCTTAATTAATTTAGTATTTACCTATGAAAACATTATTGACCTAAAATGTTATGAGGTCCCACTTACCACTTTACGTTATTTTGCTAATGGACGTTTAAAACTGAATGTTTCTTATTTAATAAGAATTTTATGAAACACTAAACCATCATAGCAACATGTGAAGATAATGAAACTATAAAAATAGTAACATATAAGTTATTTAAATTATGTACAAGTCACTAAAGCACAAAAACCCTAACTTCACTATAACTTCTGATAAAACCCTAAATTCTTAGAAACTATTATTTTATTTGTAAACCCTAGTTAATATTTTTATAAAAATATTATGTACAAATATTTTAAGTCAAGGTACAAGTCCTGTAAGTATGAAATCTAAATAAACTTAAAAACCTTATAAAAACATTAGAAATAATTATTTAAATAATATTTTATTGTAATAGTTTCATATAATAAATTATAAAAATAATTTATTTATTTATTTTATATATGTACAACTTCATAAACATAATGTACAACTCTTTTATGCATAATAATATAAAAGCTCAATTAGTGGCATTTAAAGTGTAATAAAAATTACATAAAAATTATAGAAAAATAAGAAATAATTAAAAATACATTTTTCTTATTTTTCATACATAAGTACAAGTCCTTAAACTCAAGGTACAACCCATCAATGCACAAAAACTTAAACACTCATTAAAAGGTATAAAAAGTTTAATAAAAATTATATAAAAAATTACATAATTAAAATTATTTTTTCTTATTTTCCTAACCCTAGTACAAGTCTCCTTAGCCTAATGTACAACTACCCAAAGCACAAAAACTATTTTCCACCTAATATATACAAATCGATACATATAAAATTAGAGTAATTAGATTCAAATTTTATTTCTAATTTACCTTAAACCTAGGAAACCCTAACTTTACCCAAAACCCTAGTTTACAAGATCACAAAGCCCTAGTACAATCCCTTAAAGCATAGAACCGAACCCTAACTAGTTTAGTTACACATTATAGTTCAAATGTGGCCATAACCAACTAAATATCTAGAACCCTTGAACCCTAAACAGCCCACATGTATGGAGAAGAGGGAGTACACATAACCTCTCTCTAGAAGAAGCCTTATGTGTAAAGACCATAAACCTCCACACTTCCCTAATCATTTTCCCCCTCATGTGGCAACTCCCTGACCTTACACCTCATCCCACATGTCCCCACAAAACCCTAGAAGTCCCAGAAAACCCTAGTTTAGCCTTCTATAAATAGCCACTTAAATGGAACCCTAAAACCATCACCACCACTCGAACTACCATAAACAGCCACTACCCTTGCACACCAATGATCCCTTAGTCCCACATAAGCTAAACTAAGCCTAGAGAAGCAGTAGGAGCAAGCCAAGTCCAGTAGGAACCAAGTTCGAATCATATCTCACCCAATATAACCCTAGTCGACCATTTCAAGAAAGGTATGTCCCAGCCCTTTTTACTTGATTTCATATAGATAAAATATGTTCAAATGAAGTTTAAAATATGTGTCATAGGCCAGAAATAGCTCGAACACAATTTATCTAAATTTTGTTTCTATCGAGTTCAATAATAATCATAAAATTTGAAATAGTGCTCTAATGGATCAAAGATGTTAAAAGTAGTTTAGAGATGATTAAAACATGTTATAATAACTAACCAAATCATAAAAACATGATGTCTACAAATCGGATATTGAAAAATAGGCGTTTTCTTTTTCTTTTTGTTTTAGTCGACCACAGCAGACCTGCTGTTTTGGTCGTTATTTTACCCCATTAAACGTAATCTATAAATTCTGATTTTCGACATACTTGAAGTACTTTGAAAGGGCTAATTGTAAGAAAAAGAATTAGAATTTTTCATTGAGTAACGAAGGAGAACGAGTCATAATAAGTTGGGTGTATTTCTGTCGAGACAAACAAGGGTCGTATGGTTTCTGTTTTGGTTTTCTCGTTCGTGAGACCAAACCAAACTTCGACTCTTGGCAAAAATACTCTCAAAACAATTATAAACACTTAGGAAAAGGTTACGTAAAAGATCTTGGCTTAAAACGCTCAAAATAAAGTGTTTTTGAAATAAGGATGTCGAATGGGAAATAAATGAGACATAGGGACTGAAATTGTCAGATTTTAAACAACTTTCGAAATTGGACTTGTTGGGTGATCGAGAAGTCCCTAAGGGGTAAAAGTTGTCCATTTTGAAACATAAAGGTATAAAGTGTCAACTAACTAAAGTTCAGGGGTAAAATTTTTATATTCCTAAAAGTTCAAGGGTAAAAGTTGTCATTTTCATAAAGTTTGAGGGTAAAACTTGCCAACCCTAGATACTTAAAGGAAAAAGGAAAATACACTTAAAACCCTAATTTCAATTTAATATTATTATTAATATTATTATTATTATTATTATTATTATTATTATTATTATTATTATTATTATTATTATTATTATTATTATTATATTAATATTATTATTAATATTATTATTATTAGAAATTAAAACTTAGTAACGAAACTAAAACGGGAAATAAAACTTATATTCGGATATGATTACTGAGAACTTGATATACCAACCTAGGTTGCAAGCCGGAGACGTTTATCAACTGTATTTCATTTTGTTTTCCATCCAGATTATTCAGGTGAGTTTATAGTCCCACTTTTTACTTACGTGTTTTCCAAATATGTGGGGAGATACATGCTATTAAACCGAACACAAGTATTTTCCTGATTGTTATTGCACTAGGCTAACTGTTCGTTATTGTTGAGATTGAATTATTTATTTAAAAGACCCTCATATCATGCACCATTAGTCACCTGCTGGGTGAGCGCGAATATGTGAATAGATCTATTGGCCTGACGACCCATTTGTTCTAACCGGATGGATATCTTCGTGGTAGCCGGTTAGGCAGATGCATTATATTTGATATCTTTAACTCGGGGGCGAGACCACTCTCATTTCAATCATGTTTGTGGAATCTGGAAACTGTTAACGCATTGCGTGTCACGAGGTTTAGTGCAATATTGTTGAATTACGATATAACTGATTTCATATATTTTGGCTTGTGTTCAATCTGATTATAATTTTAAACGCTATAGATTCACTCAACCTTTGTGTTGACTTTTTAAGCATGTTTATCTCAGGTAACTAGAAGTATGACAATGGCACGAAGTGGCTGTGGACTTTCTTTTTACAAGAGTGTCCACTTTGTTATCATTCAATAAATAAATGTAACCTTTATTATGTATTTCTGAACCTCCCTATGGGACCTATCTTATGAACTCTGATATTAAATAAATGAATGATAACAATTTTTATTTAAAAACGTCTCTTTTTGAGTCGTTTTCTATTTCCATGACTGTGAACCATGAAGTAGCACCCCAAGCTTATATTTCGCTGCGAAATCCGAAAATGGGGGTGTTACAGATTGGTATCAGAGCTTGTGGTTATAGAGAACCAAATGTTTTCAAACATTGGACTATAACCGGTTTTCACAAAAACTTAGCCAGAGTCCTTCGTGCCACGACGCTATTGAAACATTATTTATATATGAATTATTATTCATTATTTAATTATATTGTGGAATATTTATAAATTTTGGGTGGTTACAGAGCTATAAAATTCCCTCTTCATTCTAATATCTCTATGTCGAACGCGGAAATCGAAAATATCACAATTGTACCAGACGTCATACCCCAACCCAGATAAGTAATAGAGTTGGATTCAGCAGAGGATGTCATGGTGGTACCCGAAATCCCCTCAGCTTTTGGGCATGATTCGAAATCAGATTCTATAGAGGAATCATCGGAAGATACCTTGATGACAGATGTTGTGCCAAATTCTGAGGATCCTTATGTGCAAGTCAGAGAAAGAGCTCATATGATTGCAGAAGGAGAATCCTCTGAACCAGATCCTACTTCAGTTTTGGAGAGACCTCTAGAGAGAACTCGGAGAACCCCACGAATAAGAACTCTTCCAGTATTTTCCTCACCTTTACCTCGTCCATATCCATATATGCTACCTAATTTTGAACTTGTAGTCCCAACGTCTTTACCTCCGCCACCGCCATCATCTACCAACTTCACACCTTCATCCGTACCATTTGAATTGAGTAATGAGGTCCAAGATATTATTGCACGATATAATGCCATGCCCCGATCTCCTACTCCTGATGTCTCTACCCCTCCGCGAGTTTTCGAGATAGGAGAAAGTTCCCAAGCGGCACAGGAGCGTCAACCGTCTGTCTCTACTCTTCTATCACGGCTAGAGCGCCAAGAGGAGCAGATTGAGACTGCATTGGGACATCTCGACGAACTTCCGCTGGAGCGCATTGAAGGTATTGAATACAGAATAGAAGATATGATGACAGATCAGGAGGTGATAAAGCAGAAGATAAATGAAAACCGCGAAGAATCTGAGAAGCGTTACGAGGAGATTAGACATGAGATACCCATTGTCTATGAAAATGAACTAAAGATAATAGATGAGATGATCAAAAAGAATGAGGAGTTAGCAACATCACAAAATCGGATCGCAACTTTAGAAATGACGGTCGCAGAGATGCAAATGATATACCAGGAGAATATGAAAGTTCTCATTAGTATGATAGCCGAACTCAGCAGTCAGCTTAAGGGAACTTCTGGAAGACAGTAGATCTAACCACATATATATATATATATATATATATATATATATATATATATATATATATATATATATATATATATATATATATATATATATATATATTATCTTTTGAGTGCTACGTCTAAATTTTGGGAAAATATAGTATAGACATGGCACTAATATGTAGTTTGTATCAAAACAGCTTTTGTACTTTATATCAACCATAAGGGTATGTAGCCTAAATGTGACACTTGTATCAATTTTGTTATGTATAACAAGATAACAAGTTATTTATGGCTATATATGGTTTAGATATTTTGCTGTGAATGATATAAATCTAAATACATATATGTTTTCATGTGATGATAGAGATATGTCTCGCAAATCCCCAGACCCAACCATGTCGCAAGTTGCTATTCGAAAGCTTGTTGCAGACAGTGTCTCTGCAGCTCTTGAAACTCAAGCAGCGGAAATAGCTCGTATTGGAAGCTCAAGCCGACCCAATGGAGATAATGAGTCAGTCAATGCTCGCAAGTGTACTTACAAAGACTTTATGAACTGCCAACCGACTTTCTTCAAGGGAACTGAAGGAGTTACAGCATTAGCTCGTTGGTTTGAACGTATGGAAGTGGTCTTTGTAAGGAGCGGGTGTTCTGATGATTGCAAAGTTGCCTTCGCAACAGGAACTTTATTAGATGATGCTTTGTCTTGGTGGTCTGCTACTTCCCGGACAATGGGAGTAGAAGCAGCTCATCAACTCACCTGGGATGATCTTAAGAAGAGAATGTTAAGCAAATATTGCCCTCGTACTGAAATCAAGAAATTGGAGGATGAATTTCACCAGCTAGTAGTGAAGGGAACAGATGTCAAGGCATACAATAGAAGGTTTCAGGAGCTTGCTCTCCTATGTCCTAATATGGTGCCTGATCTTGAGAAGTTGCTGGAGAAATATGTTGAAGGATTGCCTCGAAGCATCGAAGGGGATATTACTGTTTCAAAGCCTCAATCATTGGAAGAAGCAATGACTACGGCTCAGAAACTGATGGATAGAGAAATTAAGCGAAATTCAGTTCAGGGAAACAATGATCCCAAACGAAAGTTTGATGATAAAAGGAATACCCATCATTTCGACTACCGTTCCAACAACAACAACAACCGCAACAACCAAAACCATTATCACCAAAACCGTAACCAATACCATCATCAGCAAAACCGAAGACAAGAAGCAGCCAAAGCCTATACTACCCCTTCTGCTGAGAAGAGTGGGTATATTGGTACAAAGCCACAATGCAGTCGATGTTTGTTACATCACTTTGGTCCATGTACCGTTAAGTGCATAAAGTGTCAAAAGATAGGACACCAGACCAAAGACTGTAAGGCGACGGGAGCAAATCTGCAGCCGGTGATCGTGACATGCCATGGATGTGGAGAAAAAGGACATTACAAAAATCAGTGCCCGAATATGAATGCTAATCCAAATAATGGTGCCCGCGGACGAGTGTACGTGTTGGGTGATGGTAATGAGCAGCAGAACCCGGACATATTCACTGGTACGTTTCCTCTCAATCAGCATTTAGCTAGAGTATTATTTGATACCGGAGCTGATAAAAGTTTTATATCTCTTACTTTCGCTTCTTTAATCAAACTCAATCCCACTGCCTTAACCCGAACGTATGAAATTGAGCTAGCTAATGGAAAATTAGTAGGCACTAATTCTGTAATCCAAGGTTGTACCTTAACCCTATTAAATCAGCCTTTCGACATCGACCTTATGCCTATCGAATTAGGAAGCTTTGACGTAATCGTTGGCATGGACTGGTTATCCAAATATCACGCCAAGATATTATGTAACGAGAAAGTGGTTCACATTCCTTTTGAGAATGAGACTTTGATTATTCGAGGTAGTCAAAGTAAAACCAAGTTAAGCATAATATCTTGCATCAAAACCATGAAATATATCAACCGGGGATGTCCAACATTTTTAGCCCATGTAACTGAGAAGAAAACGGATGAAAGACGATTGGAAGATGTACCTGTAGTACGAGATTTTCCGGAAGTATTTCCTGAAGAGCTACCTGGATTACCACCTGTTCGTCAGGTAGAATTCCAGATTGACTTAGTACCAGGAGTAGCACCAGTAGCACGAGCTCCATACCGTTTAGCGCCATCAGAAATGCAAGAATTATTCAATCAACTGCAGGAGTTATTGGATAAAGGTTTTATTCGACCTAGTTCATCGCCTTGGGGAGCACCTGTCTTATTTGTTAAAAAGAAGGACGGAACTCTTAGAATGTGTATTGATTACCGAGAGTTGAATAAACTTACGGTAAAGAATCGATATCCATTACCAAGGATCGATGATTTGTTTGATCAACTACAAGGATCTAGCATTTACTCAAAAATCGATCTAAGATCCGGATATCATCAATTGCGTGTTAAGGAAGAAGATATTCCTAAAATAGCTTTTAGAACAAGATACGGTCACTATGAATTTCAAGTAATGCCATTTGGGTTAACCAATGCACCAGCTATATTCATGGATCTCATGAATCGTGTATGCAGACCCTATTTGGATAAATTTGTGATCGTGTTCATTGATGATATTCTTATCTATTCTCGGAGTGAAGAGGAACATGCAGAGCATTTGAAGACTATTTTGGAACTAATCAAGAGGGAACAACTGTACGCTAAATTTTCCAAATGTGATTTTTGGATTCATACCGTGCAGTTTCTTGGACATGTGGTTGACCGCCACGGAATCCACGTGGATCCATCCAAAATAGAAGCAGTTAAGAATTGGCCAATACCAACGACTCCTACTGAAGTGCGACAATTTTTAGGACTCGCTGGTTATTACCGGAGATTTATTGAGGGATTCTCAAAGATTGCCAAATCTTTGACGGAATTAACTCAGAAAGGTAAGAAGTATGTATGGGGAGAAAATCAAGATAAAGCTTTCCAGCTGTTGAAGCAAAAGCTTTGTGAAGCTCCAATTTTAGCTTTACCAGAAGGAAGTGATGATTTTGTTGTGTATTGCGACGCGTCACACCAAGGTTTAGGAGCAGTGTTGATGCAGAGGAATAAAGTGATTGCTTATGCCTCTAGACAACTCAAGTCTCATGAGGAAAATTATACTACCCATGATCTTGAACTAGGAGCAGTTGTATTTGCTCTTAAAATCTGGAGACATTATCTGTATGGCACAAAATGTGTTGTGTATACAGATCATAAGAGCCTTCAGCATATTCTCAACCAGAAGGAATTGAATATGAGACAACGCCGATGGTTGGAGTTATTAAGCGACTACGACTGTGAAATTCAGTACCATCCTGGAAAAGCCAACGTTGTAGCAGATGCGCTAAGCAGGAAGGAACGAAGTAAGCCTCTTCGAGTTAGAGCTTTAGTAATGACCATTAATTTGGATTTACCATCCCAAATTCTCAATGCGCAAGCCGAAGCAATAAAAGAAGAAAATGTGCAGGCTGAGAATTTGAGAGGTATGGACAAAGTATTTGAAATCCGCCCTAACGGGATTCGTTGTATAAAGAATCGGAGTTGGTTACCGCTCTTTGGTGATTTAAGAAATGTGATTATGCACGAATCACATAAGTCCAAATATTCTATCCATCCGGGATCTGAAAAGATGTACCAGGATCTCAAGAAACTTTACTGGTGGCCAAACATGAAAGCTGATATAGCTGAGTATGTCAGCAAATGTTTGACTTGTGCACGAGTTAAAGCAGAGCATCAAAGGCCATCCGGTCTATTGACTCAACCTGAGATTCCTGAATGGAAATGGGAGCGAATAACAATGGATTTTATCACCAAATTGCCTAGGACGTCTAGTGGATATGACACTATTTGGGTCATAGTTGATCCGCTCACTTTTTGCCAATCAAAGAAACTGATGAAGTAGAAGATTTAGCCAAACTATATCTAAAGGAGATAATCTCACGACATGGGGTACCAATCTCTATTATTTCGGATCGTGATTCTCGTTTCACGTCTCGATTTTGGGAAAAGCTTCAAAAAGCTTTGGGTACAAATTTAGATATGAGTACGGCTTATCATCCACAAACCGACGGACAGAGTGAGAGAACTATTCAAACGCTGGAAGATATGCTTAGAGCATGTGTAATAGATTTTGGAAGAGGATGGGATAGACATTTGCCTTTGGCAGAATTCTCATACAACAATAGTTACCATGCAAGCATTAAAGCAGCACCATTTGAAGCACTTTATGGAAGAAAGTGCCGGTCACCTGTATGCTGGGCAGAAGTCGGGGAATATCAACTTACTGGGCCCGAGTTAATACAAGAAACCACCGATAAAATTGTGCAAATTCGACAGCATTTGCAAGCAGCCCGAGATAGACAGAAAAGTTACGCAGATACCAAACGAAAGCCTATGGAGTTTGAAATAGGAGACAGAGTTATGTTAAAGGTGTCACCATGGAAGGGAATAGTTAGATTCGGAAAAAGAGGAAAGTTGAATCCTCGATATATTGGGCCATTTAAGATTTTGGAGAAAATCGGTCCAGTAGCTTACCGAATTGAACTCCCCGTAGAACTTAGCAGAATACACCCTATCTTTCACGTCTCGAACTTAAAGAAGTGTCTATCAGATGAAACACTCGTGATTCCCATGAAAGAGCTTCGTCTCAATGATAAGCTCAATTTTGTGGAAGAACCTGTGGAGATTATGGATAGAGAGATCAAACAGTTAAAGCGAAGTCGCGTTCCTATCGTAAAGGTTAGATGGAACTCCAAGAGAGGACCAGAATTTACCTGGGAACGAGAAGATCAAATCCGGGTCAAGTATCCGCATCTTTTCCCTAATTCTTCAACCAACACTGACTGAATCTCGGGACGAGATTCCCTTCAACGGGGGGATAATGTAACCACTGTAAGATTTCCCTATATATATATAATTTTCTAGTACTTAACTTTTTCCACGTAAATTTTTTTTTTCTTTCTTGATTGTAATTATTATCCTATGTGACGAAGATCACATCACTGAAAACCCTGCTTGCAACCCAATCTTAATTAATTTAGTATTTACCTATGAAAACATTATTGACCAAAAATGTTATGAGGTCCCACTTACCACTTTACGTTATTTTGCTAATGTACGTTTAAAACTGAATGTTTCTTATTTAATAAGAATTTTATGAAACACTAAACCACCATAGCAACATGTGAAGATAATGAAACTATAAAAATAGTAACATATAAGTTATTTAAATTATGTACAAGTCACTAAAGCACAAAAACCCTAACTTCACTATAACTTCTGATAAAACCCTAAATTCTTAGAAACTATTATTTTATTTGTAAACCCTAGTTAATATTTTTATAAAAATATTATGTACAAATATTTTAAGTCAAGGTACAAGTCCTGTAAGTATGAAATCTAAATAAACTTAAAAACCTTATAAAAACATTAGAAATAATTATTTAAATAATATTTTATTGTAATAGTTTCATATAATAAATTATAAAAATAATTTATTTATTTATTTTATATATGTACAACTTCATAAACATAATGTACAACTCTTTTATGCACAATAATATAAAAGCTCAATTAGTGGCATTTAAAGTGTAATAAAAATTACATAAAAATTATAGAAAAATAAGAAATAATTAAAAATACATTTTTCTTATTTTTCATACATAAGTACAAGTCCTTAAACTCAAGTTACAACCCATCAATGCACAAAAACTTAAACACTCATTAAAAGGTATAAAAAGTTTAATAAAAATTATATAAAAAATTACATAATTAAAATTATATTTTTCTTATTTTCCTAACCCTAGTACAAGTCTCCTTAGCCTAATGTACAACTACCCAAAGCACAAAAACTATTTTCCACCTAATATATACAAATCGATACATATAAAATTAGAGTAATTAGATTCAAATTTTATTTCTAATTTACCTTAAACCTAGGAAACCCTAACTTTACCCAAAACCCTAGTTTACAAGATCACAAAGCCCTAGTACAATCCCTTAAAGCATAGAACCGAACCCTAACTAGTTTAGTTACACATTCTAGTTCAAATGTGGCCATAACCAACTAAATATCTAGAATCCTTGAACCCTAAACAGCCCACATGTATGGAGAAGTGGGAGTACACATAACCTCTCTCTAGAAGAAGCCTTATGTGTAAAGACCATAAACCTCCACACTTCCCTAATCATTTTCCCCCTCATGTGGCAACTCCCTGACCTTACACCTCATCCCACATGTCCCCACAAAACCCTAGAAGTCCCAGAAAACCCTAGTTTATCCTTCTATAAATAGCCACTCAAATGGAACCCTAGAACCATCACCACCACTCGAACTACCATAAACAGCCACTACCCTTGCACACTAATGATCCCTTAGTCCCACATAAGCTAAACTAAGCCTAGAGAAGCAGTAGGAGCAAGCCAAGTCCAGTAGGAACCAAGTTCGAATCATATCTCACCCAATATAACCCTAGTCGACCATTTCAAGAAAGGTATGTCCCAGCCCTTTTTACTTGATTTCATATAGATAAAATATGTTCAAATGAAGTTTAAAATATGTGTCATAGGCCAAAATAGCTCGAACACAATTTATCTAAATTTTGTTTCTATCGAGTTCAATTATAATCATAAAATTCGAAATAGTGCTCTAATGGATCAAAGATGTTAAAAGTAGTTTAGAGATGATTAAAACATGTTATAATAACTAACCAAATCATAAAAACATGATGTCTAAAAATCGGATATAGAAATATATGCGTTTTCTTTTTCTTTTTGTTTCAGTCGACCACAGCAGACCTGCTGTTTTGGTCGTTATTTTACCCCATTAAACGTAATCTATAAATTCTGATTTTCGACATACTTGAAGTACTTTGAAAGGGCTAATTGTAAGAAAAAGAATTAGAATTTTTCATTGAGTAACGAAGGAGAACGAGTCATAATAAGTTGGGTGTATTTCTGTCGAGACAAACAAGGGTCGTATGGTTTCTGTTTTGGTTTTCTCGTTCGTGAGACCAAACCAAACTTCGACTCTTGGCAAAAATACTCTCAAAACAATTATAAACACTTAGGAAAAGGTTACGTAAAAGATCTTGGCTTAAAACGCTCAAAATAAAGTGTTTTTGAAATAAGGATGTCGAATGGGAAATAAATGAGACATAGGGACTGAAATTGTCAGATTTTAAATAACTTTTGAAATTGGACTTGTTGGGTGATCGAGAAGTCCCTAAGGGGTAAAAGTTGTCCATTTTGAAACATAAAGGTATAAAGTGTCAACTAACTAAAGTTCAGGGGTAAAATTTGTATATTCCTAAAAGTTCAAGGGTAAAAGTTGTCATTTTCATAAAGTTTGAGGGTAAAACTTGCCAACCCTAGATACTTAAAGGAAAAAGGAAAATACACTTAAAACCCTAATTTCAATTTATTATTATATTATTATTATTATTATTATTATTATTATTATTATTATTATTATTATTATTATTATTATTATTAATATTATTATTAATATTATTATTATTAGAAATTAAAACATAGTAACGAAACTAAAAACGTAAAACGGGAAATAAAACTTATATTCGGATATGATTACTGAGAACTTGATATACCAACCTAGGTTGCAAGCCGGAGACGTTTATCAACTGTATTTCATTTTGTTTTCCATCCAGATTATTCAGGTGAGTTTATAGTCCCACTTTTTACTTACGTGTTTTCCAAATATGTGGGGAGATACATGCTATTAAACCGAACACAAGTATTTTCCTCATTGTTATTGCACTAGGCTAACTGTTCGTTATTGTTGAGATTGAATTATTTATTTAAAAGACCCTCATATCATGCACCATTAGTCACCTGCTGGGTGAGCGCGAATATGTGAATAGATCTATTGGCCTGACGACCCATTTGTTCTAACCGGATGGATATCTTCGTGGTAGCCGGTTAGGCAGATGCATTATATTTGATATCTTTAACTCGGGGGCGAGACCACTCTCATTTCAATCATGTTTGTGGAATCTGGAAACTGTTAACGCATTGCGTGTCATGAGGTTTAGTGCAATATTGTTGAATTACGATATAACTGATTTCATATATTTTGGCTTGTGTTCAATCTGATTATAATTTTAAACGCTATAGATTCACTCAACCTTTGTGTTGACTTTTTAAGCATGTTTATCTCAGGTAACTAGAAGTATGACAATGGCACGAAGTGGCTGTGGACTTTCTTTTTACAAGAGTGTCCACTTTGTTATCATTCAATAAATAAATGTAACCTTTATTATGTATTTCTGAACCTCCCTATGGGACCTATCTTATGTACTCTGATATTAAATAAATGAATGATAACAATTTTTATTTAAAAACGTCTCTTTTCGAGTCGTTTTCTATTTCCATGACTGTGAACCATGAAGTAGCACCCCAAGCTTATATTCCGCTGCGAAATCCGAAAATGGGGGTGTTACAATATGGATTTCTATCATTATGTGTTATGTATGTTTATGTTGAGAAGATGAGCTTGGATTATGCTTATGTGATGCCATGTTTATGGCTTATGTGATGAGATGATGCTATGGAATATGTTTATGTTATGTGCTAGATGAGACTTGAGTATGTAAGCCATGAAGTAAGTGTTTATGTATATGATGCTTATGTGGATTGAAGTATAATTGTATGTGATGATCGTTTTACTTGCTAAGCCTTTGTGCTTACGGTTTAGTTGTCTAACCGTTTTGTAGGTTGGCGTGCTTATATGGATGATTTGGATATATGGGTTAAGGCTTGTTTATGCGATATGGGTAGATTGGTAAGAATGTAGAGCTTAGGTAGATATCGGGCTCATGTGTAAGTTTGTACCCCCGTTAGTCTTTTATGGGTTGTTAAAGTGTAGCCGTATGGCAAAGTGTATGTCAAGAGTTGTATGACAATTTGGTAGTCATTTGATAAGTCAAAGTATGGTCATGTGTTTTTGAGTAAAGTTAAAGGGGCGTTTGGTTTAAGTGTAAACGTACCCATTTTGAGTAGTAAACGGGTCAAGTGTCGTTGGAACGTGTTTGGTATGTTAAATAAATGAAGTTGGTCAAGTTTGGTGCAATACAGAATTGGTATAGATGGTTTGTAGTGTAAATGGGTCAAAACGGGTTATTTGCATAACCCATCTAATTTGTAAAGTACCCATTCGGGGTGTCGTACGTTAAATGTTTTTGTATGAAAATGAGCCCATTGATATACCAAATAAATCTGGAAAGTTTGGTTGAGTTTCGAGTTCGGGAGGTCGGGTTTCCGGCCGGGGATTATGAAAAGTGAGTTTGGCGGACAGCAAGCTTTTGGGCAGTTTTTCAGATTTTGGTAATTTTCGAAAAATCATATCTTTTAATCCGTAAGTCGTCATGGGTCGTGCCACCTATCGTTTCGAAGGTAATTGAGTCTAGTTTCATTTAATAATAGCCTCAAGGTCTGAATATGTACTGATTTTTGTCAGTATATGAAAGAGTAACAGCGGGCCAGTTTTAGTTTAAGTATTCCCACGTAAAAAGTTTTAAATTTTGGTATAAGCGGGCACGGGGTGTTACAACTTGGTATCAGAGCTTCGGTTTAAGTGAATTAGGTTTCCACTATAGGTTGCCTAGTCTTAAACCACTCGTAGAAGCTTTAAACGTAAGTGCTAGTGATGCGGGAAGTAGTTGTTAAGTATGAGATGGATTATGTTCCGTGCTAGATGAGCTTAAATTGATAAGTGATGAACGTGTTTTATGTGTTATTGTGTATGTGATAGAAGTCCGTAGAGGACTTGAAGTGTTTGAATAGTTAGTTAGCCGAGCACCTCGGTTGATGCCGGTGAATGTATTGCGATTATGTGAATGTATGATAGAGTTATGGTAATGAATGCGAGTAGCAATGCTAAGCGGTATTAGAGATGGGATGGTAAATGAATTAAAGTTTTATGATGCTTTAGTTATAAGGTAGATTAGTACTCGCGGCTAATTAGAAAGTGTTGATGCTTAGACATAGATTGATTTTGCAATGTGATATATGAGCCATAGACTTCATGTTTTGATTTTGATTATAGATGTTTTAACACTTGTCGGATAAGTGTTAAGTGTTATGATATGATTGCTTATGTGATGTTAAGTCTATGGTAGTTTATTATATGTCTAAATATTATGTGGTGTGCTTGAGAGCACGATTGCATAGAAGTGTATGAGTTGAGATAACTAAATGAGAAAGTTAAAGTGTATGGTTAAAACGTGATGAGATCATGTTTCATATAAAACATGATAAGTAAAATGTGTTAGTAATATATGGTTAAGCGTGATGAGTGGAAGTGATGATTGAAATATAGATTGCGCTAGAAGTCATAAGTAATATGAAGTGCGCTAGAAAGAATTGTAAAACATGAATATAATCATGTTATTATATATTGAAATGTGTATGATGAGATTAATGACAGTGTTATAGAATAAACCTATGTAAGGTTTATATGCATAAAAGTTGAATAGACTAAATGAAGCGATAGTAAAAGTTGAGAATATGGTCAACAAGGGTTGACGGGTAATGGTAAAAGTGTGTTGTAAGAATATATAGAAAATGTGTGAATTGTAATGGACAAGCATTATATATAGAACTTGTCTAAAATAAAGATGGCATATAGTGAATGTATTAGTCAACTTGGGGTTGACGGATGAATGATAAGTTGCATTGTGATAATGCAAATATGATAAATCGACAAGTGTTATACTCAACTTGTTGAGATGAAAGTAAATATAGTGAGTATTGAAATTGCTTAAGGCAATGAGAATAGAGGAAATGATAGCGTGTGCTTAATGATAAAAGTACATAAAAGATAAAATGAGTAAAGATGATAAAATAGATATAGCCTGGATCTAATGCTCATGATATGGTATCCTTCTAGATGAATGATATCGCTTGTCTTTATGGCAAGAATGATATGGCTTGCCTTTGTGGCAAGAATGATATGGCTTGCCTTTATGGCAAGAATGATATGGCTTGCCTTTATGGCAAGAATGATATGGAATGATATGGCTTGTCTTTATGGCAAGAATGATATGGCTTGTCTTTATGGCAAGAATGATATGGAATGATATGGCTTGCCTTTATGGCAAGAATGATATGGAATGATATGGCTTATCTTTATGGCAAGAATGATATGGCTTGTCTTTATGGCAAGAATGATATGGCTTGCCTTTATGGCAAGAATGATATGGCTTGTCTTTATGGCAAGAATGATATGGCTTTCCTTTATGGCAAGGACAATATAGCTTGCCTTTATGGCATGGATGGAAAGTTAGTGAGAGTGGATCCAAGGCTAGAAAAGATGGAAAGTAAAGTAAGTACGAGTGTTAGGTCGGAAGCGTATAAGTAGGATGGTTTATGGTTTCTTGATTTAAATGGATTGGGACACCTTTTCATTTAAATGAAGAATTGTAAATCGCCGAACCATAAGTTTATAATTCCTTACTTACATAGATTGGGATGCCCTTTTATGTAAATAAAGAGTTATAAATTAGTGGACTTATGTGTAGCCGATATGACATGAGTACGGATTAGACATTCTAAGTAAAGATATCAAATATGAATAAAACTTATAGCGGCGTTAAGGTCATGTGTGAAACCTTAATATAGACGCCTAAAATGAGTTGTGCATTAAGTTGATAAGATAATGGGTAAGTATTCCCAAAATTTAACAAGAAGATTGCTTAGGTAATGCGAAGAAAAGATTTTGAAAGTGCCAATTAGATGGTACTTGATAAAAATTGAATTAAGTTACCGGTTTTTGAAGTAGATATACATTAGTATCAATTAGAATGTGGAAATTAACCAGTATAAGATGTTATGTCTTGTTAGTGCATGGGCGTATGTCATGTTATAGTGATGAAGTTTGACTAATGTAAAGTCAAAGTAGTAAAATTTCTCGTATGACAAATCGTCAATTGTTGAAAATTTTAGATAAGCTTGTGGTGAGAAAGTTGTTTATAGTAGATTATGAGTTATATTTATGTATAGAAAGTTTAGAAATTGTGTGATCATTTAGATCGTTGCAAGGAATTGGCTTAGAAAGCATGAGAACAAGGACATGTATATGTCGTGAATTAAGTTTTGGATAGTTTTAGACGAGAGATTTCGGGGACGAAATCTAAATAAGGAGGGTAGAATTGAAAGACCCGTTTCTCGGGTGTTGAGACCCCACCCTAGATGAAATGGATAAAGGCTTTACGTGATTGGCCAGTCAACGAATGTTGCGTTGTGGTCAAATTTAATAGTCAAAGTATGACTAATGTAGGTATATAAATGTGTTGCATAACTAAAGGGGCCTAGGTTGCCAAGTATTAAACATGTGATAAAGTTAATGTGGCTAATATAGAAAGAATGGAACTTGAGGGATTATTATCGCCAAAGGACCAAAGATGTTTCCTATACTTGAAGAAAGATTTAGAAAAGCCTGGAAAAAGAGTTGGAAAACAGTTAGAGTCGGTTCATACAGGAGAAAAGAGAGGGAAGTATTACTGTTCCATCAATTGAGCTTATTCAAGCAATCTTCAAGTGTTCCAATCATTAAGAGCCCTTAATTTAGTTAATCCCACTATAAGTAAGTGCCTTTCCCTCAATTTTGAATTAGGGTTCATGTAATCTAATTAAGGGAGCTTTGTTATTCTACATTGTTTTAGGCATTCTCCTATTCTCTCTCCTCCCTTTTTTCTATCTCAGGCATTCTTATAACTTAATTACTCCTCCATCACTTAAAACAAATTAAATTAGACTATATAAATCATCCCCACCACACTATCACGATCAAAACCCCACAAGCCGGACATCCTCCGGAGCTCTTACGCGCTCTCACGTGCCACCGCTGCGTGGAGGTTTTTCTGTTTTTCCGGCGCTTTTCCGGCCATTTTCCGGCAGCAAGGACTCTCACCGCCCGTGAGTGGTGGTCCTCCTCCCTTTTCCGAGGCAGATCAGAACACCTCCGCCGCCTCAGTCAGCCGGCAGCGACCATTTTCGACCACCGAAATTTTGTGCCGGCAAGGAAGTCTTTTTAGCCTTACTTTATTATACTATTTATTTCTGTTTGCCATTGCTGATTCCCTTTTTTTTTTGCTAGGCTGCTTTTTGATTACTTGCCTTAAGTGGCTGCTTGTTTGTTTGTAGCTTGTCTGTTGTTCCTTGGCTTATTTGCCTTTTCTGCTTGTCTAGTAGCTTGTCTGTAGGTTTTTTGCTGGCTGAGCTTCGTTTGGCGTTGTTGTTCTTGTTTTGCTTGTGCATGCTTCGCCCTTCTTTGCTTTTGTGCCTTTCTCTTGGTTGTAGTTTGCTTGGGTTAGGATAGACGCCTTGGTTTGTGATGGTCACCTGAGGTCATGTCGTTCTAGCGTGGGTGGGGTAGGCAGAGTAGGCGGGGAAGGAGGGGTAGGAGGGTCTAGGGTGGGTAGGGATTATGCTAGGTTAGCGACCCCTCGTAGGATTAGGGTGGGTAGTTGGAATATGGGAACTTTGACCGGTAAGCTCTTTGAGCTGGCTGATGTATTGAGGAGACATAAGGTGGATATTGCGTGCTTCCAGGAGACTAAATGGAAGGGTTCTAGTACAAGGGAGGGAAATGGGTACAAACTTTGGTACTTGGGCTCAAGGACCGCGAGAAACGGAGTTGTAGTTATTTTGACGGCGGACCTCAAGGACAATGTAGTGCAAGTGATCAGGAGTAGCGATAGGATCATGGCGATTACTTTGGTTATTGAGGGAGAGACCGTTAATGTGATCAGCGCTTACGCACCCCAAGTGGGCCGGAGTGAAGCAGAGAAGAAGAGCTTTTGGGACTCGCTCGACGAGTTTGTAAGGGAGTGCCCGTCGGATCAACGATTGATCATAGGGGGCGACTTGAAAGGACATATAGGAGCAGGATCGGATGGTTACGCGGGGGTCCACGGAGGATTTGGCTACGGAGTTAGGAATGACGAAGGCCGCTCAATTCTAGAGTTTGCTACGGCACACGACTTGGTAGTAGCGAACTTTTTCTTCAAGAAGAGAGATGTTCACATGATCACCTTCCAGAATGGGGGCCTCAACTCCCAGATTGACTTTCTGCTTGTGCGGAGAAGGGGTCTTAGAACATGTAGAGACTGCAGGGTTTTCCCAGGCGAGGCATGCGTGATGCGTGGTTTTGCGACCTTACAACAGGTTTTACCTCTCGAGGGATCTCGAGAAGCTTGCAATCCCCACCAGGCAGTGTACCTGACCGATGTAGTATAGTGACGTGGCAAGTACCGGGGGATTGATCGTTCTCTAGGGGAATAGTGTCGTTAGGATTGAAAAACTACTCTAATAGGTCTAAGGGTGAGGGAAGATTCTTTTTGTATTTTTATATTTTTTATGAAAGCAAGTAAAATCTCGGGTTTGAAGGAGTGGGCGGAATTAGTTGCTAGTCAACTAACCCAAATAACTACAAATGCAAATAAAATAAAATAACTGAAAATGAAAAGGTTGTGAAACTTATATGGAGAGAAATGTGTTTACTTAGATTTCCTTACTCCCTAACTATCTTTTACCGGTTGATTAGTGTGTATTAATTGCGTGGATGATGGGTGTATTCCTTAATACCAATCGTGGGGTGGCGTACGTACTTCCCCAACTCTACAAGCTCCTACTTCACTCCTATGTCGAGCCGGCTAGGAAGCTCCTAACATGGGATCACTAGAATTCGCTCATGCATTAAATACAGCCATAAAAACCTTAGTACGCATTAGTTCATGTTTCTTAAGACGTTCAAGCAAGTTACCGTATAGGAGGTTAGCCAGTTTTCTTAAGCCTAACATCGATAAACAATCATCCAATACAATTAATAACACACTAATAACCAATAATCAATAGTTAGGTTTCATTAGATCTAAGCAAATACAAGATAAATCTAGCCTGCATGTTAATTAAAAGACAAGAACAAGATATAATCAAACAACACATAGACATATTGATTGATTAAATGAATACTTATCTTCAATTAAACATGGGTGATCCAAGGGTATAAAAACCCTTAAAAATGACAGAAATTCGTCTTAGGGTTTCTCCTCACAAAGTTGCACACTAATGACAAAAAATTGCAAAACTATATATAGAACTTAGTGGCTGACGGCGTCACGTTATAGATCTTGACGCCGTCACCTCGCCGTGTCTAGGGTTCCCGGATGGTCTTCCTGACGCCGTCCCTCTTTAATCCTCCAAAATCCTCCCTGGCTTATCAAGGCTTGACGCCGTCATAATAGTGCTTGACGCCGTCTCTCATTAACATAAACCGTGATGGCCTTGATCACCTTAAAGGGTGACGCCGTCAGACTTTCCATTGCAAAACTCTCTGGCGCGTCACGTGTATTTTTCATATCCACCTCTTTTGCCAAGCCATGACGCCGTCAAGAGCAATACTTGACGCCGTCAAGTGTACTTTTCCAGCAATTTTGGAGACTTTGTCGTTTTCTTCACTTTTATGCTCCAAAAACGTCCAAAATGCTTCCTTTTCCATATTTCTTCTCCAAAGTACCTAAAATGACAAAAGGAATGATTTAGGGCAATATTTGATCAAATAAATACGATTTAGGGCTTAAATGACCCCTAAAATCGGTACACTTTTCGCTTCATCAAATACCCTTACACTTGAGATTTGCTTGTCCTCAAGCAAATGCGCTTTTATTCTAATCAAAATACAAGTTAGAGGTCATTTAATGCTAATATAAAAGTAATTACAACAAATAGTCGTTCCACTTTAATCATAATAAGCACGGAGATTATACACTAGCACCTCACAAGTAGTGTTTAGATACTCACATCTCTCAGGTGTCATAAAAGTATATCTCATAAATGAAAACGGATAATATCTCTCACTACCTGTCATAGCAAATAGATTACCATAGGCTTGGGAAAGGATCAAAAACCTCCTCCACTAGGCGTAAGCACCTAAGATAAACTATCAAAGAGGGCTTTTAAACGGGTTATAACGTTAGGTGTAGGGATATGATAAACACGGTTTTGTTGGATAAGGGATATTTTACTGGTGGCGAGTTAAAGATCTTGATTAATTACATGTACAATATGGCGTTGCTAAGCCAAGACTAGACTCGACTTAAGCTAAAAACAAAATAACACGAACATAAAATAAACATAAAATGAAACGGGATGGTAGTCCGTATGTTTTTTCTACTTTTCTTTTTCTCATTTTTTTGTATTTTTTTTTTTGATTTTTTCGATTTTTTTTTTCATACACTCTTGCCCTACCATCCAAAATAATACATCATAGGGGCGTTGCATTCCCCTTACACTTGAACTTTTACATAACTTTACAAATAACTATTCTAATGACTCGAATTAAGATAATTGAAACACTTGGAGTACTTTTTAAAATATTTAGCACATATGGGGGTAATAATGTAGTTCTTCCCCATTACTCCATTACACTAGTACTTTACCCATGAGTCCCAATCGTCCCAAAACAATATGTACAAGGATATGACTCGACTTAGCAACCATGTAATCAATTAGATAATTAACTTGGGGTTTAAACAAATGTTGTCACAATAATGCACTAAAAAAAATGAGTGCATACAAGGTAGGCTAAGGCGATTTGGGTGTACATTTAAGTGGGGTGTAACAAATTCTTCCTTTAAGTAAAATGCTTAAAGTTAGAAATGAAAAGATAGGCTCTGAGGGGTATACTAGGGGTATCGTGTACTAAAAATGAGTACAACGCAAAGGGTGTGGGAGAATTACTTGACCAATGTAGCCAAAGTAATTATAACAAAAACACAGGTGTAAAACAATGGGTTAATCCTAATGCCTCTTATCATGTAGTAAATCTAACTACACGAATGTAGTCTCACTTGTGGCCTCGGAATGGTCCTAACGCAAGTTCTAGAATCTAAGTGCTACCGGTACACACATCATAGCATAAATGCTTTTCCTACCAATTCTAGGGGCGAACCTCAAATATTTGGGGTGGAAAATTTTTTTGTGGTACGGTTTTGTGCTTGTCATATAACTCCTATCCATGAGACGCTCATTAAGATCAAAGTTTCACTCCTATATGTTGTAAAAAAATTTAAATTTGGCACTAAAATTGCCCTAACAGGTATTTCTCTCAGTTTTATTACACATCTACCATTAAACAAACAAAAATCAAGTGTAATAGCATTCTCTAAAGTATCGTACTTTACCCCCCCCCCCTTACACTTAAGATGAACATTATCCCCAATGTTCAAATAACAAGATGTAAAAGTAAATAAGGTAAAAGAATGAAATCAAATACTCCCCTGATTCGCTCGGTGGATAATGTGGTAACATGGTTAGATCTTCTTCCAAGAGAATGTAGAAGCTCTAAGACTAATGCATCGCCAAAAGCTTGATTCCACATACATCTCCTTGTCCAAAATAACCTGTTAAACCTGAGAAAACAAACACGAAAACCTGCATAACATCGGCGGGATAAATTCTATATAAGGATATAATGCTTGTGGAATGATAATTTTGCAGATTCCTGGAGTTTATAAGTTAGAGATTTAATAAAAACTTTTTATGAAAACAAAACTTTCAAAAATTTCAGAAAATTAAAACCTGACGCCGTCAGAAATGATCTGACAGAATTCTCATGTTAAGTTTCCGGAAAATTTCTGAAAAAAAAACCTATACCTTACTTCCTGGAAATCCTGCAAAACATCATTATGACTCGATACAAGCATTTGACTCAAACAATTACTAATATGTATGTTAATTTAATATTATTATGATTCATGTTCATTTGTTCTAATAAACCGATTTGGATTTCCCTTACACTTAACTTTTGCAAAATACCTTTATATGTAGTTAAGACGAAGTTAAAAACAAGATAAAGCATTTTCACAATTTACTTTTGAACATGAATCAATAATAATAAAAATTAAACATACATACGGAAACAAATAAAATCAAACAAACAAATAAATAAACACACAAAGCAAATAAAGCTTGGGTTGCCTCCCAAGAAGCGCTTGTTTTTGTTCGAGTCACGAGCCTGACTCTACCCTTATTTAACGGAAATAGGGGAGGTTTTCCCTACACTTAGGGTTAAGTGCGGGTGATAGTAGCGATACACACCAGCTCGGTAGGAGTATGCCACGTGAGGAAAGATTGGTGGATGAATTATATGCTCAAAGGGGTGTGCTCCTTTCATCATAACCTTACCTAGTTCACTTTGGTCAATGGGTGAATTAAAATTTTCTCCTAAAAAGGGATCATCTTCTATCAACTTCGAGAGATTCCTAGTTGGGAATCCATCTTGACCTAATAAACCCGGTTTAAACCCATAATGTTTCTTGTGATCAATCATGAATGGGTGATGTAAGTATGTAAGGTCATGGTTCACTCCTATATTAGCTTCCACTCCACATGGCCTAGAGTCTACTACCTTAATCTTAACATTACCCGGACTACATGGTTTGATGGGTGGATCGGGACCTTTTTTAATTCCTAAATTCACATCTAAAGATGGAAGATTAGGTAACGGTTTTGGTTGAGGCTCCGGTTCATCAAAAATAGGAAATCCCCTAGAACTAAGAGTAAGGTTGTGATCACTATAAGCATTCAAACCTATATCCTCTAGTTGTGTTTGGTTCAAAGGTTCTACCTCCATCGGGATTCCTAAAGTCTCTTCTACTTCTTCCGGGTAAGTCACGGGCGGTGTGTGTGCCTCAAATGATGGTAGGACTTGTGGGGTACTTGGTGGGCTTATGTTACTTACCTCATCATTCCTTGTGTCAAGATCACCTATATCCTCATCATGTGTTTTAGTAGAATCTAACCCTAACATTTTCCCTAGTATCTCAAGTGCTTCTCTAGGCATCTCAACTTCTATATCCGAATCATAAGGATCATCCTCAATATTCTGACTGCTATATTCAAATTGCCCAAAAGATTCATCATGTGTTTCTTGAGATTCATCGTCATCGATCATAAAACCTAGGTCTTTTTTATCAATGTGATCATGCTCGGCTAGATCCTCCATCACATCAAGATCACCTAAGTGTTCACCCTGTATTATGGTAGTGCCTAACCATGACATGCAGCTAGGTGGCTCAACTCTAACCGTCTCAGAATCTTGGTTTGACTCTAAGTCCATGTTCTTAGAAACTAGGTCTTTTTGCTCATACAAATCCACTAATTCGTTCCACTTATGGGTCATGGTTAGGAATCTTTCCTCAAAATTCATCCAAAGGGTCTTACTAAAAGGAATTGATCCTGATAATGATTGTCTAATAGAAATCACACATGCATAGAATTCATTAAACCCATCTAACTTTACCCCCAACTCCTCTTGGAAATCACTAAGAGCACACAAAAATTCATTGGAATGATAGGAAGCAAATCTATTAGTGAAATATAGTTGTTCCTCTATTGTCAATGATCTAAATGGAGTTTCATCCGCCATAGTGACAAATGAAAATGGTTTTACAAACAAAGGGCACAAAGAAAAAGATAGACTACAAGAAAGCTAATAAAAAGAAAATAAAAATCTCACTAAGATAGGAATCTAATGAGTAGACCTAATAAAATAAAAATTCAACCTAAACAATAACTATTCCCCGGCAGCGGCGCCAAAAACTTGATGCGTGGTTTTGCGACCTTACAACAGGTTTTACCTCTCGAGGGATCTCGAGAAGCTTTCAATCCCCACCAGGCAGTGTACCTGACCGATGTAGTATAGTGACGTGGCAAGTACCGGGGGATTGATCGTTCTCTAGGGGAATAGTGTCGTTAGGATTGAAAAACTACTCTAATAGGTCTAAGGGTGAGGGAAGATTCTTTTTGTATTTTTATATTTTTTATGAAAGCAAGTAAAATCTCGGGTTTGAAGGAGTGGGCGGAATTAGTTGCTAGTCAACTAACCCAAATAACTACAAATGCAAATAAAATAAAATAACTGAAAATGAAAAGGTTGTGAAACTTATATGGAGAGAAATGTGTTTACTTAGATTTCCTTACTCCCTAACTATCTTTTACCGGTTGATTAGTGTGTATTAATTGCGTGGATGACGGGTGTATTCCTTAATACCAATCGTGGGGTGGCGTACGTACTTCCCCAACTCTACAAGCTCCTACTTCACTCCTATGTCGAGCCGGCTAGGAAGCTCCTAACATGGGATCACTAGAATTCGCTCATGCATTAAATACAACCATAAAAACCTTAGTACGCATTGGTTCATGTTTCTTAAGACGTTCAAGAAAGTTACCGTATAGGAGGTTAGCCAGTTTTCTTAAGCCTAACATCGATAAACAATCATCCAATACAATTAATAACACACTAATAACCAATAATCAATAGTTAGGTTTCATTAGATCTAAGCAAACACAAGATAAATCTAGCCTAGCATGTTAATTAAAAGACAAGAACAAGATATAATCAAACAACACATAGACATATTGATTGATTAAATGAATACTTATCTTCAATTAAACATGGGAGATCCAAGGGTATAAAAACCCTTAAAAATGGCAGAAATTCGTCTTAGGGTTTCTCCTCACAAAGTTGCACACTAATGACAAAAAATTGCAAAACTATATATAGAACTTAGTGGCTGACGGCATCACGTTATAGATCTTGACGCCGTCACCTCACCGTGTCTAGGGTTCCCGGATGGTCTTCCTGACGCCGTCCCTCTTTAATCCTCCAAAATCCTCCCTGGCTTATCAAGGCTTGACGCCGTCATAATAGTGCTTGACGCCGTCTCTCATTAACATAAACCGTGATGGCCTTGATCACCTTAAAGGGTGACGCCGTCGGACTTTCCATTGCAAAACTCTCTGGCGCGTCACATGTATTTTTCATATCCACCTCTTTTGCCAAGCCATGACGTCGTCAAGAGCAATACTTGACGCCGTCAAGTGTACTTTTCCAGCAATTTTGGAGACTTTGTCGTTTTCTTCACTTTTATGCTCCAAAAACGTCTAAAATGCTTCCTTTTCCATATTTCTTCTCCAAAGTACCTAAAATGACAAAAGGAATGATTTAGGGCAATATTTGATCAAATAAATACGATTTAGGGCTTAAATGACCCCTTAAAAGCGGTACACTTTTCGCTTCATCAATGCGCATCCCAACACAGGCTGTTAGCACTGGATGCACTAGTGGAGAGGCAAAGACACAGGAGAGTAACGTTCGGGTTGCCGAGGATCCTATGGAAGAAATTGAGCGGTGAGGCGGCAGAGTCCTTTAGAAGGAAAGTCTTAGAGGGACTTTATATTAGGTCGGAGGAATTGACTGCTAGAGACGCGAACCAGATGTGAAACACTCTTGCCGGCATAATTAAAGTCGCTGCAAAGGATTCCCTTGGTGTGGCTAGCGGGGTTGCGAGAACCAAGCTGTCCAGCAGCAGGGAATCTTGGTGGTTATGTGAGGAAGTGCAATCCAAAGTTGCAGCGAAACAAGCTAGATTCAAAGAGCTCCTCTCATGCCGAGAGGGACTCCAACCTGATATTACCGCCGCGGAAGAGAGTTATAAAGTAGCTAAAAGAGAAGCCAAAAAGGCAGTAGCACAGGCGAAGGACAAAGCGTACGGAGATTTGTATAAGAAATTGGACTCCAAGGAGGGAGCTAACGATATATTCAGGATTGCTAAAGCCCGAGAGAGAAGAAGGAGGGACTTAGGAGGCATAAAATATATCAAAGATGAAGGCGGATGAACCATCGTGAAAGAAGAGGATATTAGGCAAAGATGGAGAGAGTATTTTTCCACTCTTTTCAATGGAGGGTTTACGGAAGATAGAGAGGAAGAAGAGAACCCTAGCCAACTGCCAGAGTGCTACTATTTGAGGATTAGCCAACCAAAAGTGAAGGTGGCAATTCAAAAGATGGGGATAAACAAAGCAGTAAGGCCGGACCAAATCCCCATTGAAGCCTGGGTAAGGAGGGGGTAGGATGGTTGACGTGCCTTTTCAACAAGATCTTCTCCGGTGATAAGATGCCAGAAGAATGGAGACTCAGTGAAGTCATTCCCATCTACAAGAACAAGGGGGATGTGCAAGCGTGTAGCAACTATAGGGGCATTAAGCTACTTAGTCACACATGATGCGTGGTTTTGCGACCTTACAACAGGTTTTACCTCTCGAGGGATCTCAAGAGGCTTGCAATCCCCACCAGGCAGTGTACCTGACCGATGTAGTATAGTGTAGTGGCAAGTACCGGGGGATTGATCATTCAACTCAAAGAATAGTGTTCGTTAGGATTGAAATTTATCTACTAGGTCTAGAGGTGAGGGATGATTCTTTTTGTATTTTTATATTTTATGAAAAGCAAGTAAAATCTCTGGTTTGAAGGAGTGGGCGGAATTAGTTGCTAATCAACTAACCCAAAAGCTACTAATTAAACTAATGTGCAGGAAAGTAAACTAGGGTTCTACAAGGGAAGTGAAGCATGTCTACCTATGATATGTTACTCCTTGCTAGCTATCCAATTCTACCTATTGAATTGTCACACCTTGTTTTAATTGACGGGTTGTATTCCTTAATACCAATCGTGGGGGTGTGTACGATCTTCCCCAACTCTATAAGCTCCTACCTCACTCCTATGTCGAGCCGGCTAAGAAGCTCCTAACATGGGATCACTAGAATTCGCTTATGCATTAAATACAACCAATTAACCTTAGTACACCTTGGTTCATGTTTCTTAAGACGTTCAAGCAAGTTACCATATAGGAGGTTAGCCAGTTTTCTTAAGCCTAACATCGATATCACCCAATCAAACAAGAGACAATAGGAAACAAGAATTATAAGCTAAACCAATTAGATCTATTGAAGTGTCACACCTTTATTGATGACGATAGACACATACATCAACAAGGAATCAATAAGATCTAATTAATTATATACAAGTTTCACACAATCATAAGTAAACACTAGGTGAATTAGCAAAGCATGATCAATGAAGGGCAAACAACCACAATAATGAAAGACATAATTAAGTTAAAATCAACAAACCAATATTCGATGTTTATGAAGTGATTGAAACCCTCTAAGTTGCTGGAAAAACACCTACCTAAACCCTAGAATCGGACTTAGGGTTTAGGGCTTACAAAAAATGAAGTTGTGATGTTGTATTTATAGCTGATTTTCTGTTCGCATCGATATGACGGCGTCAGCCTTCACAAGTGACGGCGTCAGCTCCCCTTTTTCACCAAATTGTAGATCTTTTCGTCCCGATTCCGTGGCCTCTTGAATCACCTAAATCCGAGTTCGTATGAAGATTTTATGGCCAAAATAGTGATAGCTACTCCGCGCGTGAGTTGTGATTGTCTTGATTAACTTGTGGCGGTTTCACTAAGGTTCCTTCTCGTGTAAGAATACTTTGACGCCGTCACTCTATATCATCTGACGTCGTCAGGTCTATGATCCTGACACCGTCACCTTCAAAAATCCTCTGGCCCGTCTCTCTTTAACTTAACACTTGACGGCCTACATCCATTAACAAGTGACGCCGTCACCCTTTAATTCCACAAAACCTTCTGGCGCGTCACGTGTAAATTCATATTCATCCTTTTGCCAGTACGTGACGCCGTCACCTACAAAGCGTGACGCCGTCAAGCTCTGTTTCCAGCTTGATTTTGGAGACTTTGCCGTTTTCTTCACTTTTCGCTCCAAAAACGTCCAAAATGCTTCATTTTCCAGATTTCTTCTCCAAAGTACCTAAAATGACAAAAGGATCGATTTAGGGCAATATTTGATCAAATAATCACGAATTAGGGCTTAAATGACCCCCTAAAAGCGGTACACTTTTCGTCTCATCAACACCATGAAGCTTTGGGAGAGAATCATTGAGAGAAGATTGAGAAGGGAGACGAGAGTGTCTGAGAACCAATTTGGTTTTATGCCAGGGAGGTCATCGATTGAGGCTATCCACCTTCTCAGAAGTCTCATGGAGAAGTATAGAGAGAGACAAAAGGACCTGCATATGGCATTCCTTGACCTTGAAAAGGCATATGATAGTGTTCCCCGAGAGTTAATCTGGAGAACTCTAATTCATAAAGGAACCCCAAGGAGGTACATCAGAGTCATTAGAGATATGTATGAGGGGGCTAAGACCCGTGTACGGTCCTCATTGGGGATCTCAGAGTTTTTCTCTGTCGAAGTGGGACTCCACCAAGGATCTGCCATTAGCCCTTACCTCTTCGCACTGATCCTTGATGAGTTATCTCGAGGGATTCAAGAAGGCATACCGTGAAGCATGATTTTCGCGGACGACATTGTGTTGGTGGCTGAATCGGCGGAAAGGTTAAACAACAGACTGGAGAAATGGAGGGAGGCTCTAGAGGAAAATGGTCTTCGAGTGAGTAGAGAGAAGACTGAATACATGAGATGTGATTTTGGGAGGATTGAGTCAGGCAACCTCGAGGATATGGATATTCGTATCGGTGACCGAATCCTTCCTCCCAAGGAGTCCTTTAAATATCTGGGTTCCATGATCCACAAGTCAGGGAGGATAGACGAGGACGTAAGCCACCGGATTAGAGCTGGGTGGGCAAGATGGAGGGCGGCGTCGGGAGTCCTTTGTGACAGGAACGTCCCATTAAAGCTAAAGGGTAAATTTTATAGGGTGGCGATTAGACCAGCTATGTTGTACGGGTATGAGTGCTGGCCAATCTCCAAAGCCCATGCTAACAGGGTTGAGGTGGCGGAACTGAGAATGCTAAGGTGGACCTGCGGTAAGACCTTGCTGGACATGATCCCGAACGGAGTTTTCAGAGCTAAGCTTGAGGTCGAGTTTGTCATCTCGAAGATGAGAGAAGGAAGGCTAAGGTGGTTCGGTCATGTAAAGAGGAGACCACAATCAGCACCCGTAAGAAGAGTAGAAGCGTTAGTGGTTCAAGGTGTGAGAAGGAGGGGTAGACCCAAACTCAGATGGGAGGATAGACTTAAGCTCGACATGAAGGAGCTGCTCTTATCCGAGGACATGACCACAGATAGGAAGGCATGGAGGGATAGAATTAGGATTTGCGGGTAGCTCAGGCTAGGTGTGTTGGGTTGCTTTGCCGTAGCTTTAGGCCCCGTGCGTTGCCTTGCTTTGCTTTGTTTGGTTGTTTTGACTTAGATTTAGGCCCCGTGCGTTGCTATGCTTTGCTTTTTCTGGCCCCAGTAGGTTTGCATGCTTTTCGTGTTGCTTTGTTCTTTGTTTTTGTGCCTCTGCCTCTTCTCTGTTTTTGCATTTACTTTTGTGTTTGCCTGCTCTTTTGACTGCTTCTTTACTGCTTTGCTTTCTCGGTTGTTATCCTGCCTTTGCTCTCTCACGCGTACACAAGCACTTGCCGGATGTCTCTTTGGAAGCAGCCTCTCTACTCCCAGGTTCTCCCGTGGGGTAGGGGTAGGGTCTGCCTACATCCCACCTCCCCCATACCCTGCCCCGGCGGGATTGGGTTTGTTGTTGTTGTTGTACTCTAATTAAGGGATATTGGGTAAAGATGTTTATAAACTAATTAAAGATGTTACATGATTATGGAATAAGTTGTATTGAAAATAAGATAATAATCTTAAGGAATAATTATCATATGATCAATATATGATGATATGATAATTAGAAGTGTTAAGAAGTGAGTTAAGTTGTGGTAGCCATTGTTATAGTTATTATGTATTGTGTTATGTGTTAAGTGTTTGTATGATGTTATGATTTAGGGTGTTTATGAGGATGATGATGTTGATGATGATGATGATATTGGCTTGATGTGCTTAGCTTGGAGCTAAGGTAAATAAAATGATGATAGCATATATTATATGGATTTCTATCATTATGTGTTATGTATGTTTATGTTGAGAAGATGAGCTTGGATTATGCTTATGTGATGCCATGTTTATGGCTTATGTGATGAGATGATGCTATGGAATATGTTTATGTTATGTGCTAGATGAGACTTGAGTATGTAAGCCAAGAAGTAAGTGTTTATGTATATGATGCTTATGTGGATTGAAGTATAATTGTATGTTATGATCATTTTACTTGCTAAGCTTTTGTGCTTACGGTTTAGTTGTCTAACCGTTTTGTAGGATGGCGTGCTTATATGAATGATTTGGATATATGGGTTAAGGCTTGTTTATGCGATATGGGTAGATTGGTAAGAATGTAGAGCTTAGGTAGATACCGGGCTCATGTGTAAGTTTGTACCCCCGTTAGTCTTTTATGGGTTGTTAAAGTGTAGCCGTATGGCAAAGTGTATGTCAAGAGTTGTATGACAATTTGGTAGTCATTTGATAAGTCAAAGTATGGTTATGTGTTTTTGAGTAAAGTTAAAGGGGCGTTTGGTTTAAGTGTAACCGTACCCATTTTGAGTAGTAAACGGGTCAAGTGTCATTGGAACGTGTTTGGTATGTTAAATAAATGAAGTTGGTCAAGTTTGGTGCAATACGGAATTGGTATAGATGGTTTGTAGTGTAAATGGGTCAAAACGGGTTATTTGCATAACCCGTCTAATTTGTAAAGTACCCCTTCGGGGTGTCGTACGGTAAATATTTTTGTATGAAAATGAGCCCATTGATATACCAAATAAATCAGAAAAGTTTGGTTCAGTTTCGAGTTCGGGAGGTCGGGTTTCCGGCCGGGGATTTTGAAAAGTGAGTTTGGCGGACAGCAAGCTTTTGGGCAGTTTTTCAGATTTTGGTAATTTTTGAAAAATTATATCTTTTAATCCGTAAGTCGTCATGGGTCGTGCCACCTATCGTTTCGAAGGTAATTGAGTCTAGTTTCATTTAAAAATAGCCTCAAGGTCTGAATGTGTTCTGATTTTTGTCAGTTTATGAAAGAGTAACAGCGGGCCAGTTTTAGTTCAAGTATTCCCGCGTAAAAAGTTTTAAATGTTGGTATAAGCGGGCACGGGGTGTTACATCCAGTAACTTCGGTTGTGTTTGGTAAAAGTAGCAGTGAGCAGTAGCTATGAGCAGTAGCCGTGAGCAGTAGCTGTTTTTTAAATAAAAACGTTTGGTAAAATAGCTGTAAATATCCACAGCTCTTGTAAATATCCACAGCTTCAAGAGGAAGCATTGGAAAAAAAGCTCTCCTAAAAAATTGATACAACTCATTGCTCCCTTACCAAACGAACATCAAAAATAAAAAAGCTCATTCTTACCGCTCATTGCCCCAAAAATCTCCAAAAAGTTCCGCGCCAAACATAGCCTTCATGCGACCCCTTTTTGTTCCAATTTAACGTGATCCAAAAACTGCCCTAACACCACTCATCTTTGAACTACATTCGACCCAACACACTCACTAATTCCCATGTAACTCGACCTGTTTATTATATCACATTTGACACCAACACAACACCATAACGATTCGATGTTTCGACATTATTTACGCCACCATAACATGTATACTTGACACCCTTTGTCTCCCACACGACACACTCCAACACACTCAACCTATTATCCAGCCCTTTCTAACGACCTAAACACCACACATGAACACATTCCACTACCAGATCATAAGTCTATATAATTACAGGTTCGAACAGTGGACTAAAACCAAATATCGACCTATATGTTCTATCATTTTATGTAATACTATTTCCGGATGTTAGCTTGCATATTAGTGATCAAAATAATGTTTCAAGTACTAGATTTCATGAGCCCTTATCACTGATATCGACACCCATATTTATACCCTCATGTCATGACTTTATGCTGTGCTTATATGCGTCGTATTACTTGTATAAAATAGATCAACAATGTTTATTTGTTTGATTCCAGTAGCCATGTAAAAACTTGTGTCGATATATATATGTTTTCATTATTTCATGTACATTAAAGATCCAAATCTCATGCAGAAAATCTGATTCTAATAGTCCCTTGTATTGACAACCAATATTCATTATTCCATGCTATTTCATACGACATCCAATCAGGTTTTAGATGATATATCAATGATCAAACAAGTGTACAAGGATCAGATTAAACACGCTGTACAAAGTAGATTTAGATTTAATATTGCTATTTATATTTCATGTGACATAAAACCATTTCACTCGTACCATTCTTTAGGTCGATATAGCCTTGTTTTAGGTTATCTTCTAAAAACATTTTAGGTGCATATATGTCGAGAAGAAAACAAGATTAAAAGAGTGATACCTTGGACGAATTCAAAACGAATCAAAGACACAAGGATCAAAGCACCGAGACCCTTTTCGAACCAGATCCGAAACCCTTCTTCAAATGACACACCCACGATCACCACCAAAGTTTGGACACCAGAAGTCGATCACCCAAACTGTTGCGCACCATAATCTGGTCACCACCTTCGTTATCTCTTGATTTCTTGGAGAGAAAATAGGGCGGCAGTTTTGTGTATGTTTTAGGGTTTGTGTGTGATATTGAGATAGGAATATACGTGTAGTTATGTAGCAAGTGGATGGGAAATGTGGGCTGAATATTCATCCGAGTCTCATGTGGGCTGAATATACGTATAGTTATCTTTGCAACTTTTAAAATATATGTGCCATTCTTCTAAAGTTTAATTGAGTATAAAGTTTACTTTTCTATGTATGTCACGCATGATATTTAGTCCTAAAATAACAAATATAATCGGCCCTATATGAATATATTAAAACGTGTGATATCTCCTTAGTATATCATGTGTAAGTTGATTTGGAAAGTATTGTGATTGCAGTAAATTATGATATTTGTCGAGAGGATTGAGGGTAATTCTCATCTATTTAATTTTGTATAAACCCAAGGGTCCATATGTGGCGTGATTTTAAATTTGGCAAGGATAGCAATTTTCGAACCAATTATGATAATTGTTGTGTAAAATCATGGGGCGTACCATGCTTAGAGAATTAGAAAGGTTTCAATAGTTTGTGACAATTATATATGTATTATCATTACTTAGGTTAAATTTTATACTTAGATTACTTTATACACTTGTCCTCGTAATATTTATTTTATGCTTGTAAAATTTCAAAATTTTTTTGAGGGGCAAAAAAATTTCAAATGAATGGAAATTTTGGGTTTTACAACTCTTCCCATCTAGAAGAAAATTTTCGTCCTCAAAATTTGAGTTGACAGATCTGATGGAAACGTATCGAATTGCAATAAGTACAAGGATAATAAATACGCATAATTCTTCAGTTTCTCAAGTAGCCTCGATTTTAGTATAGTCCTTCCAAAGGATTTTTAGAATTAGACAGATTTTGTTTCTCATAATTCATATTCTCAGATCTTTATCCAGAGTAGGTCATAATGAATCAGATTCAACGGAAATGAAATGTACATGTAGCAGATGGTAGGCTTAACTTCTCAATGGTAGCATATAGAACACATACGAACAGAAGATATATTAGATGATAAAATCAAACGGTAGAGAGTTCTACAAAGAAGCTTAAGATTCTTAACGGATGAACAGAATTTAGCAACCGCGGTCAAATGTTCAAACGTATCCAGTCGCCTGATGATAACGGTAGAATAAACGCATCAGTAGAGTAAATCTATAGTTTCACTAACCGTTGATAATTCTAATAAGATGCCAGATATCTAAGCTTCCTAGGAACTCCTTCAGATATCCTATGCCCACAATAAGTGCACGTTATATGATGTAAGTATTATCACGTTGATCAGGCGTCATAATACTAGCATCATATAAATATGCCCTCATGAAGGTCATACTTTATCTCGAGTCGTGAACAAAACAACCTATCTTAATCCACCTAGTCCTTCTACAGTCTCAAAGGTCATCAAAATCAAGCAACATAACCAAGAGGAGAACGAAACTACTCGTAAGAGTACGGAAATCCTAGAGTGTCTATCGGAATTTAGGGTACATCATCAAAGGCATCAGATCTTCCACAATTCGTCAACCTTCCCATAACAAAACCATCATCAAACATACGCAGAATGAACACAGAACGGAATTTCTATTAGAGAGTCCAAATCATTCAAAGGATCTTATTACCGGGTAACGGAAACTTAAGTAGGTTAAGCAGAAGTGAAATACATCATCAATAACTTCATCCCTCACAGAATCAACTCATCCCAACATGAATGTTTGCTTCAAAATTCGTCCATTCAAATACATGATTTCAAATCTCTTCCAAGTCCAAGTAGTATGTCTATGGTTGCCCATCTGATCATAGGGTGAAAAGGAATTATAAACTTGAGTCTGGTTCCTCAAGCCTTCGTCGACTCTTCTCAGAATTATGGTGTAGTAACGCGAATCTCTGACATGATCGATGTGCATCCTTCCATCCGCAAGTCTGCTTCTGCTCTCAATTCATCTTAGTACAACTAAAATGAATAGAGAAACAAAACTGCGTGTCTTCAACAGGTCTTCTAGTACAGCTCAAAATTTGCCAACTCGATTACGTTCTCCTTCTATGTCCGTCACCACCTTCGTCTTGCAAGAAATGTCTTCCAATTTTCAAGGTGAACATCGCTGCTGTAAACTGCGAGTTATGAGTTGAATAGTTCGTCTCCTACGGTCTGGTTCTCTTGATGCCCAAACTGTAATCTCCTAGTGTTGTATAAAGTATAATCGAGTCTCTTCTAAGCTTCTCTCCTCTTCTCAAATGCTTCATTAATGGTAACGCCAGTCGTGAACATCTTCCACTACTCTTCTGTAAGGTTGCTAACTTCGGTAACTGTCATCGATCTTGGCCCATTCAATGGAAACCTCAGTCTTCGCAGGATCCATAATAGTACTATCTGCTCCAACTTATGAACATCAATCTAAAGTTCCTCTTCTTGAATGAGGGTCATTCTAACTTAATACGAACATGATCTTCATGTTTCTATTTCGCCTCTGAACACGCCACAATGTTATATTATAACAAGTTTGTCCAAATACTCGCGTAAGACATGATTTTATCATATGCGTAAGAATAGTTGACAGATTAGCCAATACAATTGGCATCATTAAATTCAAAAGATCAAAACGAGTACGAAAGCAACTTCAAGGATCGTCTTGCTCCTTTACACGTAACAGATGATGACCAAACCTTAAATTACTCCTAGGGATACTTCACATTCACCGCATATCACATTCCTTCTTCTTCGTACATAAAACTGAAATACTTTACTGAGGTTACGCTCTGTTAGTTAACCTACTTCTCAGAGGTTCTTGTGGTTGTTTCTTCAATCCTTCAAATCTAGATGATGTAATTTGATACGGAGTTTCAAGGTAGGCAAAAATTGTCTCATACATATGAGGTTTTGTAGAACTGTTTTCGAAATAGCAATGAATATAACGGTTTCACCACTCGAAATTCATGGTAAGAGGTTTAATAAGGATAGTCATCTGAGTCACCAAAAGTGAGACGTATAGTATGACAGTCGCTAGCATCTACAAGCTCAGTCAACAACCCATATCAGAATAATACCAAAATCATAACCTTCCAAAGGAAACAATTAGCAGAGTTGATTTATCATCAGAATGGAGTGGACGATTTCCTATACTCGTGGTTAAAATTTACCAGAGTTCTCATAGGAGTAGTAATGGATTATGCAGAGTTAAGTTATATCAGATGATACATTTTTATTTAGCATAAGTAATGAATTCACATAATGTGTCAATCACATTATGGTTGAATGACCTTTGGGATGGTCAGAAAGATATCAAACTGTTTATCAAACAGATCAGAATTGAAGATCAAAATCAGAAGGTGAAACTTAAATGGTGTAAGGTATCCATGCAGTTTCCAAGGTATTCCAAATTTACTTGGTTACTAAACTTAGGTTGCAAAACTTTCTAGCTTCTGAAACAAATGTTCTTATAAGGCATAGCTAAAGGCAGAGGCATGAATCAGAGTGATGCGGAAGCAATGCTACTTACATAGATGTCCTAGTCTACCCATTCCTCACCGGTAATAACTTAAGTTCCTATGGGGAAATCCTAAAGCAAATTCTCAAAGGTTGTCTTATGAGCGCCTACAGTGGAAAATTAAGGGTCCAAACTTCACAGGTCAAGGTTTAATGTACTACAAGTCGCAGCCTGTTCTCTGATACCATAATTGTAACACCCCAACCCGACAAGGGTAGAAGTATTACGTTATGGTGACATATCAAAGCAAACACAAGCATATGACTTAAATAATACAGTTGAATCTCAAAGGTTACAAAGGAAAAAATTCTGAAATAAAGGTTACAAAAGAGAACAACAATAAATACTAAGTCTAAAATGTAATCTCTTCTAGTCATCTCTAATCTCGAATAGCTATCAAAGTATAGTCTTCTAAGTCCAAAGTACTCTCCACTCATAACCCAGCTTCCAACTAAAACCTGCCGCAGGAAAAGAAATGTGGCTAAGCTTAAAAAGCCCAATTGTTGGGCTATAAAGTTAAAGTACTGCTGGAATATCAAAGTACTGCTGGAAGTCAAAGTACTGCTAATCAAGTCAAAGTACTGCTGCTCGTTGAAGGACTGTTATGCAAATTGTTTAAGGACTAATGTGTAATTCTAGAATGTTCGTATTAGATTAGAGTTATAATTAGAATTACTTGTCGTTCAAGTATTGTAAACCGACTAGGGTTTTCCTTGTGCCTATAAAAGGATCCCTAGGTTGGCATTAAGGATATACGATTTTAGAGAGACAAGTTCATACGAATATTAGAAGCTTATTAGAGTATTAGAGATTAGAGTTTGTTAGTGAATCTGTGTAAGAGAGCAGGTTCAAGGTTTTAATAATATTTGAAGTTGTTTATTAATTCTTCTTAGCTTTGTTGAAGTAGATTCCGCATACTTAGCAAAGTATATCAGTGTTTCATCATTAACAGTTTTGAATTTATTCAAAGTTGTTAAACCGTAGACAAGCTACAAGTTAGTTTGGTCAGAGTATATCGATCCAACAAGTGGTATCAAAGCTTGTGTGGAGACTCTGATTAAGAAGAAACCCTTAAAACCGATTTATCAACAAACCCTAAACGATGTCGACTGAAGCTGCACCTATCCCATCCATCACCTCACTCAGAATTCCTATCATCAAGAAGGGAGAATATGATCTCTGGAGCATGAAGATGAGGCAGTACCTTGCTATTACTGACCATGCTCTATGGGATATGATTGTCAATGGTAATGTTGTTCTTGACGAACCTGTACATGTTGAAGGACAACCCAAACCTCCTCAACCAACCTTGCCAGCAGCTACAAAGAGAAATCAAGATAAGGCTCTCAACATACTGTTGTCTGCTATTCCTGATGGTCACCTACTAAAGTTCCATGATGCTAAGGATGCAAAGCAATTATGGGCTGCGATCAAGACAAGATTTGGAGGTAATGATGCTTCAAAGAAGATGCATAGAAACTTATTGAAGCAGCAGTTTGAAACTTTCACTGTTGGTGAAAAAGAAGGTCTTGATGCTGCCTATGACAGATTCCAAAATCTACTTAGTATGCTAGAACTGTATGGAGCAGAGGTATCTGTTGAAGATGCAAATTTGAAGTTCTTAAGGAGTTTGCCATCTGTATGGCATGTGGTTGCTACTATGATTAGAGGACAACCTGGATTGGAGTCTATGGACTTTGATGATCTCTACAACAATTTGAAAGTGTACGAGCAAGAGATGAATGGTCACAGTTCTCAGAAAACTCACAACATAGCTTTTGTGTCTTCTGAAAACAGAAGCAGTACTTCCACTAAAAGTACTGCTTATCTGATGTGCGTGTCGTTGTGTTCAAGTTTTAAAATTTATAAACACGATTTATCCAATTCTCTAATCACACATACGAGAAAGTATACTCGTCCGTGGTAGTAAAGGTGGGTAAGTCGAGATCGTCCCAAGGGAATTGGGGTTGAGGTTTAGTAAATAAGTTTTAGCAAAATGGAGTGTCAATCCAATTTGAAGCAAATTAAAAACAAACAAGCAAGGTTTAATCAATCAAAAACTAATATACTTGTGTGTAGTTTCCATGACAATTGTTTAGAGTAACCAATCAAGTTGGGTGTTACTTGTAATGATGCACAACTTAAAATGAATGATTCTCAATCTATGGTTTTTGTCATGAGAAATCATATCTAAGAATTCAATCTCCTAGTTAACTCCTTTCGGCCATTATTAACTATTACGATAACTCTATTAAGTCCTTTTTGTTGTTTGAAAGCATGTCTTATCTCAAGAATTCCTACGAATCCTTTCGGCCTTTTTCATGCTGAAATCGTTTCCAAATCCATTTTAATGAGTAAAGGTGTTGCTTGTCACACACCACAATCCATACTAATTCGTGCACTAACTTTTTGGAATAAAAACATAAAGAAAACTCCTTTCGGCCTTGTGAATCTTTGAAAATGTTTTTATCAACCAATTAAGCAAGATTAGATTTTATCTCAACAAACTCATAAAATAAGATATGTTTTCATGCATCACTATGATAAGATTACTCCAACAATTGTCACATCATCCACACACAAGTATAACTAAATTACTCCATAACAATCATAACCAAACACAAATAATTAACCAAACTTTCATTCATCATATAGTAAAAGTAAAAGTAGTTCATGATAACTCAACAAGAAATACCTATCAAGGAATTACAAGAACTAGAATTGTGGAACTATAGCAATCCACACTCCTCCAATCGCCTATTATCACAAGTAAACAACTCCACACACGGACGCAACTCTTGAGACTCGAACTCAAGATCTCCTGGACGTTTTTACAGCAACTACAAGCTTTCGGGCAATAATAATAATAGTGGTGTAGCTTTCTTAGGTTATGTCACTTCCCCAAAAGAACTCTCTTTGTAAACTAACCAAGGGTTCCTTAAATAAGTGAGGAAACCCTTCTTATCCAAGTAAAAACATCCCATATGATTTAACAGCTGAGAAATGATAAGCCTCAATGATTATGGGGCTTAAATTCACCATTTAATGCAACTTTGTAACTTCAGTGTTGGCCAACCGATCGGTATTTGGCTCCTACCGATCGGTTGGAGCTCTCGGTGTTTCCATCTTCACTCCATCCGAATCGGATGCGGGCAGCGTCCGATCGGATGGATGATCCTGCCATGCACTTTTATTTTCTTTTATTCATTTCTCGTTACGTGCTTGATCCTTCGCTGTACCATTGATTTCCTTCATAGAACTTGATCTTTTCTTGATATATTAAGCATAGAAGTCTTGGTCTAATCAATTCTTTGAAGTATCAAATGGTTTCTTTCTCGTAATTCTCCTTATGTGCATAATCTCTTCATTTCTTCGTGTTTTCCTCCACTTTTCCTGTACTTGGCTATATTTACTTGCATACACACTTTTTCATCATTTAGCAACAAATACATGCAAATATAACCAAATATGATGCACAAAACTAGCAATAACGCACCTAAAAACATGTTAGATTTAAGCGTTATCATTATCCTTCTCAAAGTACTGTTGGTGATAGACAGCATGTTTGCACAACCACAACTACCCCCAACCCATCACCAACAAACAACACCAATTCTGATGATGTTGTATGTTCCTTCTTTGCACAACAAGCCACTTTACCTGTTACCTATCAAGAAGACTTGTTGCAGATTGAAGAAGATGCTTTAGAGGAGATTGACATAAGATGGCAAGTAGCCATGATCACTGCAAGGATCAAGAAGTTCATGAACAAGACAGGAAGGGGAATTGATTTCAAAGCCAAACAAGGTATAACTTTTGACAAATCCAAGATTGAATGTTTCAATTGTCAAAAGCTTGGACACTTTGCAAGGGAATGCAAGTTTGCAAAATATCAGGAAAACAGGATGATTGAACAACCCAAGGTGGAAAGAAAGGAGGTTCCTATTACTGAATCACAACCAAAAGCTTTGGTGGCTCAAGAAAATCTAGCAGAGATTGACTGGAGTGCTGAATTTGATGATGAACCTATAACCTATTCTATGGTTGCAATGGAAGAGTTTGATTGGAGCACAGCTTTTGATGAGGAACCAGGATATGCTGCTTTGGAATCAAGAGATGGTCTTGGAAGCTTTGACTGGAGCATGGAGGATGAAGATGAACCTGTTCAGATTGCTATGGTAGCTACTTCACCAAGTTCATCTAATGTCTCTGAGGTATGCTCTAAGTGTAATGATGTGTATCAAAAGTTGCTTAAAGAATATGTGACTGAAAGAGATAATTGTAGAACAGCTAGGTCTGAGGTAGCTGGTTATCAATTAACTTTAGAGTCAATGGAAGCCAAAATATTAACACATGAAAATAATGAAATGGCTTGGGCAGAAAAATATGAGCAACAAGATTACCAATTGAAATTAAGTGAATGGAAGTTAGGATGTAAGGTGTCTGAATTAGAAAAGATTACTAAGGAAAGAGATGCTTTGTTAGAAAAACTTGGTAGTATTAAACAGGCTGGTCTATCACATGTTCAATTTGTTGAAAAACAAAGAGTAATAAACAGTAGAGCTGGACTAGGTTATGGTGAGGATAGTAGTTCAGATGAGACCCCACCTAGTGATAAGGAAGAAATCCCACCTAGTGATGATGACCTTACTAACTCAGAAGAAAACACATCTAGGAATGAGGAACCAATTAGTGAAACACATCCTGAGTTTAAGAAAGATAAGGAGTACCACTCAGTTCCTCCACCCACTGGTCAGTTTCAACCACTTAGGATAGATGTTTCTCGTTATGGTGTAGACAACCTAGAGTTTAGGAAGAAGCTTTACTGGTCAATCTAGTTCTGAGAAACCTAAGGATGATTTTCAAAGGGGTAATGATCAAAAGTTTCCTACAGCCTTTCAAACACAAGCAGTACCTCCAAAAACTTTTCGAAGTACTGCTAGACATTCAGCAGTACCTCCAAGAGAAACTTTTCAAAGTACTGCTACCTATAGGAAACCTTTTAATCATAGAAGAGGATTTGGGAATATGGAGAGAAAGTTATGTTATGTATGCTATAGTCCTGATCATTTGATTAAGCACTGTGACTTACACTCAGAATATTTAAGTCAGTTCCCAAAGACTAGACCTGCCACCCATAAGCCAAGGGAGACTAGACCAGTTTGGAATCACTCAAATAGGGTTAACCATAGTAATTTCTCAAAAGACTATAGGTACCCTCACCAGAAAAAAATGTTTTCCAAACCACCAGTACCTTCACACACTGATAAGTCTCAAGAAGTACCTTCTCAAAGGACTGATAAGTTTTCACCCAATCATGGTATTGCTAACACTTTTTCATATAGAAGACTTAAGAGATTCAATTCATATAAAAGGCCTTACACCTCAAGTAGAGTACCTAGATCAGAGAAACCTAAGGTCAAACGAAATTGGGTTAAGAAAGAAAGTACTGATGGGGAACAAGCAGTACTTTCATCAGATAAGGGTGAAACAGGGATGTGTTGTTGATAATACAACACAGGACATGGGACCAACGCAAATAATCATTGACCATGCCTTTAAAACCAGTGGAGATTACATACTGAAGGAATTCAAGTATGTCACTCCACAAGGGGAACACAAGTCAGTAATGGCTTGGGTTCCTAAAAGAAACTAACCCTTTTCTTTTACTGTGCAGGGCAACCCAGAGGAGGAGCGTAAAGATCATATTATTGTTGATAGTGGTTGCTCTGGCAGCATGACAAGGGACAAGGAGATCCTGTCAGATTTTAAGGCATATTATGGAGGAAGAGTTGCATTTGGTAATGATCCTGATGGAGGGAGAATCACTGGCAAAGGAACAATCAAGGCTGGATGTTTTGATTTTGAGAATGTTAGATATGTGAAGGAGCTCAAGTTCAATCTTTTGTCAGTATCTCAGATTTGTGACAAGAAGTACCCCATTCTGTTTACTGATACAGAATGTCTCATTCTCTCTCCTGAGTTCAAGTTTGTTGATGATCACTTGGTAACTTTGAGAGTACCAAGAACCAATGATGTGTACAGTTTAGACTTAAAGACTCTCAATTCTGCTGGGAGAGCAACATGTTTAGTAGCAAAGGCATCATTGGAAGAAGCACATCTGTGGCATAGAAGACTAGGTCATGTAAATTTCAAGAACATCAACAAGCTAGTCAAAGGAAATTTAGTTAGAGGTTTACCTTCCAAAACATTCAAGACTGATCATTCATGTTTGGCTTGCAAGAAGGGTAAACAACATAAAGCTTCATGTAAAAAGCTTGGGGAAAGAGATATTAGAGAACCTTTGGAGTTGCTACACATGGATCTGTTTGGACCAGTTTCAGTAGAGAGTTTAAACAAGAAGAAGTACTGCTTGGTTGTGACAGATGATTGTAGCAGATTTAGTTGGGTCTTTTTCTTGGGATTCAAAGATGAAACCTTTGATGTTATCCATGACCTGATAGTAGCCCTTGAAAATCAATTAAGACTCAAAGTAAGAGGTATTAGATGTGATAATGGAACAGAATTCAAGAACAAGCATATGGATGAATTCTGTGCCAAGAAAGGGATCAAGAGAGAGTTTAGCATTGCTAGAACACCACAGCAGAATGGTGTTGCAGAAAGAAAGAACAGGACTTTGATAGAAGTAGCTAGAACAATGCTTGCAGATTCCCAATTACCTATTCTCTTTTGGGTTGAAGCCATAAGTACTGCTTGCTATGTATTAAATAGAGTTTCAGTAACTAAACCTCAGATGAAGACACCTTATGAGTTACTAATGGGAAAGAAACCAAACATTCATTTTCTAAAACCTTTTGGCTGTTCTTTGACTATTCTAAATACCATTGATTCTCTGGGAAAATTTGATGGTAAGTCAGATGAAGGATATCTATTGGGTTATTGTACAAATAGCAAAGGTTTTAGAGTCTATAACCGGAGTACCAAAAAGGTTCAAGATTGTCTTCATGTTGAATTTTTGGAAGATAAAGAAACTCAGAAAGGTAAAGGTCCTGATTGGATGTTTGATCTTGATCTCAAGTTCACTCCATCCATGAATTATGTGCCTGTTAGAGAAGAGAATCAGGCTAATCACAAAGAAGATGATTCACAATACATTGTTCATGGAGTCAATGTTAGACCAGAAGATGTTCCTGACCAAGAACCTGAAGTTACTGATAAGGAACAAAGTACTGCTCAACCAACCAATACAGTATCTGATGAAGATCAAGCCATACAAGATGAACTTAATAGGATTCTTTTTCAAGAAACTATAGCACAATCCTATGAAGATGAACAAAGGAGGGCTTATGAAGCTGCAAAGAAAAAGGGTAAATTTCAAGATACTGCCCACAGTACTTTTGATCAAAGTAATGATGACCCTTTTGACAGTACTTCTGGTGTGTTAGAACCATCAAATTGGAACAATACTGATGATTCCAATGTTGATGATGATGATTTGGATAATGCTAACATTCCTGGATTAGAAGAAATTGATGATGAGCTTAATCTAGAAGGTATTTTCTCAACTACCAATGAAGGGATTGATTTTACTAATTTGGAATCTGATCTTCCAGTTCCACCAACTCCTACATTGAGAGTTCATAAAGCTCATCCTCAAAGCAACATTATTGGATCACCCTCTTCAGGAGTGGTTACAAGAAACAAAGTTAAAGGTCTTTCTAAGCAACATACTGCTTTACTTAGCTTTGTTTACAAACAAAACAAGATGAATCACAAGGATCAACAAACATGCCTGTTTGCTTGTTTTCTATCTCAAGAAGAACCCAAGAAGGTAGCTCAAGCTTTAGCTGATGAAAGTTGGGTTGAAGCCATGCAAGAGGAGCTTTTACAATTCAAGCTTCAAGAAGTATGGGTATTATGTGATCTACCAGATGGCAAAAGAGTCATTGGTACAAGATGGGTTTTCAGAATCAAAAGAGATGAAAGAGGGAATGTTATCAAAAATAAAGCTAGATTGGTTGCACAAGGATATCTCCAAGAAGAAGGAGTGGATTATGATGAAGTGTTTGCTCCTGTTGCAAGGATAGAGGCAATAAGATTATTTCTTGCCTTTGCATCATACATGGGATTTCCTGTCTACCAAATGGATGTGAAAAGTGCTTTTCTTTATGGCACAATTTCTGAGGAAGTTTATGTTAAACAACCTCCTGGATTTAAAGATCCTGCACATCCAAACAAAGTCTACAAGGTGATCAAGGCACTGTATGGCCTTCATCAAGCTCCCAGAGCTTGGTATGAGAGACTCTCAAATTTTCTATTACAACATGGTTATAGGAGAGGAGCAATTGATAAGACTTTGTTTATCAAAAGAGATAAGAAGGACATTATGTTAGTCCAAGTCTATGTGGATGATATTATCTTTGGAGCCACAAAGAAGTCTATGGTGAAAGAATTTGAAGAACTTATGCAGAGGGAGTTTCAAATGAGTTCTATGGGAGAATTAACTTTCTTTTTGGGGCTTCAAGTTAGACAAACAAGAGATGGAATCTTCATTAACCAAGAAAAGTATGTTGCAGACATACTTAAAAGATTTGACCTTCCAAATCTCAGGCCTGCCACCACACCCATTGATAACAATAAACCATTAGGCAAGGATGAAGATGGACAAGATGTGGATGTCAAGCTTTACAGATCTATGATTGGTTGTCTTATGTACTTAACTGCATCAAGACCTGACATCATGTTTGGTGTTTGCTTCTGTGCAAGATATCAGGTTACACCCAAGGTTTCACATATGTATGCAGTCAAGAGAATTTTTTGATATCTCAAGCATCAACCAAAGTTAGGATTATGGTATCCTAAGGAGTCAACTTTTCACTTGGAAGCTTTTTCAGATAGTGATTATGCAGGAGATAACTATGATAGAAGATCAACCACAGGAGGATGTCAATATCTTGGAAGAAGATTAGTCTCCTGGCAATGTAAGAAGCAAACCATTGCTGCAACCTCCTCTACTGAAGCAGAATATGTTGCTTTTGCAAGCTGTTGTGGACAAGTTTTGTGGATGCAAAATCAACTCTTGGATTATGGATTCAACTTCAAAAACACTCCTATCAACATTGATAATGAGAGTACCATCTGTATAGTGAAGAATCCTGTTTATCACTCCAAGACCAAGCATATTCAGATCAGGCATCATTTTATTCGGGATTGTTATGAGCACAGGCTTATAAATGTGGTCAAGGTTCACACAGATGATAATGTAGCTAATCTACTCACAAAGGGATTTGATGTTTCAAGATTCAACCACTTAGTTGTGAGCATTGGGATGATTAACTACTAGGCTACATTTGAGGGGAGGCTTTAGTATTAGTTAGTATACTTTCTTTTAGTTCTTAATGAAAGTATTGGTTTTTAGTAGTTTAGTTTAGAATATATGTTGTATTTGAGGGGAGGCAACATAGTTATTAGTTAGAACTTATGCATGCGCCATTTACAAGTTCTTGGTTTAAGTTTGAAGTGTTAATTGTGGATAAGAAGATGGAACGTACTGCTTTGTTGCTTAACGTACTGGCTCAGCAACGTACTGCTTCAACGTACTGCTTACGTGGACGTACTGTTCCAACGATCAAAAAAATGTGGGGCTACGGTTAATTAATTCCTTACGGCGGAGATAATAAGTCCATCAAAACGGTAACTTTATTATTTTGAGTTTGATTTGTTTCCATCCTATTTAAAGAAACTCTCACCTATTCCCCGCCTTTTAACTTAATTCGAGATCCCTCATTCACTCTTCCACCACAATCTTTTTAACGAAACACACACTCAAAGCGAATCCTTCTTTACGACTCATCATGGCTACTCGATTCACAGTTAGCAAACACAACATGATCGCTAATTTAGACAAGACAGGGGATAATGTTGATTTTCATGCGATCATTGATTTCTTGACTGGGTCTTCCATTAACTACTCTATTTTAGTTGATCCTGATATTATTGGTCCATGGATACAAGAATTTTTGGCTACTGCAACGGTTGAAGATGATTCTTTAATTAGGGCTATGGTTGCTGGACGAACTATTCGAATTTCTGAAGCCACAGTTAGGGATGTTTTGATGTTTAACGATGAAGGGGGAGCTGTTCGTTTTGACAAACAAGTGCTTTGGGACACTTTAAGCGATATAGGCTATGAGGGAGATCTTACAAAACTTACTTTTCAGAAGCCTTTCTTTTGTTCTCATTGGAAGTACCTAATTCATGTCTTACTTCACTGCTTAAGTCCCAAGAGTACTTCTTTTGATCAATTTGGTCAAAATATTGCATCTGCTTTAGTGGGTTTGGCTACCGATCAAAGATTCAACTTTTCAAGACTAATTCTTGATGGTATGCTTTCACACATTGCTAATGGTACACCATTCTTAATGTATCCTAGGTTTGTTCAGTTATTCTTGAACAATCAACTTGAGGATGTCCCTAAACCTCAAAGTTTTTTTACCCACTGTCAAACTTCCACAAAAGGTGTTTACTTTTCTATCTAAAAAGAGTATCAAGTTTTCTGGAACAAACACACCTTTGACTGCTCATATATTGGGAGTTGCACAAGTTGTTAGAGATGCAGAGCAAGAGCAAGAGCAAGAAGATAACTCTGAATCAGCAAGTCAAGAGTCTCCGGTTTCAAGAGAAGATAGTGTTCCTCAACCTACTGCTTCTCAACATACTGCTTCTCCACATACTGCTACTAGGGAAGATGCTGCTCCTATGTCCATTCCTATCCATGAGGAGTCAGACCAAGGTATGAATCAACCACCATCTCCTAATGATTATACTTCCACAAATATGTCTCAGCAATTTGAAGAAGAAGAGGCAGAGATGGATAATTATGCTTTAACAAGGGAGTTAAGGAGGCTGAATAAGGAGAGTGAGGCTCAAGTTGCTCAGATAGTCAAATTAAAGACTATGTTTCAAAGATTGAAGAAGTTTGTTTGGCCACTAGTTCAACACCACCGATTATGGGTAAAGTCTCAGAAGAGGAGTGGTCAAAATCCTAAGAAGTCTTCTCAGTCAAGGAAGAAAAAGTCAAAGAAGCAATCTTCATTCCAATTGGGGAGGAATTTAGAGAATTTGAATGAAGATGCTGGATTTAATCAAGATGCTGGATTTATGGATGATACTCAGATGACACCACCTGAAAATATTCCTCAAGAAACTACTGAGAGGAAGAGTGATGAAACAGAGCAAATCAATTTGGAAGAAGCTGCTGTTGAAGTAAGAAGTGGTGATACTGAGGAAGTAAATTTGGAAGGAGCTGATGCTGAAAGTACTGCTCTTCAAAGTACTGTAAGGAAATTTACAATTACACCTAGAACTTTGGATTTTGAGGAAGATATTGGTCCTTCAAGTCAAGTTCAAGAGGAAGTTGGCCCTTCTAAACCAGCTCAGGAAGAAGATGTTATAGCTCATACTAACAGTGATGATGAAACAATTGCTGACATTATGATTAATATGTCAAGTCAAAGAGGCATCAGTATTCATGAGGTTGAACAACAACATCATACTTCTTCTCAACCTTCTCAGGAGTTAGATCCAAAAGATAAAGGTAAAGGGATCTTGGTAGAAAAGAAGAAGAAGAAGTTGACATTGGCACAGTTAAGAGAAATTCAGATTGCCAAAGGTGAGGAAGCAGCTAGACTATTGCAAGCTAAGATAGATGCTGAAGAATCTAGGAAGCTTATAGTTCAATCACAAAGGCCAATTAGTAAAGCTAGAGAAAGGAATGATATGATGGCTTATCTGAAAGGTCAAGGATATACAGGTTTAGTGAGATTGACATATACAGAGATGAAGGATCTGTATGATGCTGTTAGGGAAGCTATAGAAAAGGATCTTGCAAGCATTATTTCGTTCGAAGATAAGGAGCTTGAAGATAGAAGAAAGGAAAGAGCTGTTACAAGGAGCTCAAAGAGGAAAAGAACAATTGATGAACAGCCATCAAAGAAGTTCAAGTTCAAGGATGCATTTGAATTAAGAACAGACACAGTTGATGAGCTAAGGAATTATCTTAGAGTTGTTGACTTTGAACATCCAAAATTGAAAGAAGATGCTGATAAGAAGTCCAAGATATCTACTTTTTCAGTTGTAGAATCACAAGAAGGAGATTATCTGATCTTTCATAGACAAGATGGAAGTTTTAGAGTATTCAATTCATTATGGGATATACTACATCTGATTGACAGAGATGATATGCTTCAGTTATTTCTCCAAGTGCAAACTTATTTTGAGCATATTCCACCACAAGGAGTAGGTTTGATATTGTTAGGAGATCTCACAACCATCTGGGAGACAGAGGAAACAAAGGATAGTACTTTGTGGGAAAATCAAGACAACTGGGAGATTAACAGATGGAGATTCTTTGAATCAGTTGGAATACATGTTTTGGAGTTAGAGGATGGCACTATGATTCATATGCTAGCAGAACAGAGATATCCACTCACAAGAGATCTGATGATCAGGATGCTAGAGCATGGTATGGAAGTGGAACAAGAGAATGAAGTAGCATTGATGGTCATAAAATTGTTCATCAAGTGGACAACTGAAGTTGAAGATTAATGCATAACTACTGGTATGGTTTAATTATTATATAAATCTTTTGAGAAATAAGTACTTTCTTCAAAGTACTGCTAGTCAAACAGTACTTTCTCAAAGTACTGCTTGCAGCATGAAACCAGTAAAGTCTTTTGATAAAATCAGTAATTTTTGATAAGTGCAAAAACATTTTGAGGCACAAAGATTTAACAGCAACAAATGGTTTTGAAAGCAACAACATGGTGTTAGTACTTGTACTACACAACAAATGGTAATCAACTCACCATGTTTAATAAACAAGAAAGAGTTTGACTCATCATGAGGGTACGGCTCTGATGTGATTATCAAATCCGTTTTTAGTTGACAATTTACTAAAAATTGTATGGTTTTCAACTCACCATATCTATGTTAGTGAAGAGTTGGCTAGCCCACAAGATAATGGCTTTGTGGTAAAGGCTGTGGAAAACCATTGTATGGTAATTAGTTCACCATGGTAGTGATTGTACTAAAAGAACTAGCTAGTCCAAAAGCAAACGGCTATTTGGTAAAGACTAATCAAATCCGTTGATAGCTGATGATTTGCTAAAAATCATATGGTTATCAATGTACCATGGTTTCTTAAACCTAAACATTGGCTACTCCAGAGTTAATGGCTTTGGTAAAGAGACATCAAAATCCATTAAGTTTTCAATGATTCACCTCTCACAGGAGTTAACACACCTGGAAGTGATGAGAATAGTATGAAACTTTTAAGATCTGATGTACCTATTGCCAATATGATGCTGAGTTGCTGAAAAGATAAGTTGCTGAAAAGAATTGTTGCTGATGAAGATTGAAGATACTGATTGCATTGACAACGAGATAGGTTTCAAAGATACAACCTTTCCTTGAAGATAAAGTGTTGAAGTTAAAGAAATACAAAGGAACTTGAAATCAAGCAAGTAGAATTCAAGTTAGGGGAGGATTGTTGGGCTATAAAGTTAAAGTACTGCTGGAATATCAAAGTACTGCTGGAAGTCAAAGTACTGCTAATCAAGTCAAAGTACTGCTGCTCGTTGAAGGACTGTTATGCAAATTGTTTAAGGACTAATGTGTAATTCTAGAATGTTCGTATTAGATTAGAGTTATAATTAGAATTACTTGTCGTTCAAGTATTGTAAACCGACTAGGGTTTTCCTTGTGCCTATAAAAGGATCCCTAGGTTGGCATTAAGGATATACGATTTTAGAGAGACAAGTTCATACGAATATTAGAAGCTTATTAGAGTATTAGAGATTAGAGTTTGTTAGTGAATCTGTGTAAGAGAGCAGGTTCAAGGTTTTAATAATATTTGAAGTTGTTTATTAATTCTTCTTAGCTTTGTTGAAGTAGATTCCGCATACTTAGCAAAGTATATCAGTGTTTCATCATTAACAGTTTTGAATTTATTCAAAGTTGTTAAACCGTAGACAAGCTACAAGTTAGTTTGGTCAGAGTATATCGATCCAACACCAGTGAACAGATATATATAAACGAAACCAAAAGATAAGGAACGAACATATAAAGTATGGTGCATTGGGAAAAACATAAGGTATAAACAAATGGATATCAAGGTAAGGAAAAAGGTCAGTAATCTACCACGAGCCCAAACATAAATCAAATCAAATATCATAGTAACCATCAGTAACCATAGAGGAGTGACCTCTCAAATATGTGAAGGACGTGTATTGCACACAGCATCAATCACCAAATCAAATCATATTATATCATATCATATACAAAGCAAATCTAGGATGCATCCATACGCCCCTGCATAAATCATAGTGGCCATAACAAATATAAAGCGCGCATATCATAATAAAAAGGGACGGTGTGGAACATCACTCGACCACACTAGAGTCATGCCATTGGTGCATCAATGACACGGCCATGGAGCCCCCATGACTAGGAAAATATAATGGCTCGGGTATCAAACTGCAGGGTTCAAAAGTCATATCATATCAAGGTTCAATTTAAAGGTTTATATTAAATGTTCATATCATAGTGTCATAAAAGTAATCCTTTAATAATGGCTTTCACAAAAGTGATCTTTAATAACAGTTTTCATAAAGAAAGTCTTTAAAAGTAGTTTTCATAAAAGTCAGTAAAATTCCATATAAGAGTGGTATCGCATCGTGCTCATAAACATCATTTTTAAAAATAGTTTTCCTCAAAACATTTTCATGGTATACTTAAGAAAGGTTTTCACATCCAGTTATAATATCAAAAGAACTTTCAAAGTATCAAGGGATTCGAATACTGATGTCACAAGGGGTAACGAACGAATTATATCAAGTATCGTATCATATGAATCATAATGAACGAATATCAATTGGATCAGAATACCAAGCATCAAGGAAACATAGCAAAGGCTCAAAGAATCATATCAAGATAAGGAATCATAATTAAGGATCAAGAGTCATGAGAGAAAGACACCCTTACTGAAAGAGGGTAGAATATCTGTACCTTGACGAACGCAAACAAACACCAAAGATGATCACAAAAGGGATGACAACTACTCCCGCTTCACCGGATCTACACGAATGTGATAATCAAGTATTATTTTATGTTCATATAAATCGGGTTACTTATTTTAGTCGGCTTCCCATTTTTAGTAATTTTACCGATTTAATAATTTAATACTTTAAGGTTATAATTGACAGTTAATAATATTTAAGGGTTAAAATGACAATTATAATAGTTTAGGGTTAATTATGCCAATTTAATCACTTTAGGACCTAATATGATCAATGTTACAGTTTAGGGTTTAATATGACACTTTTAATAATTTAGTGTTTATATTGTCAATATATTAAAGTTTAGGGTCTATTATGTAATTTATGTTAATATGAAAATTCTCATATTTCTAATTCATTGTGTCTCCTTCCTTGTCCATGCAACTAACCCTTTTTGAACTTATTCCTTTGACCCATTTAGCTATGCAACTCTCAACACATTTTAGACCTATACGACACAACTTTTGCTACTTTCTTTTGTCCACTTTACCCGACGCCAAAACCCACACACAGTTCCATTTTGACCCTAATCCAGTAACTTCATGAGACCCCTTTTTGTTCCAATTTAATATGACCCAAAAACTGCCCTAACACCACTCATCTTTGAACTACATTCGACCCAACACACTCTCTAATTCCCATGTAACTCGACCTGTTTATTAGATCACATTTGACACCAACGCAACACCATAACGATCCAATGTTTCGACATTATTTACACCACCATAACATGTATACTTGACACCGTTTGTCTCCCACACGACACACTCCAACACACTCAACCTATCATCTAGCCCTTTCTAACGACCTAAACACCACACATGAACACATTCCACTACCAGATCATAAGTCTATATAATTACAGGTTTGAACAGTGGACTAAAACCAAATATCGACCTATATGTTCTATCATTTTATGTAATACTATTTTCAGATGTTAGCTTGCATATTAGTGATCAAAATAATGTTTCAAGTACCAGATTTCATGAGCCCTTATCACTGATATCGACACCCATATTTATACCCTCATTTCATGACTTTATGCTGTGCTTATATGCATCGTATTACTTGTATAAAATAGATCAACAATGTTTATTTTTCGGATTCCAGTAGCCATGTAAAAATATGTGTCGATATATATATGTTTTCATTATTTCATGTACATTAAAGATCCAAATCTCATGCAGAAAATCTGATTCTAATAGTCCCTTGTATTGACAGCCAATATTCATTATTCCATGCTATTTCATACGACATCCAATCAGGTTTTAGATGATATATCAATGATCAAACAAGTGTACAAGGATCAGATTAAACACGCTGTACAAAGTAGATTTAGATTCAATATTGCTATATATTTCATGTGACATAAAACCATTTCACTCGTAATATTGCTATATGTAATATCATTACTTAGGTTAAAATTTATACTTAGGTTACTTTATACACTTGTCCTCGTAATATTTATTTTATGCTTGTAAAATTTCAAAATATTTTTGAGGGGTAAAAAGGGAATTTCAAATGAATGGAAATTTTGGGTTTTACAGAGCGTTTATGTTTTTAAATTTTTACGTTTACGTTTTAGTTTGTGTAAGTATAAAAAAGTGGGAGTTAAGGTGAACATGGTGTTGACTTGCCTACAAAAAGGTGAGTGGGAGTGAGTGGAAGTGAGAGAAGAGAGAAATCTGATGTGGTGCTGAGATGTAAGGTGAAGTTAACCTTGACTTGCCATCTAGCCTAAAGTTTGTATTGGGTTAGAGTTTTATGATTTGTGTTTCGGGAATCGGGAGTGTAACAACATCACGTGTGATTTGTTTGACCAAGAATTTGTTTTTGTTTGATTGTCAATTTATTTTATTTGTATATTTTTAAAAGAATTGTTACTTAGTTTTTCACGTTTTACATTTTTACTTTAGCCAAGGCCCAACCATGTATTATTTTTAAAAGAATTGTTACCGAGTTTTTCACGTTTTACATTTTGACTTTTTGATCGACTATGACAAATTTATAGGGTTTGAATTTCCGCCACTCAGAATAAAACTGATAAAACCTTCTCCTTTTAAGAGGTTGGCGTGAACACTTCAAGGTTTTGTTTGCACCTGTCAGGAATTAGACTTAAGACCTCTTGATAGTCACAAGTCTTTTTGTCATTACCGTCTTTCTAAGTTAGAATACACTTGTATTTACTTGATATATGCATTTTTGTTTTAAATTTTAATGTGAAAACGCGAAAAAATTTGTTTGTTGCCTCTTTATAACATATATTTGGGGCATGTTTCGATCATCTCGTCCCGGGCATCCAAAAACTCAGGACCGGCCCTGCTAAGTAGCCCAGTTTTGACCTCTTATTTATTTGTTCTTCTGAAAATAGCGGGTATGTTTAAGATATACCTGATCGGTGTATTTTACATACACCTCATAGCATGTTAATTACACATTGTTGCATTGTTATTCGTGGTTATACATGTACTTTGAGGGTGTTTTGTGATTATGTAGGCTATGCGCATAAAGGAGCTAAACTTATACCTTGGGCGGGAAGGAGTTGAAGTTCAGGGGCTGAAAGAGACAAGTTGATATTAAGGTTTATTTATTTCAAGGACTTGAAGTAATAATAAAAAGAATGATGAGGGGCCAAAAGTGTTTAAGTCGCATGAAGTTTTAATGAAGAAATGGACCAAAGTTAAATCAAGATGGAATCTTAGGGGCTTAGTCTGTACAAATCATTCAAGCTTCATAATATGAAACACATATTTGTACGGTAGGAAAAATGAAAAAGAAGTCAAGGACCAAGTTTGAATTATGACCCAAGCTCAGGGGCCATATGCGTACAAGTGACAAAGATTAAGGTTTATGGTGAAAATCCTATTATTATAAATATAGATGGTACGATATAGCAATTCATCAATTGGGGTTTCCTGTAGCTACAGTCGCCATCATTATTATTATTCGTAAGACGGAGACACAATTCGACCACACATCATCTTGCAAAATAAATAGGAATAATTCTGCAAATACCCCAAAGTAACACATCCACTCAACCCTAGTGCCCCAAAAAAAATTATTTTCTCCAAATATGACATAGAAGAGGGTCGTCTGAAAATCTTGGGCGGATATCTTAAAATAGTGACTTGTGTCCCCTACCATGTACTTACATGGTACCACTCATACCAGATACTTTCTTAGGCGACTGGTTTTTTTGTCTTTTAGTCAAAAAGTTGTTAACTATATTTTTTGGACGACCCCTTGACTTTCGTTTGTACACGTTTGGTCCCTCCACAAAAATATATAAACCCCCACTTTTTATTTATTTTTTATTTTACACACACACCCCACATATAACACACTCTCTCTCTCACCCCCACCCCTCGCCGCCTTCTTCTCCGGCCAAAACCCCGCCGCCGTCCGGCAACCACCATCGCCGGAAAATTTTCCGGCGAGACCTTTTCTTTGCCGATTCGATAGATCGGTGTACCTAGAACCTTTCTGGAGCTCGTGAGCTCTCGACTGTGGGCCAGTGGGCCCGAATTGAAAATATGACTATACTTGGAGAAGATGTTCATGTCTGCGATGAGATCTATAGTAATGGTGGTGTGGTTCTGCCTCACAAGGAGATCAAGGCGAGTATCTTGAAGCCGGAGATAGTTATGTGAAGAAATGATAAATTTATGTTTATATACTTCTGCTTTGTTATAGTTTTCATGATCTGTTTTATTTTCTTTGCTGTGTGTCTGTTTACTGTCAAAAGGATTGGTTTTTTTTTCTTGATGCTGTGTAATTCTGTGATGCATATAGAATAATCATTTGTTGAGTTATTTAGCTCTTTGTTGCATAATGTAAGCTCTCTGTTTTTATGAATATTGGTAATTTGGTAACATTTCCGCAACTAATTTACATGGTTGAACCATTATCTGTGTTCGAATATTCATTTTAGACATGCGATTAGGCATGTTTCAGGCACACGAACCATTTCCTTGCTAAAAGTACCAGTTGATCAAAATCCACATTTTCTTGAATTGTCACTTTTATAATTGAAGATATGGTAAAAAATAAAATGTAGGGTGTCGGTGGGTGGTTGGTGTGGGTGGTTGGTGGTGGTGGTGGGTTGGTGGTGGTGGGTGTCGGTGGTGGCGGAGGTGGTGTGACCGGAGATGGTAGTTGTTGAATGTTGTATATGTGTTTTTGTATTTTAAGAAAATAAGATGTGTTTTTATTTATAAAAGAGAAAGAAATAGTGTGACTAAAAATAAAATAGCAAGCAAACAACGAGGACCAAAAATGTAGTTAACAAAATTTTCACAAAAAGATAAAAAAAAACAAGTCGCTCAAGAATAAACAATAGTGGGACCCAGTCGCCCAAGAATTATGTACTATTATATAATATAAAAAGACTATACTTTTTGAATAAAAGACAAAAAAGACCAGTCGCCCAAGAAATGTGGTACCCAGTCGCTCAAGAAAGTACCTGTATAAAGTAGTATTGTGTTAGTACTTGGTGAGAACATATATAGGGACACACGTCACTATTTTATGAGATCCGCCCAAGATTTTCAGGCGACTTTCTCCCGTGAGGTATTTGGAGAAAATAAAAAAATTTGAGACACTAGAGGTGAGTGCATGTGTACCTTTGGGTATTTGTAGAATTGTCCCAAATAAATACTCAACCGACCCTTTTTTTATTGACATTCTGACACCACTTTGAAGAAAACACAATTCGTCTAGGAAAGAAAACACCACCCATCTAGGACCCATCCCATATTTTTTCTTATTTCACACAATTTGAATTCATTGGAAAATAAAAAAGATACGGCAGACCCATGCAAAGAAGGGTGATGTTATCCTGATACCTCCATAAGGGGTGTTTCTAATGATTGAGTGCATCGGACGGTTGTACCGTCTGCTTTACGGGTTGTACATTTTGACTAAAATAGGTAGGACCCACATAGTAGGGGGTGTTAGGATAGTATGACCCTTCAAAGAATTGAAGGAGAATTGGAGTCATCATTGATTATTTAATTCTGTAAAACCCTAAAAATCTAAAACATGTAAAAAGACCAAATTGCCCTTCAAGTTTGAAAAATTATTTAAAAGCTTATAAAATATCGAATCGATCCCAAACTTCTGGCAATGCACAAGATATGTTACCAAAAAAAAAATTTTGACAACTTCATTTAACATTTATACAACTTACAAAATGACTAAAATACCCCTAATAGGGCCGAATGGATTACACTTAGTTTTATTATGATTTAAAATGATTTAAATTATGTAAATAAGGAAAATATCAATCAAGGAAAATTTACCAACTATAGAACCGAAATTATGGGTCAAAGCCCACCCCTTGGACCTCGGCATATTCCCTTTTATTTGCTTCACAGGTTTTCTTCTTCAAACCCTAGTTGCCGAGAGATAACAAACACACACAAAAATTCGTATAGCCTCCATTTGATACCCTAAAATTCATAGACCAATTTTCCTGTGTTCTACACCATCACAAGAAGCTAAGAAAAATACATTTCGAATTGTTTGTGGCCTGGTTCGATCGTGGTCGAGTTTTCCCTATAGCGTGAACAAAACTAAGGTAAATTCGTTTATGATTAATTCGACCCTTTTAAAATTCGATCCTCATTTTTCCTGAGTTCCTCACATCGTATATGTTCTATGAAAAATGATTACAAGATTTGTAGATCGTTCGTGAGCTCGTGGGAAATTATTGTGTGTCACGTATAGATCCAAGAAGAGGAAATTCGTGCTAGCCATTCGACACGTCCTAAATTTGGTTTGCCATTTTTCCTGAGTCTTTTATGATCTAAGAACATCAAATAAAATGATAATAACACACCATGCATGATCCACGAATTATTTGTGAATTAAATCTTAAAATCGTGTATAAAACCTAAATAATTCAATCCGAATTTTTGACACTTCATATCTATTTTATTTGGACTCTATATGATCATATTAACCTGAGAAAAATGCTACTTCGATTTGTTAAGGCCTAACATAATTATTTTTGATTTATTTTGTTTACCGGATTAAAAGAAAATAAAGAAGAAAAAGAAATAAAATGTAAATCGAATTAGTGTTTGGATTTAGGGTTTGTTCTTGTGAATTAAATGCTAACTAAATGATGATCTAAGGATTGGTGAATGATTGGTATTTTTAGGGTTAGGGTTTTGTTAATAAAAATGTTATTCGATTGTGTTTAAATGTCTAGGGGGTGTTTTGTAACTTTTAAAACTCAAGGGTTATTTTTAGAACTTTATTTGGGCTGTGTACAATTCGAATAAAATATAAGTTGGGGGTGTCAAGTGTAATTTTTGTAATTAAAAGGATTAAAATGTGTTATTAGATAAATTGTAAATCGATTTTGAAAATAATTAATTAGAGGGACTAAATATGTAATTTCTGGAAACTTAGGGTTGATTTGAGAAATAAATTATATTCATGGGGTTATGTGTCATTTTGGTAATTTAATGGCTTAATATACAATTATTGATAATTAAAGGTTGAAAATGTAAATTAAGGGTTAAATATGTAACTTTGATAACTTGAGGGACTTAATGTGTAAATTATGAAAACTTAAGGGTATATTCGTATAACATGATGAAATAAGTGTCCATTGTGTAATTTTGATAAACTAAGGGTCTAATGTGTAATTATGGATATTATAAGGTTTAAAATGTAAATTATATAACTTAAGGGTGTAAAGTGTAAAATTGGGAAACTTGAGGGGCTGAATTTGTTAACTTGATAAATATGGATTCAAAACAGATTACTTGGGATATTTTCATGTTTGAACTTTAACTTTGATATAATTACACTTAAAACCCTAATTTATGTAAAGTTGTCATAAGTAACCCTAAACTTTTGTGACTTGTTAAAATACACCCTAAAACCATAATATGATTCAATAATGACTTAACCTAAATGAGAATATGGAAATCTTACTAATTATGGAAACTTTCTAAATATGGAAACTTGCTAAAAATGGAAAGGTTTGTAATTCTTTTCTCCCCTCTAGGTGTGAAGAAGGAGAGGACCTGATCCTTTGCATCTTATTCATTTTGGTTTGTGCTTTGCTTTGGAATAAGGTACAGATATTCTGCCCTTTTAATAAGGTGCCTTCGACCTCTTGATTTCTGATTTGAACCTATGATTTGAACCTTTAGCATTTGAACCTGTGACATATGAACCTTTGATATGAACCCTGAGATTTGGACTATGACTATATGAACCTTTGCTTCGATATGAACCTTTGCTTTGATATGAACCTTTGACCTTTGACCCCAGTTTGATACCCGAGCCAAATATGTTTCCTAGCCATGAAGGTAACATGGCCATGTCATTGATGCACCAGTGGCATGACTCTAGTGTACTCGAGTGATGTTGTACACCGTCCCCATTATGATATGATATGAGCTCAATATGATTTGTTTATGGCCAATATGATTTGTTTGGGGGGCGTATGGATGCATCCTAGATATGTTCTGATATGATATGTTTTGATATGATATGATATGGTGACTGGGGCTGGGTGCAATCCACTCCTTTCACAAAATATGGGAGCTAGCTACTCCATTTGAAGAATGAGGACACCCCTCATATTATCTGATTATCTGAGAGGTCTCCCCTCTATATGATTATGAAGATATGATATGATATGATATGTGATATGTTATGATATGGGCTCGTGGTGGATGACTGTCCTAAACCTTACTCTTTATTTCCTTTTCCTATATCTCATTCATTATGATATGTCTGTTCATTTCCATTTGATTTTTGGTTTCCGTTTATTATATATCTGTTCACTGGGCTTTTTAAGCTCAGCCGCATTTCTTTTCCTGCGGCAGGTTTTAGTAGGAAGCCAGGAGCTTGGGTTTGCTTTGGGATGAGAGATTAGCTTTTGAAGACGATACCTTAGTTTTAGTATTCATTTATGTATGACTACGTAGATTTGGTATATTTTCCTTTGTAATATTGTAAACCATTTGTATTATGTAAGTCGTATGTTATGCTTGCCTTTGATATGTCACCATTTGCGTGACACTTCTACCCTTTTCGGGTTGGAGTGTTACTGATTATTAAATTCGTCCGACCCGATTCGATCATTCGCAAAGAAATATATTACGGCCGACACATTTTTTTTATATATGAAACTTCGAACGAAGATGAGGTGCATTAACTTGATGTGCGGCTAAACCTTTTTGTAATCTCTCCCGGTAAAGATATATTTGGGTTGATCATGTTTACGAATTTTATTTTGTTTGTCAAATATTAATTCACGTGATTTTAATGCATATCATTTGTTTGATTTTAATATTTTTATACAATTATTTGGTGAATTATTGTGAGACATATTATTGCGAGTCAACAATTGTGTCGAGCCTAATTAGTATAAGGGTTAAAACGGTCGTATGACAAACATAATTTGTACCCATAATTGTCATTTGAGTAATTATTAAATTAATTGATAGGATTATTGTAAGATATGTTATTGCTAGTCAATGAGTCGTGACGAGTCTAACTAGTTTAGGGATTAAGACGATTCATGTGGTGAATATAACTTGTGCCCAAAATTGTCATTACGTTATGGTGACATATCAAAGCAAACACAAGCATATGACTTAAATAATACAAATGAATTTCAAAGGTTACAAAGGGAAAAACTGAAATACAAGGTTACAAATGAGAACAACAATAAATACTAAGTCTGAAAATGTAAACACTTCTAGTCATCTCTAATTCAGATTAGCTATCGAAGTGTAGTCTTCTAAGTCCAAAAGTACTCTCCACTCATAACCCAGCTTCCTACTAAAACCTGCCGCAGGAAAAGAAATGCGGCTGAGCTTAAAAAGCCCAGTGAACAGATATATACAAACGAAGCAAATGATAAAGAACAAAGAATATAGTATGGTGCATTAGGGATAATATCATAAGGTATAAATGAAGTGAAGGGATAAAGTGAGAGATAGGACAGTAATCCACCACGAGCCCAGAAACATAACATATCATATCATATCATATCATAATCCATAAGTATCCATAAGTAACCATAGAGGAGCGACCTCTCAGATATGTGAAGGGCATGTATAGCACACAGTACCAATCACCAAACATATATCAAATCATATAACAGATAATCCACTAACAGATAACAGGTCTAGGATGCATCCATACGCCCCTGCAGATAACATAGTGGACAAACATATACTTGAGCTCATAACATATAACAGATAAGGGACGGTGTGGAACATCACTCAACCACACTAGAGTCATACCATTGGTGCATCAATGACACGGAAATGGAACCCCCATGCCTAGTGAAATGGCTTGGGTATCAAACTGAGAGTCAGATATCATATCATAATTAGAGTGTCATATCAAAGGTTCATATCAAAAGGTTCATATCAAATAATTCAGAAGATCATATCAAAGGTTCATAACAAAGGGTCAAAACAAAGGGATCATAGCAAAGGTATCAAATCAAAAGCTAAACAAATCAAGATGTAGAAGAGATCATGAGAAACCTTATAAGGAATGTCAGAATATCTGTACCTTAAACCGCAAGTGCAAATATAACCGAAACATAAAGATTGGAAGCAACTCCTTCTTCAGCGGATCTACACGAATTCATGATCGTCTTAATAATAACTCATTTTAAATCAGATTACTCATTTTAGTCGGCTTTCCCTTTTTAGTAACTTTCCGTTAATTGGTCAGATTAGGGTTTCAAAATGATAATCAATTAAGTTTTGGGTTTAAATGCACTTAAAATCAATATATAACAAAGTTAGGGTTTAAGTATAATAAATAGTTAATTAGGGTTTATATCGTACCATTATTTAACGAGATAAAAGCCATGCCAATTTTATGTATAGAGGTAATATGAACTTGCAAATATATGTCCTTGACAACAAATACAAATTTTATAATAGTTAATGACACTAAATATATATTCTTGCAAATAAATAGTTAATGAAATCCACGCGCGTATTGAACTTGCAAATAGTTAAAGAAATTCACATGTGTATGTATGCGTATGTAGTATATTAGAAACTTCATTCAAGTTTGATTAAAATGTGGCCCATGCATGTTGTTCACGCATGAAATCCACATGTGACTACATAGCAACAACGACACCCTCAAACAAACACGACACTCGTCAGCAAGAACTATCAGGCAACATGAAATGTGAAACCCACATGAAAACATAACCTTCGAACCCTCGCGAGACCAAAACAAACCAAACACACTCTCGATATCATGATTTCAAGACACCACAAATCAAACAAACACTACGACGCGACTTGGTTAGACCAAGACTTAACGAGCCAATGAAGAGAGGTGCGAAGGGTTCCAAATGAGCAGCAACAAAACTTCATTTAGTCACGACTTAAGCCACATGTTTAACTCTTGTTTAACACACACATCGACACATAATTTTCAGCCAAATCGATTTGACAGCAAGAAGACATCTGGGCTTAAGCATTTGTTGAACACCCAAAAAAATACTCCACACTATTTAATTCACACACACTGATATTCACTACAGGTCATGGACCCATTCTAGTATACAAGGAATAACACATGCAACCACCTTCTAAAGACGCATACATGCAATTCTTTCATGCGTTCAACACAACCCATGCGTTCAACACAACCCAACACAGGTCAAGACATGCTATTCTTTCAAACATACGTTAGGTTTTATACGAGTCGTGTCCTATTCCTTACGTGGCATGGGAAAATCTTCACGTGACATGTAAAATTCTCTACATGAACTCTTTTATTAACGCAACAAAAACAACTTGTGTAATCGCATATACAAGTTATATCTTACGTGACATGGTTAGTCTTTCATATGTATGTCACACGAGGCAAATCCTTTAGACGAATCGAGAAAAATATCAAAACAGATAACACAAGTCGATACACAACAACACGCGACATGGTTCGACTCCCTTATAGCATGCAACGAAATCAAGGTACATACTACAACGCTATATGCCCTCGTTAGCCCATCATTTGCAACCAAAACTCACACACGAGACGCCACTATCGCGAGACCAGACCATGATAACTCAAAGCAGAACCAATCACACAACCCTACTACCACTTGATTCACGTGTAACCAGCCAACATCAAACAAGAAGAACACACCCATGCGAATATACATATGCGTTTATACGTTTTATGATTTTATGTGACAAGTTATCTTCATTCGTATGCCCATATTAACGACCACATATATGTTAGTTTTTCTTAATAATACTAGTAGTGTGACACAAGAACGATTAAAGATTACCTCAAGTCGATTATGAGGACGAATCAAGGAACCAAAAGAACACTTTCACATCGAACACCACGATCATACCGAAGCTTCAAAACCAAAGGGTTCCGATCATTACTCTGCTTAAATTTTCTACGTACTATTTGGATCTTGAGAGAAGTTATAGGCTGCCGTCTTTTTTTTATGTATTTGTTTAGGGTTTGTGAGAGAGGGGAATCATGAGAATTGGGTTGATGATAAACGACCAATGAGGGGATTCATTATTTAGGGGTGTCGTGGTTTATGGGAGTATTTGTATGGAAAATTGATCTCTTTCCATTTTCAAATATTGATTATATTTTCAAGATGTGGAGTCGTGCACAAGAATGAAATGTACTTGGACCTTATAACTTTTTAAACGTATGAAATATTTACTCAAAGCGTAGTGTGTAAATTTTTTATTTGTAACTTAAGTTAAGATTCGTATTTCGTAGTTTTACTTTCGTATCATATAGTTTAACTTAGGTTTTCTTCGTATCCTATGTTCAAAAGTTATTTCGTATTTCAAATGAGGGCGGCGTTTTATATATACATATAGCTTAGGATTTAGTATTAAGTATAAGGTAGTGTATTACACTTAGTTAAATTAATATATACTTAGGATATGTAGTTTTAAAGTTCTCTTTTTAATTTATGTATTCCTCTATAATTTCAAATCAGAGGGGTAAATTGGGAATTACAAATGATGATAAAATGAGGGTTTTACAAACATTAACATGTTTAATCCTCATCATGACTTTCACTAGTGTATTTTTAGAAGATTTTGTATCTTGTAATTTTATCTTTTCAAGATAAAACTCCCGCTTGCCTTTTGCAATTTATAGACTATCTATAAATACTTAGCAAGTAGAACAACACTAAATTGTTCTTTTTTGGGACATTACAAATACATATTGACAGTTCCTTACATTAGTTTGTTAATTTTCTACTTCATAAGTTGTTTAACAAATTAAGAACTTCAATTTTAAGACTTAATGTGATTCATCACATTCCATAATAAATGGTGTAAGATAAACAATATGTAAGATAAACTCATATTCCTTTTGGCTTACCTATTTACCAACTAAGTCAACTTAATGGTGAAATAGATTAGCCAATTGCATGCTTTATAACGCAAGTAACTTTTAACTAAGTCACTTCTTGTCCATGTCTCAACAAGAAGACATAGACTGTTATAATCCCACTATACGTTATAAATCATTGATCAACTCAATGACTTCTTGTATATGTCTTAATAAAGAAGACATAACAAGTTAACGTCTTACTTTATATTATAATAAGTCTTGTAACAATTTAAAAGGAGTAAATTGCACCGTTCGTCCCTATGGTTTAGGCCAAATCCCACCGTTCATCCCTGATCATTTTTTTTGCACCGTTCGCCCCTGTGGTTTATATATGTAGCACCGTTCGTCCTTATCTCTAGAGCTAGGGACGAACGGTGTTACATAGTTTCAGGCCAAATATTTGAGATAGGGACGAACGGTGCTACATATATAAACAACAGGAAAGAACGGTGCAAAAAAAAAAAAGGTCAGGGACGAACGGTGGGATTTGGCCTAAACCATAGGGATGAACGGTGCAATTTACTCATTTAAAAGACTTCATATTTATAGCTTTACAATAAAGTATAAACATGTATAACTAAAGTAATCATGAACACCACAATTTGGTTTCAATAGTAATTTCAAGTTAATTTATTACTTCATTTATTTATGACATTCCAAGAATACATAAATATTCAAATTTGAAGTAGTATTAGATTACTTCATTTATTTATGTTATTTCAATAATACATAAATATTTAGTTTGAAGTAGTATCATTATCATATTGACACTTGTTCTAATAGGTATTTAAATTAGAAACAATAATTATCCATGTACGGTCTCACGTAATCATGGAATTTCACCTTGTCATTGCAATCTAGTCAAGGTCTCACTTAAGCTAAATTTCAACAAGTGTTTCATGAATTAGATGTGTATTAGTCATATTTAGAACATTAGTTTCTTACCTTGCGGTCAAGACAATCCTTTAAATCATATTCCTATATGTTGTACCTTGCACACAATAAAGATTTCTCTCACTTGTGCATGAAACAACATCATGCATCAGATAACAACACGTCACTCGTTTGTTTATGTGATTAATATGATTGTGACATAGATATTAGCATAAGTACTAGATATAGAACCACATTGTCTAGTAAGGAAACATACATGACTATCCTTAAAAACACAAGTGTCTATAATTGGAAAGTAATTATCTCAAGACATTCTAGAGATAATTTGGGTTAGTACTAAGATGACAAAGCTTGTAGCTCCCACTGAATTACATATCATTACAATAATTCACTATTCAGTGATTACAACACAATGCTCCCACTGGATTTGACAACATTGTAAGTGTTTCATAACCAGTAAAAGCAAATAGTGTGCTATTAACTTTCCTACACCATTGAGAAGACCCATTCGTAACAACTACTTAGGTATTTAAAAAGAGTGTATTCTACTATGTAGATGATGGACTATCCATCAATGCAATTAACTTGAAAATTGGGCATGCAATTTTTCCTTAATATGTCTACCATCCCCACAATGGTATGTCAATACGCTCTCCTTCTATATTAAAGAAAAAATTACACGGATGGTCCCTGTGGTTTACACGGATTTCATGTTTAGTCCTTATTTCGTTTTAATTACGCCAAAGATACCTATTTTTAAAACGTTGCACTCTTTTAGTACCTATTTTGGATGGACCGTTAGTTTGACAGTTAAGTGTATAAATATTATTTTCCCGTTAGTCCATCCGTTAGTATTTTTTGCATCGTTAGTCCTCATATGAATTTTCATCTTATTTTTATGTCAAATTTACAACTTCATCCTCATTCATCACTTACCCAGATCCAAAATCAACATCCAAAATTATCATCAACAACAACCACAATCATCATCTACCACACACTGCCACAAACAAATTTTAACCGATCTTCATAATTTAAATCCAAACTACCAACCCAAAATTAACCGATCTTCATAATTTATCACTATCACAAACAAATTTTATCATAATATTCAATAAGTAAATCACTTAATTTTATCAAAACCCCTGATTTTAACAACAATCACAAACTCTATCACAATAAAATAAATACACACAACTTTAGATTAAAGATTCAATTAGTCTTGTGCATCCTATGCTAATTAATCAATGATGCCCACTGAATATCACATTCAACCCAAAAACATGTTACCTTATAACTTTACACACACATAAACATCACATTTAACTATATCCACCTCCAACACCATAATAACCACCAGACCACCACCGCAACGCCACCACCCACCACATTCAGCGTCACCCATCAGAACCACCATCGTCCACCAAGCAACAACAACACCTAGACCATTCAATGTGGACCATTTCTTATATTATCCTTGTGGGTAGAGTACCATACTGTCACATGTAGATCTTTAAAAGCTAACAGTTAGTTCGGTTCCAAGACAAAGAAAACAAAAAGAGGAAGATGGTGACACGGAAACCACCATCAACGCCGGTTAGCAGCAGTGGACGACGACTAGCAGCGACCAACAACAAGAATACAAAATTATGGATTAAAATTGTTAGGAATAATTTGGGTTTATTAAATGTGTTTGTTTGTAAATATGTGTTGTAGTATTTCGATTTAGATTTAAGGTTATTTTTTATTTGTTGATATGGGTGTTTTTGATAGTTAGGTTTTGTGAGTGTTTGATGAAGCTATTCGATGTCTAATAAAATTGTGATGGGTTTCACCTGAAAGAAGAAGGTTGATGGCTGGGATGTTTAAAGGGTTTGAATCTGGATTTGTGGTGTTTGGGATTAAAAAGTTCAGGTTGAATCGGAACTGATGGATTTCAAGTTGAGATGGTGGTGGTTTGGTGGTGATTTTGGTGGTGATTTTAGTGGGGTTTGGTGGTGATTTTGATGGTGGACTGGTGGGGTGTGGTGGTTTGGTGGTGATTTTGTGGCAAGGGATGTTTATGTTGATGGTTTGGTGGTGATTTTGATGGTGGACTGGTGGGGTTTGGTGGTGGTTTGATGGTGGAGTGGTGGGGTTTGGTGGATCGGCGGTGATTTCGTGATTGGTTTGGTGGTGATTTTGTGGCAAGGGGTGTTTGTGTTGATAGTTTGGTGGTGATGTCATGGTGGTGGCCAACTGTGGTGGTGACCGGTAGTAGTGATCTGGTGGCAAACAATGGTAGAGAGAAGGAAGAGAATATGATTTGAGAGAGAGAGATTGTAGTGTTAGTGTTTGTGTAGTACTGAGTGTTTTTGTTTATGTATTTGTGTTTGTGTTTATGTATTTGAGGACTAACGATGCAAAAATACTAACGGTGGGACTAACGGGCAAATAATATTTATACACTTAACGGTCAAACTAACGGCCCATCCAAAATAGGGACTAAAAGAGTGCAACGATTCAAAAATAGGTATTTCTGACGTACTTAAAATGAAATAGGGACTAAACATGAATCCGTGTAAACCACAGGGACCATCCGTGTAATTTTTTCAATTATAGATGGTTGTTATTCCCTTTAAGTACTTTTGTTATTAAATTGTTACTATAATATTTTACTTCTCGAGAGATCTTTTACTATTATAGCCTTTTCTAAAATTTGGTTTCTTAGTTGTTCAAAAACTTTAGTCAATTATTCATCATCTAATTGTCCTCGTTTGCATGTCATTGGCCTTATACAAATACACAAATGCATTGCAAGAATCCGGTTATCGTCCTGCCTATACACAACTCAACTTTCATAGTTGGACTCATGACGGTTAGCAACCAAAATTAATTTCACAAAAAAAAAAAAACACCAAACAATAAAACCATAAAAAATACCAAAGATTTATGAAAACAATAGTCCATTGTACTATTGTAGCAACTTTAAAAAATACCAAAGATTGATCTCAACAAACAAAATTGACCACCGGTCCATCACTATAAGGCTAGATGAATGTGTGCCGGCGACTATACTTTTGAGGCTGAGATGAATGTGTGTTTGTGTTTTAGAGAAAAAGTAAGAAAATGGAGAGCATTTTTCCTTATTGTGTTAGGCTTTTATAAGGAGGTATTGATAAGTTTCAACTTTTCTCTCAAGTCAACTTTTCTCAAAGTGTTTCAATGTTTACGTTAAAAGATTAAGCCGTGTATTCACGAATGACTCAAAGCATGTAAAAAGAAGTCAACCTTTCCGAAATTATTCATAAGTTTTACAGCACTATTAAACTTTCCTTGATTTGCCTTCTAAACTTTCCAACTTTGTTACGCTTACACATACATAGAAGTCAGCGTATTGTAAATGATTCAATATTTCCTTTTATAGTTAGTTAAGAAGTGGTAAATACATTATAGATAGTAGAGGTGCAAATGAAAACCGGTTTTTTTTTAACCGGTCCAAAAACCGGAACCGGTTATAAAAAACCGTTTTTTTAACCGAACCGGTTAGACCAGTTTTCGGTTTCGAGGTTGGACCGGTTTTTTACCGGTTTAAAACCCGGTTTTATCCGGTTTTTTAAAGTAACCGGTTTTAACCGGTTTTATTTATTTATTAAATTTTTTTTACTAGCCGATGCAAAAATAACCGGTCAAACCAAGCAATCAAACTAGCCGTTAGTAAAATAACTGGTTTTAACCAGTTTTAACCGGTTTTTTCCTTTATTTATTTATTATTATTATTATTATTATTTTATGATTTTTATTATTATTATTATTATTATTATTATTATTATTATTATTATTATTATTATTATTTAATTATTATTATTATTATTATTATTTTATGATTTTAAGCCATGTATTGGTAGTATAAATACATGTAATGAGTTATGGTTGAAAACACATAAAAAACACTCTCATATCTCTCTTTAGTCTCTCATATCTTTATATATTTACTCTAATCTCTCAAATATCTCTATAATGGAAAACTCACAATCACAACAAGCTTCCACTACTCCCTCCGTTTCTACTAGCAATGCACGAAAAGTTTTCACAAATGAAGATGTTGTGAAAATTAAACCAACTAGTCGAAAATGTGATGTTTAGTCTAATTACGATTTGTGTATTATGATTGATAATTTGGAAAGGGCGCGTTGCAAGAAATGTGAGAAATTTTATAACCCCTCGGCTAACACTACACTTAGGACTCATAAGAGCGGTTGTAAGGCGATCCAAAATGATACGTCGCAAGGTACTATTGGTGCGGATGGTCAAGTTTTTATATATGATAATGATGCGCTTCGACTTGATTTTACGAAGTTTGTCATTCAACAAGCGCTTCCATTCAACCACTTCGACAACGTCAAGCTTACGGAGATCATCAAAAAGGAGGCTACAACCGCGGTATCAACATGTAAGTCGTACTACTCTTATAAGTGATGCTTTTAAATTATGGGAAATGGCTAAAAAAGATATTATTGATGGTTTTCATGAATATAAATATGGTGTTTCTATAACTACAGATACTTGGACCACACCACATGGTATGGCAAATTCTTGTCTCGCCATTACGGCTCATTGGTTTAATCCCGAATCTTGGTTATTAATGAAACGGACAATTGCTTTTAAACTATTTGGTTATCCTTATACGGGATATAATTTAAGAAAAATTTTACATGACACTTTAATTGAATATAATTTAGATGATAAAGTTTGTACGATTTCACTAGATAATGCATCCAATAATACTAGAGCTATGGAATTGTTAAAATTACGTATAAAACCCGTTTTAGATGGTGCTTTTTTTCATTCTCGTTGTGTTGCTCATGTTATAAATTTATCCGTGCAAGCGGCATTAGAAATATGTGATAGTTTAAAGATGAAATTTAGGGGTTTATTAACAACTATATATAGTGCGAGCAACGAACGACAAATGAACTATCACCGTTTTCGTAGACAATGTGGTGAAATACCCCTAGGACCTTGCTTTGATAATAATACTAGGTGGAATTCTACTTGCATGATGTTTGAAAATATATTACGACAACGTGTGACTTTAAACGCTTTTAATGATATACTTGTTAGTAGAAATAAGTCCGTTTCGATAGACGACCAAGATGGGATCGACTAAATGATTTAACTATTTTTTTACAAGTTTTTAAAGAGGCAACAACTATATTATCGGGTGTTTATTACCCAACTAGCTCATTAGTTTTAAAGCAAATTTATGCTATGACGGAAAAATTAGACGAATTAAAAAACTCACCTAGTCAAATGTTTAGAAGAATGGTTAAAGTTATAAAAAAGAAATTTATAAAATATTTTGGTAATTTACCTTTGGTTTTTACTTGTTCCGCCGCACTTAATCCATGTTTAAATGTTGGAGGCGTAGAACTTTTAATAACAAGAATAATGGAAAATTTAGACTTATCCTTTGGGTTAAACGATGACGACCCCGACTATATAAGAACCCAAATTTTGAAATTTAACGATAATTTTAAAAAATTATTTGGAATTTATGCAACAAAATATGGTCAACAACAAAACCCAATTGTTGACCAAATGCGGGCCGGATCGTCTCGAATGGCAAGAGACATTAATATAAACCTTTATAATAGTTTATGTGAAGACGCTACAAAGCGTCAACGAACATCGGCCCCTACAAGCGAGTTGACAATATATGGCTACAAACTTTTTAATAACTTTAAGTCCCGAAGAGTTTGCAAACTTTGACATTTTGGCTTGGTGGAAAGAAAGGGAAATCCAATTTCCAATTTTATCCGCTATGGCTCGTGACTTATTAGCGGTCCAAGCTTCGTCGGTAGCTTCCGAATCGGCCTTTTCTACTAGCGGTAGAATTATATCGGAAAGAAGGTCAAGACTAACCCCCGAATCCGTGGAAGTATGTGTATGTTTGAAAGATTATTTGGACGGAGTAGATAGGATACAACATGAATCATCGTTGTAAGGTCTGATATTACAAGACGTTGAAGAAACTATAGAAAGAGAAAAAGTTGTATTAGGGATATCACCTCCGACTACCGAATTAGATGAAGGCGAGTTTGAAGAATTTGATGTTGAAGACGTAGATGTAGAAGATTTTTTGGAAGATTTAATGACTTGAGTATAACGGGTGATGGCAATGCCGAAGCTCGATATACTTGAGTACACTAATATGTTTTCGGGTGATGGCCATGCCGAAGCTCGAAATGTATTAGTATTTATATATTTTTAGTTGTATAATTGCATTGTTTAAATAAAAGTTATGACTGTATTTTTTTAGTATGTTTCCGGTGCAAATAAAAAGTTATGATTGTATTTGTTTAGTATGTTTCCGGTGTATTGTTTAATTAAATGTTTAATAATTAACAAGTTTATCAAATAAATATTCAAACATGTATGTAAAATTTCGAAAAAAAAAAGAACCGGTAAATAACCGATAAAAAACCGAAATGGAACATTTATAACCGAAAAAAAACGAACCGGTAAAAAACCGATTTTGAAAATTTATAACCGAAAAAACCGATTCCGAACATTTATAACCGAAAAAACATATTTCGGAAAAACCAAAAAAACCGAAAAACCAGTTTTAACCGATTTATTTGCACCTCTAATTGATAGTAAAGATTTGATAGTTCTTTGTCCACTCCAGCGTATGATGAGGAATACTTTCCAAAAATGAGTTAATTGTTTATTGTCCAGCCTATTTGAGTTTATTGATTTCCAAACTTTCCAAAATTCCTAACTTTCCAAAAGTTGAGTTTCCAGCCAAAATTTGGTTTCCAATGTAGACAAAAGATCAATATAGAACTCATATTTGCCATAGAACCAATCAACCAATCATATTCATTCATTCTTTTTATCAAAATAAAAAAAGAGTAAATTTCAAAAATCGTCCTTGTGGTTTGGTCAAATTGCACGTTTGGTCCCTGTAATTCATTAAGTGCAAAAATGGTCCGGATTTGACACTGTTTCATTCACTTTTGATCCTTCATCATTGCAAAAATCGTCCTTGTGGTTTGGCCAAATTGCACGTTTCGTCCTTGTGGTTCAATGTTGAAGGACCAAAAGTGAATGAAACAGTGCTAAATCCGGACCATTTTTGCACTTAATGAATTATAGGGACCAAACGTGCAATTTGACCAAACCACAAGGACGATTTTTGCAATTTTCTCTAAAAAAAATTTCACCATTTTTTTAAAATTTAATATCTCGCAAACCGTTAATCGTTACGCAAAAAAAATTATACCATCGCGACGAGAATTAAATTATCTTTCTATAGATATGCATTGTTATATACTTTCGACGAACTTTTTTTTTTTTTCAAAATTTTCGCCCAGAAAAATCACATGTAATTTGTAAAAATCATATGTGATTCGTTAAAATCAAATCATATGTGATTTTTACGAATCACATGTGATTTTTGTAAAAATCACATGTGATTCGTAAGAATCATATGTGATTCGTAAGAATCATATGTGATTTGTAAAAATCAAATCATATGTGATTTTTACGAATCACATATGATTTTTCTGGGCGAAAATTTTTAAAAAAAAATCATCGAAAGTATATAGAATTGCATATCTATAGAAAGATAATTTAATTCTCGTCGCGATGGTGTATTTTTTGTAGCTTGAAGATTTACCGTTTGCAAGATACGTTGTTTTTAAAAAAAAAGGTAAAAAATAATTTTTTATTAATTTAGATAAAAAATGAATGACTATGATTAGTTCAATTGTTTTATCATAAATATGAGTTCTATATTGATCTCACATCTTCCAATGTATTGCCTAGTTTTAAGTATTCCACTTTCAATGTTTGACCAACTTTCAAGACTGACCATGCACATATTATAAGTAGTTAAGATATAATAAACTTATGAGTTGAGTTATTTTGAAAACCAAACAAAGCTCACATACGAAGGGACACATCCCCACCATCCATTTAAATTTGATCAATGGCTGAGATCATCCACTTGCTACTTAAAAAAATACACAGAGGGGCAATTTTGTAAAATTACAACAAACCACACCCCACCTACCACTCACTTCCATTCATAATTTCTCTGTAACTAACACACACTAAAAACACACACTACTCAACCAAAAAAAACGATAAACAATCCGATTTCATCAATTCATCAATTCATCGGAAAAAATGGAATCTCCGGCGAAAAGGATGAAGGAAACACCTCCGATTGAAGGTGCTGTTTATGCTTATAAGTTTTTTTTTTTTAATTTTTGCTTTTTCTTTCGATTTCATTCACAAGTTATGTATTGTTAGGATGATGTGGATTGTGTGATTTGAATAGGTATTGGTGTTTTCGTAGCGATTTTGGCCGAGTTGACCTAAATCAGGGCTTGCTTATGCACAAAGGCTTTTTAGGAAGTTGTTAGATTGCTTATTTGAGGTAAAATAGGAAGCTGCATGCTTATTTGAGAATTATGGAATTAAATAGCGATTCTAGGTAGATGATTGCTTATTTGCTTAAAATAAGCTGCTAATTTCAATGCGCTTAAATAGCGATTGTAGGTAGATCGTTGGATTTGTGGTGCTAGCATGATGTATATTCGCTTGTTTAAATAGATATTTATGTTTTCGTTGACATGTCTTGTTTACATACTAAGGTTATTTAGGAGTTTGCTTATTTTGAGTTATAATAAGCATGACTAAAGCTATTTCAACTTTGACTTCAGCTCAGTAAAGTCTCTATCAGACCAGCAACTGCTATTTCTGCTGTATCAAATATGCATGAAGATATTTGTAACGGGGCAGAGGCTAAAAAGTCAGCCATGATCATCCTACCATTTCATAAACATTTAAGGCTTGATGGTCATCTCGAGACAACACGAGCAGAATACAGGTATGCAAAAAAACAAATTTTCTTTTTTGGAAAACTACTTTCTTAACAAGTAAATCACATAAATGGTCCTGTAATTATCTCAAAATTACTGATTTAGTTCCATGTCTATGCTAATTACTGATATAACTTTTTTCATATAATAATATCAGGCACGTGAATCGCAAGGTTTTGGAGCACGCATCATGTTCTGTTAGTATATTAGTGGACCGTGGTTTCGGAGGGAACTCGCACGTTTCAGCAAGTCAAGTTGACTCACTAGTGACAGTATTATTCTTTGGTGGTCATGATGACCACGAGGCACTAGCTTATGGGGCCCGTATGGCCGAGCACCCCGGGATCAACTTAGTGGTAGTCCGGTTCCTTCTCGACCGTGACTTACACAAATCAGATTCAGTCAGTGTCGAGATCGATGAACCTAACAGCATTGAAGCAATGTCATTTGATGACGAAGTTATAGGGGAATTTAAGGATAAGTTCATGAAAGACAGCAAGACTAAATACGTTGAGAGAGTGGTTAAGAATTCTTCTGAGGCAATCGAGGCAATTCGTGAACATAGCAAATGTAATTTGATTTTGGTTGGTAGGATGCCCGAAGGTGAGTTAGTTGCATCACTGAGAAAAAGAAGCGAGTGTCCTGAAATGGGGCCTGTTGGAAATCTCTTGATCTCACCAGAGTTCAACAGTTTGGCGTCGGTTTTGGTGGTCCAGCAGTACCATACCCAATTGTCTATGCATTCATTGGCTTCTTTGAAAGAGGATGAAGTCACTACTGATCAAGGTGAATATGATTCCAACTAATTTGTGCTTTTCTCTTTGACAGGCAGAGTTAGTAACCATTGGCATAACCCATTACCTTAACAAAACTAACGGCTGTGGACTAGCGTTAGTGTATATGAAACACAAATAAAGTAGAAATGTTACATTTGCCTGGTTCGTTGGGATGGCGAGTTTATGTAATTCTTTCTTCTTCTCTAAATCTTCAAGTACACTGTAATTACGCTTGAAAAAGTTGTATATTATTCTATATCGCCTTTATTCCTATGAACAAAGCTACAAATGAAAAAAACATACTATGTACATACTTGGTGCACTGAAATTATGTTGAGTTTTGCGGACTACAAGTGTAAATAACTTTGTTAGCTCGTATTGTGTGTCACCGGTGATATCGTGATATCACCGGTAATATCACATGTGATACGTTGCATCTTGGGGCTTTACCTTATGCCATGAAACAGTTTGGACTTACTGCTCCTATTTATGCAACGGAGCCGGTTTATAGATTGGGACTATTAACTATGTATGATCACTTTCTTTCCCGCAAGGTAAAACATTGCTCTTTGAATTATGTGTTTTGTTTTGCAGTGTGTTATATTTATCTTTGATGCACTACATGTGATATCACTGGTGATATCACATGTGATATGATATCACATGTGATATCACATATCACATATGATATCACATGGTGATATATCACATATCACATGTGATATCACATGTGATATCGTGATATCACATGTGATATCGTGATATCACCGGTGATATCACATGCAATATCACATGTGATATCACATTGGCCGAATAAAACTAGTAACGGAGAAGGGTTAGGGCCATTTGTACAAACCAGTAACGGAGGGTTCTTACGTTCGATGAATCCTGAGATTTTCAAGCATGCTAAAAGCGGGGGGAACTTGATTATGCAGGTTTCCAGTCCAGTTGTCGTACCTGCAGAAATGGATTCTGGCATAATGGATGTATTGCAAGGTTTGGCGTCTGTTTGCATAGAAAAGCTTTCGATGCAGGCAAATAAACTGATGCCTTTGGAGGATATATCGAGAAAGACCATTCAACAAATAGCTTGGGAATCCACGCCCTCTTTGGAGGCACCCGATAGGTATGCATTTGCCTGCTTCATTTCTTTGGACCAGATAGGAAGAAGGTAAAATCTGATTTCTGAAACCCTATAGTGACGCCAATTTTTGCAATTTACTTATTATTGGCTATTTGGTAAAAAAAGGCAAATAGGGAACGGGTCAAATGGGTTCAAAATTATAGTGCATGCTGCCTACAGAAATTGCTTTTGTTCAAAGATTAGTGCACTGATTATATACTAATAAATCTCAAAAATTGCACAAGAAAGTGTTTGATGTGAGCCTCCCTGGTCAACCTGGGCTGTTTGACCGTTTATTGTTTCAGCCACGCACTTGACATAATCTGTATATGCAAAACAATTGACAGGTGAGTGTTTACCCACGTGAAGTGGTGCCAGAAAACCCAAACAGTTACAGAAATAGAAAGAGAGAATCATTCAGGTTACAGCGTGAACGCCGAAAGGCAAGAAAGGAGCTTAGGGAAGGTGGTGTTGTTGAACCTCTGTTGGTGCTAGCTTCAGCTGCTACCACTGAAACCGCTGTTGAGAACCCCGATTGCTGATTTCTAATACACGTGTACTGTTGAATATTAGCTTCTTTCACAAATGTATTAATGAAGAGGTCGATAGGCATGTGTGCAAGATTTAGTGTCACATCTCACAAGAATTACTTCTTTTTGTATGTTATATTATTTTTTATTAAGATGTGCCTGTAACTACTTAAGTTCTTCTACCTTAAAGCAAAGCTGGCATATTATGGTTTTTGTCTTACTGAGCCTACATAGAAGTGAGAAATTTTAAAGCTTGTTACAGGCTTTTTTGTACTAGAAATCAGCAAATAAGATATTATGTATCACCTGTGATACAAAATAAGATATTAGGTATCACCTGTGATACAAAATAAGATATTAGGTATCACCTGTGATACATACCAAATATTAGGTATCACATGTGATACAAAATAAGATATTAAGTATCACCTGTGATACAACAATTAACATATTAGGTATCACCGGTGATACAGAATAACTTATTAGGTATCACCTGTGATACAAAATAAGATATTAGGTATCACCTGTGATACAAAATAAGATATTAGGTATCACCTGTGATACATACCAAATATTAGGTATCACCTGTGATACAAAATAAGATATTAAGTATCACCTGTGATACAACAATTAACATATTAGGTATCACTTGTGATACAGAATAACTTATTAGGTATCACCTGTGATACAAAATAAGATATTAGGTATCACCTGTGATACAAAATAATATATTAGGTATCACCTGTGATAAAAAAATTATTTCGAAATTATAAACGATGTATAAGCTATTTTCATGTTGCTTATTGTATAGACTTTTAAGCTTGTTTTTTTTTTTTTTTTTTTTTTTTTTTTTTGCTAAATACTTGTTGTTACCTACTAACATTATCAAATTCTAATATTTTGATAAAAACATTACATAACAAAAATATTATAACTAAAACATAAAATTCAATATTTCTTGTAGAAACATCTAAACCATCTCTGGCTTCGGATGACAGACCCAAATCACTGATTGTGTCTGATTTTTCTGCTAATGATTGCATTGGATCAATCTCAGAAGCTGAATTTTTATCAACGATAGCAACACTTGTTAGTTAGTTAGTCACAAAATGAAAACTATACAAACTGAGAAAATCAGATCAATGAACATTTAAGTTAGAACAACAAACATAATCATACACAAAATCTAAAACATTGGAATTCAAAAGAACTGTTTTCCCAATTCAAGTTTTAGTCCGAGGGGGTGTGAAACATTGGTCAAAAACATTTATGCACACTGATACAAATCTTATTGATGAACACATCTTATAAAGCCACCATACTTTAAAGTTTAAATTATGGACGTAAAATGTCCAGACAACAGGGCATTCTCTATCACGAGCATTAATTTTCTAAACCCATCTTCAGGACTTGTTAGAGAGGTTTCGGTACCTTTAATGTATATCATTCAGGGTCTTCATCATCATTTCATACAAAACCTGCTCCGCTAAGTAACTTGACCGTTTCATTTGGTATAATAACATTTGGATTCCGTACAGGTGGATCTACCTTATTAACTAATCCTTTACCCTTGGATGATATGCTCCACAAACTACCACTAGATTTATCAGAAGTAGCAGCCTTTGACTTCATAAGCGGATGCTTTGCATTCTTCTTCCCCATCCCGTTTGCAACCAACCATCGAGATCCAGCCTGTTGTTGTTTCGTGTTAGAACCCCAAAGCGGCTTCTTACTTGGCACAGGCTCGGTCTTCACGCCAGCAACATGCACTTCTGTGATCTTGAACTGAGGAACCAACTCACTTTCTTCAACACTGTTCTTCTCTTCTTCAACGACAACTTCTTTTTCTTCAACAGGAACTAACTTCTCTTCGACTTTTACCTCATCTTCTTCTACGGGTTTGTTCCACAACGAATAAATAGAGCTGTAAATTTTGGGTTTTGGTGGGACGAAGACTCTCTCAACTTGAACAAGAGCAAGCATTGGAGTCCCAACAGGCTCAAAGTTTCTTAACGGGTCACGAAGCTGAACCATTAATACCACAGTGAAATTATTCCCTAAAAGACCGCCTTTCTTTGAGCCTTTACCTCTTCTTGCACGCATTAAATCACTAGCATGATGGGCAGCAAGAATTTTTGAAGTTCGTTCACTCATTTCATCCCCTTCGTCTATTTCATTAGAGTCCAATCTCATCCATTCATCGAGAGTAACAGACAAACCCATAATTCCATCAACGTCATCTTCATGACCACCGCCACTGTTCTTAACATCCAACAACTGCAGTCCTCCAGTTCCTTCCAACCCCAACGACCCATCAAAATTGACTCTTTTACCCTCAAGAGCCGAGATTTCACCAATGGACTGTGGACTAATATTTGAAGGTGCATCCTTATCTGACATGCCAGACTGTATTCTTAACCCCTCAATTGAGAGGGCTTCGATCTTGTTCATTGCTAATGGAGCAAGGTCCTCCAGTGATACATATTCTGGATCCGGCTCACCAATATCATATTGTTGTGACTTGCGACCATATGTTTGTTTATCAGAGTGATCAGTTGCAAATCGTCCAACCACTGGCTCTTGCTGCAATGAAGCTTGCCTGTACATTAAGATCGGAATATTCTTAATTTTAGCAAAATTTATATAGGAAAGTTAATAAAGAAATGATGCAGCCAAATGCATACCTATCGGGTGCCTCCAAAGAGGGCGTGGATTCCCAAGCTATTTGTTGAATGGTCTTTCCCGATATATCTTCCAAAGGCATCAGTTTATTTGCCTGCATCGAAAGCTTTTCTATGCCAACAGACGCCAAACCTTGCAATACATCCATTATGCCAGAACCCATTTCTGCAGGTACGACAACTGGACTGGAAACCTGCATAATCCAGTTCCCTCCGCTTTTAGCATTCTTGAAAATCTCAGGATTCATCGAACGTAAGAACCCTCCGTTACTGGTTTGTATAAATGGCCCTAACCCTTCTCCGTTACTAGTTTTATTCGGCCAATGTGATATCATGTGATATTACATGTGATATCACCGGTGATATCACGATATCACATGTGATATCACGATATCACATGTGATATCACAGGTGATATGTGATATATCACCATGTGATATCACATGTGATATGTGATATCACATGTAGTGCATCAAAGATAAATATAACACACTGCAAAACAAAACACAGAATTCAAAGAGCAATGTTTTACCTTGCGGGAAAGAAAGTGATCATACATAGTTAATAGTCCCAATCTATAAACCGGCTCCGTTGCATAAATAGGAGCAGTAAGTCCAAACTGTTTCATGGCATAAGGTAAAGCCCCAAGATGCAACGTATCACATTCACCGGCATCATATTGACACATCAATCACAACTGAACGATCAGTTTTGGATTACAATAAGGATCCTACTCACAACACTCGAAACATGTTCATAACAATACTAACTACTTATAACTTACAAGCACAACATTCAATCAACTATTTAGCCCTAACATTACAACACAAAATACTCAAATTATACGCAACCTGCTCATACTAATACTAACTAACTAGACGCAACATTCATTCAATTATTTAGCCCTAACATTACATCAACAACACAAAATCACTATAATTCAACGCAACCTATTCAACAAAAGCGCGTAAACAAGCATTTCACTCAACAATCAACAATTTAGCCCTAACATTACATCAACAACATAAACATCAACCAAATAACTCAAAATTAAGCACAACCTGCTCAACAAAAGCGAGGGAACAAGCAATGGCGGAACAACTCTACTCGAAACCGCTTTTTCGAGAAACTTCCAGGCAATCGACACATTATTCGACCAACAGATATACGAAACGAGCAGTTCGGCTAACTCGACCAACGGAATTGACTCACCGGCTGATATTAGTGTAGAAGAGAGCTCAATTGACCAGGTTAAAGGATCTGTGCCGTTGTTTTGAGCTGAGTTTGTTAATTCTGTTACAGTGTCCCATATGTTTGGGGTTAGTGATGACGTCATTGCTGCACACAGTTAAGTGTGTGTGTGTGTGTGTGTGTGTGAAAATGGGCGGTGATTAGTGGTCACTGTAACGGTAGCGTGAGGGAGGGTTTAATAATTTTGATGAATTGTTTCAATTTGGTTATGGAGGTTAGGTAAGGTCGCCTGAGAAAAAACACACATTTTGTGTGTGTAAAAAAGAGGGGCGGTTTTAAGATATGGTTTATATATTGACGAAAATGCCCTTGTAGTGTAAATAGTGTGTTTAATCTCAGCCATTGGATCAATGAAGATGGAGGGTGAGGATTAGTCCCTTGGTATGTGAGAAATGTTTTGTCCTCAAATGATCTTAGATCTAAACTTATATAAGCCCATAAATCTCAAAATGGGCTAGAAAATTGAAATCAAATACTCCCATAACCCTAGGTTTGAAACATTACTAAAACCCTGAGCCACTATGCTTCCTTGAATGGCTGCGATGATGATCACCACTGACACCATAACCAGCGCCGTAAAAGGTCTTCAAAAATGGAGGAACAAAACCCAATCAAACCAACAACTCTTTCTGCAAGATGATGATGATGAATTCATATACCTTATTTTAACCCTCACTCAAATCCCACAAAAACCAAGTACTAACAAACTCTCTCTTCCACACCCTTTATTTTCCAAACAAACACTACAAGTCTGTTTAATTATTGATGATAGAAACATTGCTTCCAGACATTCAAAAGATAAGATTCTTTCTGATTGGATTTTGGTTACCAAAGTTATAAAGCTTTCTAACCTTAAAACTTGTTATAAACCTTTTGAAGCTAAAAGAAAGCTTTGTGATTCCTATGATATCTTCTTTGCTGATAAAAGGGTCATTCCATTTTTACCTAAACTATTAGGTAAAACTTTCTTTAACAAAAAAAAGTTACCTTTGCCTGTTGATTTGACTCATAACAACTGGAAACAACAGATTGAAAAAGGGTTTTCTTCGGGTTTGTTGTTTTTTGGTAGTGGGACTTGTAGTGTCATCAGGGTTGCCAAAGTGTCCATGGAAAGTGCTCACATTGTTGAAAATGTTGTTGCTGCTGTTGAGGGTGTTGTTGGGTGTGTGCCCAAAAAATGGTTAGGTGTTAGGTCTATGCATTTGAAATTCTCGGGATCGGTTTCGTTGCCTTTGTATCAGTCTTTGCCTGTTATTAACCTGAGAATCGAGGGAGTTGGCGAAAAGGGGAGGGATTATGGTGTGGAAGTTGAGGATGAAAATGATGTCTCGGAGTTAGATGAGGAAAAAGTGATAACGGAGAAGAAGAGGAAAGGGAATGTGGTTCATTGGAATAAAAATTCGAAGAAGAAAAGGCTGTTATCCAATTAATACTTTTTATGAATTTCAAAATTCTTGTATGGAAATGTTTTTTGATTCTGATTTTGCATGAAAACCGAACTGAGGGTTGCTTGAACACTCGGGTTATGGGTCGATTTTTGTAGTCAAAGATTGATTACGCTGTTTTTATATGCTTAACGATTTCAGTTATGATTATAAGGAAGCTTACAAGATTTTAAAGCTGTTTATGTTGTGATAATTAGAAAATATGTTCTTAGTTCAAACCATTTATTTATTTTTTTGTCGTATCATTTGTTACAATAGCTTTTGTTTGGTGATATAAGTTACGGACAAAGTCCAGGTTTGATTGAAAAATAGAAGCCCTTTTAAGCTATTGCAAGACCATCCGAGTTACAATTCTTGCTTCCAAGCAACTCCACTTATTGTCATCTTACGTTATTATTGATGATAATGTTGGTTTACCGGAAATCTAGTTAGGTTTGGGTTTCTGTTCAACTTTAGTACCACTTATCCATGTAAAGTTTGTTTGACCAGAAAAGTCAACCATAAAAAGAGTTCATCAAATGAGTTTGTATAACTCATTTGAGTCACCTGTCGGGCTGAACATTCACTAAATTGGGTCTGTTGTTCATGGTTCCCTAATAAAGTAAGCATCAACATCGAATAGTTTTGCATTAATGCAAAATAGTATGTTCAGTCATTGACTCATTGTGGTTAATGCTCAATGCCCATTGCATTCCCAAAATGGTCTCCGCACAAGCATTGAAAAGGTTCTGTTGCGTTGTTTGGTCGAGCAATATTTTCTTCCATATACCTTCCATCACTATGTTGGTAAACCCAACCATTAGAGCTATATACACCAAATAAGCATTCTTGCTTACATCAAATGAACACTACTGTGTATTTTTGATTTTTATAGACACTTCAAATAAACAAAGCTATAACACAATTTTGAGATCTATGTATCATTCAATGTATCATCCGTCTCTCGAGTTCGGTTTATCATCCGAATCTCCATGACAACGGAACAAATCTGCAACTTTAGAAGTTGCTAAGATATTGTAATGATATCACAATTTAATTTTATTAGCATTACCGTTGATTTTTTATTCAGAACCAGAAAATTCCAACTGCTCGTGGTTTTAGATTCTTAAAATGAACAACTGGAACCTTTCTTTGCACAAGCAAATCCACACAAGAACACCTTCACTTAGAACCACCCACTTGCAGCGCTTATGTGTAGATCCGCATACTATTTTTTATGTCTGTAGTCGATCTACTGGTGCAAGTCTTGAATCTGACTAGTCTCCGTGTCCCCCTCAACATTGTAACTGAACTACAAATAGAAACTGAGCAAGAGAAAGTGGTATTGGAGTGATCGGATTACGCTCACACACATCCTCAACACGTACTGTTGGGACTTGGGGTGTCAGAAATACCCGAACCCAACTAACGTGACTCGAACCCAAAAAGCTTATTCGGGTCGGTTATACATAATAACCCGAACTCTTACTAGGATCGGGTTTAGGGTGAGTATTTTTATCATTATTCCGGATTTACTCCTGTTCTGTACGTACTTTTTATCTAAATCCGGTATACCTAATTTTCTTATTTTTATGTCATAAACAAATTCTGATCGTGGAAGGTATTTGTGTGTGATGCAACCTAGTAGGGATGGCAATAAAACCCGTACCTGATGAAGACTTGTTCCTCAAACACGATTTGACTGGGGAATCCAAATTATGAAATCGGGGATGGGCGCGGGGATGGGAACATGATAAATCCCCGAACCCAACCCTATCTATTTACTATATAAGTATATGAAAATTATATGCATATCCATACTAGATTTACTTGTTTATATAGTATATGTTTATGAGTATTGAGTATTGACATATACATTTACTAGTTTCATGACCCGTCCGATGGACGAGCTAGTTTCATGTGGTATTCAACTGCAACGCCCCAAACCAAACTTGAATTTTTTATTACGAGGCCTCTACGCCGTAGAAGCTATTATGCTTTTACGCCATAGAGGCCAGGTAGTCTCTACGCCTTAGAGAGCACGACTAGCATTTTCCTGCACTTTCTCAATTTTGCCTAACACACAACTTAACGCAACGGAAACATGCCAGATTCAAAACTGATATTCATTCATCTTAAAATCATTGTTGAAATACAAATTCACCTGATCAAAACATGAGAACATAATTTCACCACAACTTGGTTGTTATTCCAAACACCCATTTTGACCCATTTCACAAACTTAAACTTTACATAACCATTTCCATCCAACACGCATTTAACTCCAAACTTTAAGACTTGGTAAACATTTGAATACACACGTATTTCACTTTACAAGACTCGATGGGGGTTTAACTGGTTTCATTGGGGCTGTAAGTAGATTAGTTTTCTTAGGCTTAGAACCGGCTTTTATCATAAGAATATGTTGTTGGCCCATTAGGTGTTGATAGCAGGAGACTGAAAGGGACGATAGCCAGAAGGGAATGCATGCTAAAATGAGGGTGCCCAGACGTGACGAGTCTTTATCATGGGGCAAGCTGAGAGGTCAAAGCATGTCAGCTATGGATGCTGGTGTTATTTCTTCTGCATTGTCCAGCTTGCAAAAGTTCAGCAACGATGGGAGTTTCTTGCATCAATTCAAGGGGTCGCAGCAGCAGAAAAACGGTGATTCATCGTCTACAGATGGTGGTGACAGGAGAGATTCCAAATATGAAGAACCATTGTCTCGTACTGATGGTGGTGACAGGAGAGAGGTGTCCAAATATGAAGAACCATCGTCTCGTGCAGACATGAAGCCTGCACTAAGTGCAAATCAGTTGGCTGCTAAAGTTATGCATCTTCCTATGAAAGGAAAGCATGCCGAAGCTGACAAACTATTGGTAAGGACCTACTTTTTGTTTTTGCAACAGATGGATGATGATATTACTCTCATAGAAGTTAAGGATTAGACTTCTAGCTTCTCCTGGTTGTTATGTGGGTTGAACATCATTCTTTCTTTTAAATGTCTTTTAGTTATGTGGTTACTGTGCACTTTATTAAGGTAGAAACGGTTGCGCTATTGTTAGGAACCTTATCTGTTCGAAAGTTAATTTGCGAAAATTATTATTTTTAATTTCAAAAAGAGGCAGAGGTTAATGAAGGGAAAAGCAAAACTGATACTGTCGGAAGCAGTCCACAAGGTGATGGAATCACAAGCAGGTAACTTCTTTTTTTCTTTAGCATTCGGCTTAATGTGCAAGGGGTATATACGAAAAGAAAATATCATTTTAAACTTTGTAGTTTGTATAGACCTTTCTCTTGTCGAGTTCTATCTACAGATGTAAATGTCATGTTACTCGTTTATACCCTTTATGATAGTTTGATGACATGTTTTCTTTCTATGTATAGGTATATTATGCACGGCTTAAAATCACGTGAAAAGAATAGAGAGGAAGATACCGACATGCATGTTGCTCGATCAATTATGCAAAACAAAGAGTAGAGTGTATCAGGCCAGGCAGATGATGACTATGACAATGATGAGGGACCTAAGAGAAAGAAACGGGGTAAAGGTGACAATAATGCTGCTCCCAAGCCAGCCCGGTTTGAAAAACTCATTTTGACCCAACAGGAACGTTGCAAATTTTGTTTTGAGAACCCTAAAAGACCACGCCATCTTGTTATTGCAATCACCAATTTCACATATATGATGTTACCTCTGTGGCAGCCAGTTGTACCAGGGCATTGTTGCATATTGCCCATGCAGGTTAGTTTTTCTCATGCTCAAGTATCTCTTTAGTTATTCTTATAGATTAGTCGAGTGTTTTCTATAATGCTTATCTCTATTTTTCATGCAGCACGATCTAGGTACGAGAAGTGTTGATGATGTTGGAATATGTGAACTATTAAAATCATAAACACATAAAACATCACAAAGCACGCAGCGGAAAGATCTAATGAACATGTAATTAATTAACTTAAATAAATACGTACCTTAATCGCGTAATCAATCAAGAACAACAAGAACCCTAATTTGGGTTATGTAAATGTCGAACCAAACAAGGTAAAACCACCAAGAATCACAAGCTAAAATAAGCTTGTCACTCGTTCTTGTACACACGCGATAGTAGCGTTCCAATGGGAAAGCTAGGTTCAAGATCACTAACAAACCAAACACTTTGTTGCAACACTTGAATCGCCAAGTTCTAATGAACTTAAAAAGAGGGTCGATCAAGGTATAGCAAGAGGAGAAAAGAAGAGAAGTTTGGCAAGAGTTAGGGATACTTGATTAGGTGAAAATCAATAAACAAGTGAATTGTATTTATAGGCAAAACCTAAAACACATTACTTGTTCCCTACTCCTTCCAAAAGTCGGCCAAGCCTAGCCCAAGGCTATTTCCAGCCGATCCAACCCAACCATGGGTTTCTAGATCCTTCTTTTCACTTTTAGTCCTTTAACGGTCGTTATCTTTAACACCGTTAAGTACTAACTGTCGTTAAGTGTTATTAGTGAAATGAATAAATAAATATAAATATAAAATGTATATTTAATTATTCAAACCAATGGAACTCTCACGTATTGTGTGCAATCCCGAGTCTCGGGTTCGAAACCGGACATACAAATATTAATATCATTATACATAAAACTAACAGCTCCCACTTGGATAATGATTAATATTGTAATGACATGGGCTAGTCTAGCTTTAACAGATCCCAATGCCCCCAGCTCGATCCGAGTTGTGGTTCTCCTGGAAAAAACCACGTGATGATTTAATCATCATACTTATCCTTTTGTTACTAATACCGCGTTAATTTGGATATGGATCTTGTCATTCCATAATTAACAGTAGTTTCTCGTTTATACATAATTGAACAAGATTACCAAAACATCTGAACGTCTTCCAGATAGACTTTGGGCGTGCGCACGCAAACATCTTGTTAATCATACGAGTGGCCAAGCAGTATTAAACTTCAACACAAAGTTGAAGGAACAAATCCCTTATTGACTGCGAGCATAACCCTTGAACTTCGCATCATTTCTGAAAATAGCCCTTATAACTACCTTTTACGGATAGCGTTAGACTATCTTACAGAAAATGAGCTACATCCTCGGCAATTATCTGTCATCTCAAGTCAGAGGATAAATATTCATGATATACTTAATGACTATGATCCATAAAGTATAATCATGTTGTTGGGATAAGTCCTATATTCAATTTATCCAATATTGAATATCATGTGACATTGGTGTCTTAACCTTACAGTACATTCTACCAATCCTCACATTTGTCTTAGTTCAATAATATTCCCATATTATTAATTGACAACGGACTATTTAGAATAATTAAATTACTCATGGATTTAAACATGCAAATATAGGACACAAACATTAATAATGATAATAAACATTATCCGCACTTTATTTCATTAAAATAATAATTGTTTACACGTCCCTATCGAAATACTAATCCAACAGATTTACATGAAACTATCTGCTAAACGAAGACCAATACCCTGAGCATGACGATTAAATGTCTCCTTAGGTAATGCCTTCGTGAAAGGATCAGCCAGATTGTTATCTGTGTGAACTTTGAGTACTCTTATTTCACCATCATCGACTTGTTCTCGAACATAGTGAAGTTTCCTTTTAAAGTGTCTGGCGCCTTTCATAACTCCAGGTTCATTGGCGAATGTAATTGCAGCAGAGTTATCGCAATATACATTTATAGGTAATTCTATTGAAGGCATCACTCCAAGATCCTTAATGAATTTCCTTATCCAAACAGCTTCTTGTGCCGCTTCCGATGCAGCAATGTACTCAGCTTCTGTAGCAGACATGGCCGTTATGCTCTGCTTCTTACTCTTCCAGTCCACAGCTCCTCCATTTATGACAAAAACGTAACCCGTCTGAGACTTCGTATCATCTTTATCAGTCTGAAAGGACGCATCGCAGAAACCTGTAACATTCAGTTCTGCGTCTGGATTTCCCCCGAAAACAAGAAACATATCTTTAGTATTCCTTAGATACTTAAGAATGTCCTTTACAGCTTTCCAGTGTTTTACTCCTGGATTCTGCTGATATCGACTGGTCATGTTTTGAGCAAATGCCACATCTGGCCTTGTGCATCTAACAGCATACATGATAGAACCAACTGCAGAAGCATATGGAACATTCTTCATGTATGCTTCCTCTCCAGGTGTAGAAGCACACATTTCACTGCTCAATTCATGTTTCACTTGCATGGGCAGATATCCTTTCTTGGAATTCTGCATATTGAATCTCTTCAATATTTTATCCATGTAAGCACTTTGACTTAAACCGATTAACCGTTTAGATCTGTCTCTATAGATCTTGATTCCAAGGATATACGCTGCTTCCCCTAAATCTTTCATGGAAAAACAACTACCAAGATATTCCTTAACTTCATTAAGGCTTGGTATGTCACTTCCCATGATTAATATGTCATCGACATATAGAATAAGGAAAACAGTGTTACTCCCACTAACTTTGTGGTATACACATGGCTCATCGAAATTCTGAGTAAATCCAAACTTCTTGATTTCCTCATCAAATTTCTTATTCCATTGCCTGGATGCTTGCTTCAATCCATAAATGGATCTTTGAAGTTTGCATACACGCTCAGGAAATTCTGGATTCACAAACCCCTCAGGTTGCGCCATATAGATATCTTCATCTAGGCGACCATTTAGAAAGGCGGTTTTGACATCCATTTGCCAAATCTCATAGTCATAGTAGGCAGCTATGGCTATAAGAATCCTAATAGCTCTAATGTCGGCCACAGGAGAAAAGGTCTCCTCATAGTCAACACCGTATGTTTGGGTAAAGCCTTTTGCTACCAAACGAGCCTTATAGGTGTGTACATTGCCATCCATGTCAGTCTTTTTCTTAAATAGCCACTTACACCCAACTACCTTAGCATTGGGTGGAAGGTCTACTTCAGTCCAGACTTGATTATCCTTCATGGATTGCATTTCCCCATCCATGGCAGTCTGCCATTTTTCCTTTTCAGGACTAATAATGGCAGCTCTATAGCTAGTTGGCTCATCAGTTTGATCCAATAGTATAGTTTCCTCATCATCTATGTTCAAACATAGACGCTCAGGAGCCTTTGCAGATCTTGAAGATCTACGGACGGGTACCACTTCAACTTCAGGTGGAGGACCTAAACTTTCTGGTTCCACAGGAAGTGTGTTAGTGCTTTCAGAAGGTGAAGTATCTTCATGATCATTTTCAAGATCATATGTTCTCCCACTGATTTCTTGAGATATTAGATTATCTTCAAGAAAATCACCGTACCTAGCCACGATGACCTTATTTTCAGGTGGGAAGTAAAAGTAGTAACCCTTCGTTTCCTTAGGGTATCCTACGAAGATACACTTAACAGATCTTTGTTGGAGTTTATCAGGTGAGTCACGTTTAACAAACGCCTCACAACCCCAGACCTTTAAGTAAGAAAAGTTGGGAGCTTTTCCAGTCCATACTTCATATGGAGTCTTATCAACCTTCTTAGTTGGAATCCTATTCAACACGTGAACAGCTGTTTCAAGAGCATAATCCCAAAAGGATAAGGGAAGAGTTGTAAGATTAAACATGGATCGTACCATATCTAACAAAGTACGATTTCTCCTTTCAGATACACCATTTTGTTGTGGCGTATAAGGAGAAGTGAGTTGTTGCACAATGCCACACTCACCCAGATAATCCTTAAACTCTTGGCTTAAGTACTCACCACCACGATCGGATCGAAGTGCCTTGATCTTCTTTCCGAGTTGTAATTCTACTTAATTTTTAAAAACCTTGAATGTCTCAAAGACTTCATGTTTATGTTTAAGTAAATAAACATAACCATAACGACTATAGTCATCCGTGAAGGTCAAGAAGTAGACAGCACCACGTTTAGACACATGTCTAAGTGGACCACACACATCCGTGTGTATCAATCCAAGTAGATCCGAAGCCTTCTCCATATTGCTATGGAAAGGTTTCTTTGTCATCTTTCCAGATATGCAAGATTCGCATTTATCAACTGAATCATCATTGATATTAGGTAAAAGCCCATCGTGTTGCAGCTTTTCCATGCGATTCTTGCCTATGTGGGCAAGACGGCAGTGCCATAAATAAGACGAGTCCAAGTTAGACTTGACTCTCTTATTCCCGATGCTATACATAGAATTATTTTTATTGGATACATGGTTTTCCATGTCAATTTCAAACACACCATTTAATGAAATAGCATTGAAGTAAAAAACAGAATTTAGAGAAACAGAAATTCCATTATCATTAAAAGTATGCTTAAAACCCAAATCCAATAACAAAGAAACTGAAACGACACCTCTAACAATAGAAGGTGCGTAATGACAATTGTCTAAAACCAAAATTAAACCAGATGGTAAAACTAGCTCAAAAGTCCCTATGGCTTCTACTGCTGCACGTATTCCATTTCCCACGTACAAGTAGCATTCCCCATAGTTCAGCTTCTTTGCTCCTCTAAGCCCCTGCGATGTATTACAAATGTGAGTACCACATCCTGTATCATATATCCAGGCATTTTGCTTACGAGGAAAAGAAAATAATTCAACCATAAAAATACCTGAAGTGCTGGCGCCCTGCCCAGCCTTGGCATTCTTATTTTTGCGACACTCTTCAAGCAACAATGGACAGTCACGCTTCCAGTGTCCAGGAGTGTTACAGTGGTGACAAGCAGCCGCATCCTTCTTGGGATAATCCTTCTTGGGAGGAGGATTCTGCTTCTTCGGCTTTTGCTGATAGGTCACAATCTGCTTGCCCTTGTCAGCTTTGCCTTTTCCTTTCTTGTTCACATGTTTCGGTTTACCGGGCTTAGCTACTCTACCACCTCTTATTGCCATAACAGCAGGTGTAGGAGCTTTCTTAGTGAGGGACTTCTCATGCTCAATAAGCATTGCATGCAATTCAGAAAATGTCTTCCCCTTGCAATGCATGTTAAAGTTGCGCACAAAATCACCATATAATTCCTCATTGAGGGATCGGTTGATGAGGCCAACTTTAACGTCTTCCACAAACCCACAACCAAGTTCATCTAGTTGGTCAAGATAACCTTTTACTTTAAGTGCATGATCACTTACGGGTGTTGTGGCATCCTGCTTACACTTGCCCAAGTTGTCAAGTATATCATACAACTCAGCCATTGGTGATTTCTGAAACATACGTGTCAGTTCATCAATCATGTTTTTCGGGCTATAATTTTCAAACTGTTTGACCAGTTGATCATCCATCCCCGATAGCATGAGACAGGCCGCATCATTGTGCCTGTCATAGGTTTCAGTGTACTTTCTAAGTATTTCATTAGAAGAGGTAGCAGGAGGAGCTTCTTGAAGAACCTCAGTAAGACATTCATAACGTTTGGCAATCCTAAGAACAAGCCTTAGATTGCGATACCAAGCGTTAAAATTCTTAGTCCCAGTCAGTTTTTCCTTTTCAAGCATCATCTTGAAACAGGAAGTCATGTTTGACGAGTTTCCGGGTTGGGCCATTTCTACAGAAAAAGTTCAAAAGTTAGTACTTTCGATAATAAACATTTCAAGAAAATTAAGCACCCATTGGTTTAAAAACCATTTAATTTTCTATGAAAACTAGGATCCTAATTGACGCCGTTTCATTACATCAGCTTTGGCTGCTAGTAATAAAAGTGCTCAAAAAGGTACGGGATCACCCAATTGCCAATGTCAAATTGCAATTCCTAGAAATCTTGGGACTTACATTTATGTTGCCAACATCAGTTGCAAAATGTAAGCATGTTTCATCCCCAATTCTTTATGCCTTGGCGCCGTTCCATTACATCAGCTTTGGCTGCTAGTAATGAAAGTGCCCAATTAAGTTAACCAACTTAAGAAACTGTAAATTGACGTCAGTTTATTGCATTCAGCTTTGGCTGCTAGCAATAAAGTACTCAATTTTACCCTTAGATGACCACCCTTTGAACATCAACATTCAGCTTTGGCTGCTAGTGATGTAGGATGAAACCTTAGGTGTTTCTTTTTGTAGTTGGGTGACATATAACTTAAATTTATAGGGTAATAAAATTTTTGATGTGTTAAATCAAAAATATGTACAAAGATGTCATGCATTCATCTTTGTAGCATATATGTTTTCAAAAACAAAACCATTTACTAATTCGTAGCTCAAATTATCAAATCTTTTAATTGAGGCGTTGAATAAATTACAACATTGCCTTAAGATGCTTCGTATTAGTTGTGGTGTACTTGGTAAGTCTAAAATTGACGCACAGGCGGGCGTAGGGACGACAGCCGCCGAAGCTGGTTAAAACCGTGCCCCTCTAAGGTCACAATTTAATGCGAACCAACTAGAACCCACTTTTTAGTTTGTCAATTTTAGGTCCGCCGCTTCGACCACTTAATACAGCCGCAATCAATCAACTAAAAGAATATAATTTTCTTGCTAAAACAATTAATGTAGTAAATTTATTATTGCTAGTCTCGCCTGGGAGCAAATTACCGTGCGAAGCGAACCACTGTCGGCACATAAGACTTGGCAATAATTAAAATTACTACAAAGGTTTCATAGTTATTAGTCTTATTTATTTTTATTATGAAAAATTACCCTCTTTTGTAGTTTACAATCCATCATAATATAAAACACAAAAGATCAAGTAATTCACAAAATAAATAAACACATAATAACAAGTATATGATCATCCACGATATCATATAGCCACATGCAAACCTTTTTCAATAAATCCTATTATTAATTCTATGTGTAATTTTAAATGTATGTAACTAACAAAACTCCCATTGGTTTTCGAGCTCATTGTACCCAATGGACCACAGCACCAAATAAATTTGGCCGCGTAAGTTTTAGTTAGTTAGATACCACATTGCACATAACCTTTTAATTAATATATTGAGGTCTTCCCCAATTTTAGATTTATTTAAAACATGTAGCAAATAAATTCATACAAATCGTCCCATACATCAAACCATGACAAAACATGCAAGATTTTGTCATGGATACCATATTAACACATAATCATGCAATCCATATTAATATGTTAATATTTAGTACGTATTTAATTAATTGGTGACATCACATAGTATTCACAAATTAATCCCTAAAAATTTTTTCCATGCATAATCTAGGGTTTCTAACAAGTTTTAATGAAAACTAACATAAACCCTAATACATTAAAGTGGATCGATCCACATAAATAAAATTAGGGTTTCAAAATAAAACCCTAGAAAATTAAATGCATGTATCTAATAAAGATCCAATTTTTAGGTTTTAGTAATTAATTTACAAGTTCTAAACGAGGCTCATGATGCCACTGTTGGAATATGTGAACTATTAAAATCATAAACACATAAAACATCACAAAGCACGCAGCGGAAAGATCTAATGAACATGTAATTAATTAACTTAAATAAATACGTACCTTAATCGCGTAATCAATCAAGAACAACAAGAACCCTAATTTGGGTTATGTAAATGTCGAACCAAACAAGGTAAAACCACCAAGAATCACAAGCTAAAATAAGCTTGTCACTCGTTCTTGTACACACGCGATAGTAGCGTTCCAATGGGAAAGCTAGGTTCAAGATCACTAACAAACCAAACACTTTGTTGCAACACTTGAATCGCCAAGTTCTAATGAACTTAAAAAGAGGGTCGATCAAGGTATAGAAAGAGGAGAAAAGAAGAGAAGTTTGGCAAGAGTTAGGGATACTTGATTAGGTGAAAATCAATAAACAAGTGAATTGTATTTATAGGCAAAACCTAAAACACATTACTTGTTCCCTACTCCTTCCAAAAGTCGGCCAAGCCTAGCCCAAGGCTATTTCCAGCCGATCCAACCCAACCATGGGTTTCTAGATCCTTCTTTTCACTTTTAGTCCTTTAACGGTCGTTATCTTTAACACCGTTAAGTACTAACTGTCGTTAAGTGTTATTAGTGAAATGAATAAATAAATATAAATATAAAATGTATATTTAATTATTCAAACCAATGAAACTCTCACGTATTGTGTGCAATCCCGAGTCTCGGGTTCGAAACCGGACATACAAATATTAATATCATTATACATAAAACTAACAGATGATAATGTGTGGGATGAAATACGCAATTTCAAGAAGTGTCTTCTAATGATGTTTGCAAAGCAAGAGAAGGAGGTTATTTTTCTTGAAACGGTTATGGGGTTGGCAAAGCAGACTAGATGTTGTATGATAGAGTGCATCCCTTTGCCTCCAGAAGTTGCTAAACAGGCTCCTCTTTATTTCAAAAAGGTTTGTGTACTTTTAAATACAATAAACTTTAACAAAATTATTGATAGGCTTTGTGCGTGACGGGACTTGTGGTTTGGTAAGTAACGGTCGGTTGTTGTTTGCAGGCAATTGATGAAGTTGAAGAGGAATGGAGTCAATACAACGCCAAGAAACTAATTGATACAAGTGAAAAGGGGCTGCGTCACTTAATACCCCCAGACTTCTCATGTTTTCACGTGGAGTTTGGTTTGAAGAAAGGGTATGTTCATGTCATCGATGATGAATCACAGTTCAAGAGCAGTTTTGTTGTGAATGTTGTAAGGGGTATGCTTCGTTTGCCTGCAGAAGACATGCATCGGTGCCACCAACGTGACTCTTTAGACAGTAAAAAACAAGTTGTTGCAGATTTTCGTCGAGATTGGGACTCTTTTGACTGGACTAAGCAACTTGATTAGAATAGTGTTGTATTCTCTCAAAATTTATCACCTGTATTTGACCGTTCTTGATGATTTTTATTAATCTTTCTTTTGTAAAAGCCATTTTTCAGAAGCGTTTCTTGATATCGAGTGCACATATAGAAAGTTAGACTGCACACTCAATTCCATGATGATTCTCTAAGCTTTTGGCTGTTTTTGTTATTGATTTCAAGTATTGTGTTTTCATGTTGTATTTTTAAGAAATAGATAGTTCTTGCAAACTGTACAAATAATGAACAAGATAGCAAAGAACCCAACCAACCTCCCCTTGGTTCAATTTTATTAATAAAAACGTTTATAAGAGTTTACAAAGAATATAAAGATTAATCAAAAGATTAATCAAACGATTACAAATCAAACAATAACCAAACTAATACTGGATCACAAACTTTGATCAACCAAACGTTTACAGAGAGCAATAAACTGAAGACAAGAATTATTGAGAGAAAATGTGTGAGAATATGATGATTAAAAGTGAGAGATACGTCTTAGGGTCTGGCCTTTATACTCCTTCAACACCGACTTGCACATAAGTCCCTTGACCATTGCACTTTAGTCCCTTGACTCTTATTATTAAATACCTGCACAAACACAAAAATACAAAACAAGTCCCTGTACTAGAGACTGAGTTAGAAGCAAGTTTCCATTGTACAGGTTAGACCCCTTTACCATGGATAAAGTTTGATAATCTCAACACCCTACCTCAAACTTTAACCCCTGAACATGTCTTTCAGGTTAAGTTCATCACACAACAACCTATGCTGCTGCACATACAGACCCTTAGTGAAAATATCAGCTACTTGCTGTGTAGTATTGACCTTTATGGTTTTAACTACACCAGTAGAAACCTTTTCTCTAACCAAGTGTAAATCAATTTCAAAATGTTTAGATTTTTCATGAAAAATAGGATTTGCAGTAAGCTGCAAAGCAGATATGTTGTCACAAAACATTTTAACTGGTGCCAAACTCACTTAAAATGTTGCAAATCCAAATGATCTCACAAGTGGCAAAAGCCATGCACCTATATTCAGCTTCAGTAGAAGATCTGGATAAGGTGGCTTGCTTCTTACTCTTCCAAGAAACCAAAGAATCACTCACAAACACACAAAAGCCTGAAACTAACTTTCTAGTAAGTGGACATTTTGGAGTCAGTATAGACTTTAACCCCAAATTGTCCAGTTTTAGAAAATTAAACACCACAACCAGGAGAACCCTTAAGATATCTAAGAACTCTTAAGGCAATTATAAGATGAGATGTAAGAGGAGAGTGCATATATTGAGTCAAACATTGAACATAATAAGAGATATCTGGTCTTGTATGAGTTAAATATATTAACTTTCCAATAAGTTTTTGGTAGTTAGAAATATTAGATAAAGGTTTATCTTCAGCGCTTTCGATATGATTCAAAATATAATTTGCAGGCAAAGGACTAGAAACAGGTTTAGCCGCAAGAAGCCCAAATTCATGAAGAAGTTCTAAACAATATTTCCTCTGAGATAAACATAAACCATCATCATTTCTTAAAACTTCAATTCCCAAAAAATACTTAAGCAAACCCAAATCTTTAATTTGAATTTTACTTTTTAAAAAACTTTTAAATTTATCATTCTCTTTAACATCACTACCAGTAACCACAATATCATCAATATACACAAGCAAAGCCATAAAACTCTTACCTGATCCTTTAATAAACAAAGAATAATCATATTTACTCTGAACAAACCCATGATCAATAAGAACAGCTACGAGCTTAGCATTCCATTGTCTGGGAGCTTGCTTAAGCCCTTACAATGATTTGTTATGCTTGCAGACTCTGTTTTTACCACCAAAACCAGGAGGCAAGTCATATAGACTTCCTCATTTAAATCACCATATAAGAAAGCATTGTTCACATCAAGCTGTTATAAAGGCTAGTCATTTTGAACAGCAATATTGATTAAGCATCTAACTGTAGTCATTTTAACAACAGGACTAAATATTTCATCATAATCAACACCCTCTTTTTGACCACAACATTTAGCAACAAGCCTAGCTTTAAACCTTTCAATTTCACCTGATGCTTTATACTTAATTTAAAAAACCCATTTACTTCCTATAGGTTTTCTACCTAAAGGGAGCTCACATTCAGTCCAAGTATTATTCTCAGCTAAAGCTTTGATTTCAGTGTTCATAGCATCAATCCAATTTCTATCAGTGGCAGCTTCATCATAAGAACTGAGTTCAACAGACTTATTTAAAGACACAGAAAAACAATAGTTACCAGAACTTAAGTGAGCATACTGTGGAAAACTAGAAGGGGGTTGAATAGTTTTTACCGTTTTAAATTTATTCGCTTTGTTTACTTAACGTGATTTCAAAGTAAAGCAACTAATCAAGCAATATATAAAATAAGTAAGGAAATGAATGATCAAACCACACAACACGGATGTTTATAGTGGTTCGGCTACAAGGACTCTCCTCCTTGCCCTACTCCACTCCTCGAGCCTCTAACTCGAGAGTTTTTCTTCACTAAGAAACAAGCTCCCTTCTAGGCGGAGAAAACCTTTACACGTGGCTTACTCTTTATCCGGTACTAAGCTAAACACCGGGTTCTTTACAAGGGTACAACCACTCCCGACACTCTTTGTGTTTTGAGGACTAAAACACTAACCGAACTCTACTGAATGAATGGTATAACAATGATGTGTGAACACTAACAAATCACACAGTATCTAACTATCAAAACTTGCAACAGTATGTTGAAGCTTGTATGCTTGATCTTCTTTGCTACAAAAGTGAGATCAATAAGAATGAAATGAATAAATGATATGGGTTAGTGATGTACAAATGAATGAATATATAATTTAAGCTATATGAGTGATGAGTGTGCTTGAATGATCAGCTTGCTATTTATAGGAAAACTGATCAAACAGACGGCGGATTTGGCAGATCCAAAATATGGGGTCCGCCCATATACTTGTTTGGTTCCGCCGGGACATGCCAGCTAAGAGATTCTCAAATTTTTTCTTATTTTGTCAAGTCATGTCAAGATCTTACAAAGTCAACTTCTTAGCTTCAAGATCTTTCCAAAATATATTGTAAAGTCAACTAAGATATGTAAATGATGCATGCCATGATGTCATGTATATTTCTATTTTTAAGAAATAAAAATAAACATGTAAATGTATATATGTATGCAATGTGTAATTCTTAGTGATCATGTGATATGTAAACGTGTTTAAAAAGCTTATTACTATAAATGTAAAAGACTTTAACTTATAGTTATGCTTTGCTAAAGATAAACCTTATAATTGTCATTAACAAAATAAAGCAAAGATCGTAAAATATAAATAACGTTTTTAGGAAGATATTTGTATTAACAATCTCCCCCTTTTTGTTGATGACAAAACATAAAGTTTATTTTTAAGCAATGAAATAAGTAAAGTGAAAGTCTTTTAAAAATATAGATTAAGTTAGTTTTATGCAAGTTTTAAAAACTATTTTAAGCATAAAATTATGTACTGTGATGTTCACAGTGATATATGAAACTTAATCCTATCTCCCCCTTTTTGTCGAAAGAAAAAGAAGATATGCGTAGCGGAATGTGGTGAACATTTCATGGTTTTTACTCCCCCTAAATTGGAGTACCAAGATTGTTTCAATGATTTTGAGAACTTAAAACTCCCCCTTGGATAATACTCCCCCTAATTGGAGTGCCAAGGTTATGATGCATGAACCTACAAAACAAATGGTTAGAATATGATATGCTCCCCCTCGATGTATACTCTCCATTGCTAAGGTACCAACGTACACGTTTCAAGGATGAGAAATGCTAAAAAATAATGAGTTAGTAAATGATATACTCCCCCTCGATCTATACTCCCCGTTGCTAGGGTACCAACGTATATGATTCAAGGTTGAGAAAAGCTACAAAACAAAGGTTAGTTGTGAATCAATCCAACCAAGTAGCATAATGCATATGTATAGGTCAACCAAGCATGATAGTTCAACCCATTTGACTTAAAAAAGTCAAAAATACATGTCTAATCAAAAAATGCACCTAAGTACAAGTGGTCAAATCATTATGAGAATTCAAACCATCCATACAATAATGTTAGTGAATCAAACAAACCAAGATATTATGCCAAATAGTGATCACCCACAAGCATAAATATAACATCCATTCATTGAAAATTTATTTGTGACATAAGTCACAAAACATGATGTTACAACATAAAAAGAAAACAACCTAAACAAATCCTAAAAAGTCCTAAAAGTTCCTATAAAAGGAAACTAGGAAGAAACTAAAAGCTCCTATTGTGGAGGATAAGAAAGCGCAATAAGGCGCTCGAGAATGTGGTTCAAAATGAACCTCATTTCCTTTTGGAGCTCATGGACCAAGATGTTGGTCCTTTGGGCCAAAGTGAGCGGTCCTCTTGCACATGGAGCAACCATGCCTTGGAAAGTCGGGAGGAAGGGTGGGCTCATTGTTTTGTGGTGGTGGTGGTGGTGGTGTTTGGTTGTTTGTTGGTGGTGGTGGTGGTTGATTGTTTGATGGTGGTGGTGGTGGTTAGTTGTTTGATGGTGGAGGGGTGATGGAGTTAAGCAAGATGGATTGAAGATCCATGGCTTCACCAAGGCGGGAATCCACCATATTGGAGAAAGCATAGAGGCGGGTGAGCTCCTCGTTGATCTCCTCATTGGTTTGTGGTTCATTGATCAACATTGCCTCATCAATGGCAATGAGTATGGATGTTGGTGAGAGGGGTTGTGTTTGTGGTTGAGGTGGTGGTGGATTACGGTAGAGAGGACCGTGGATATCCCGATAAATAGGACAAAAGAGCATAGGTACTTGACCTTCAAAGGTCATGGGAGGAGGATTGGTGGACCTTGGTGGAAGGTCTTCCAAATCATCCAAATATGGATGAGGTGATGAAGGTGGAGTTCTAAACAACTCTAGGGTCTGAAGTTGTGGTGAATGTGGTGGTGAAGATGATCTAGTAGGTTGTGATGGAGCGGGTGGTGGTGTGGTAGCCATAGGAGTGATTGTTGGTGGTGGTGTGTTGATGATGGTGTGAGGTGGTGTTGGGGTTGCTAGGTTGAGAAAATTCTCATTGGCTATTTGTGAGGAGATGTTGAGTGGAGATGACTCCTCTGATGCTGAATTAGCTAAATTTACGAAGCAACAAGGATGGACACTCATACGAGCTGTCCATCTTGCGGGTCTGCTTGTAGACGAGTTATTGGATTTTGGCATTGTTGAAATGTGAGAAGAGTTGCTCTAAAGTACAGGAATGATAGTTAGAAGTGATGGTGAATGTGTGATTAGTGATGATCCTGAGGTTCGATTTTATAGACAGTAAGGTGTATTGAACTTTGTGTTTGGATTTGATGTTAATCCATTGAAGGATAGAGGTTCCTAATGATTTGGAGCAAAAAATTGTGCAAGTCACATCATCTAAGTCAAACCATAGAGATTAAGTTGAGTGAAAGGTTGAAGATATGCAGTAAATGCAAGACCTTAGTGGGAAATCTATTGATGTGATGTTTCCACGGATTTCAAGGAACCAAATTGAGGGTTCCTTGCTTGTTACAGAAAGGTAACTCAAATGAAAATTTTGAATATTCAAATTTTGGTGGGAAATTGATCTCTTATGATTCTAAGTGTTCCTAAATCATCCTAATGTGCCTAATGATCAGTAGAATAATCCTAAGAACTAGAATCAATGATCTAAGAATCGGGGTTAGTCGGGAATTTTGAAAAAGTTATTGTTGGAGTTGGCGGATCCAATCGATAACAAAGGCGGAACAAAAATTTTGGTTTCGCGGAATCCGCAGTGTGTATTTTGGCGGAGCCAAAAATTTCAACAGACGGAACCTATAATTTGGTTCCGCCATATCCGCCGATCAAAAGTGCTAATTCTTAACAGAGAGATTGTCATATTTTTCGTTACCCGTTCAAATCCCAAAAGTTCTCCTAAAACATATGTAACTACTAATATGTGATAGAATAAAACTAAAAACACAGGTTCTAACATACGTTTACACATAGATTAATTCGATGAGAATAACTAACCATAAAGGAAGGTTAAGCCAAACAGTGGCTTAAAACACGAAAATCAATAACAACAAGTGTTATCATCCTGCAATGTTATTTTAGTTCACATAAAACTTAAGTACTAGCATAATATCCTAAGAAACACACAAGTTCATCACATCATTGTTTGAAAAAGTCTAATACCAAACACTCCTTTAACTTCACTTCTTGTTAAGCTTCTTGAATTGAGGTTTAAGTTCATTGAGCTCCATTCCAAATGGATCTCGATCTACTTGTTTACCTCGGCTTGTCCTAGTTGGGTTGTTTCTAGGAACGAAGAGATGTTCACGGATGGTTTCCTTGGGAGTTAAGGGTGTATCATATGGATGCATACGATCAAGGTTGGAATCTAGGATGGACAATGACTATTTTTCCGAATAAAAGCAAGTTCCTTGACTTGGAACACCTAAGACATCTCCAAATTGGTTTAGAGGGATGTTGAATTGGTTTTGGTTTACTTTGAAATGGACGTTCATGAGACCATAGTCATTTGTGCTAAGACCTACACTCGCATAGAATTCTAGTATGAATCTAGGGATTATGGGTTCATCGATATCTAGGAGACTATCGAATTGGATTGCGGCAAGTTGTTCTCTAAGAATGGTTCCTTCTAAGAATGAGGGGTCTACGGTTCTACCCTCATGTACATAGCGTTTTTCTAAGGCTTTAAAGATTTTGAATTGGTCTTCAGTGAGTCCTTTAGTTTGATGATGTTTGGGTAGGTATTTGACGGTTTCTTTGTGGTCATAATATGTCGCGGGAGGCATGATTATCCTAGAAACGAAAAATACATAGTTTAGTTAAAACTATCGAAAATACATATATATTTCTAGTGTGTGCCTACATGGGGACAATGTGGAGGTGCAGTTATCTCGACTCCTTTTGATGCATGAAAATTTTGTTTATGTAAGATTTATGATAAAACAAGAGATAACCCAAACGCTCCTAATTCAATGTAGCTTCGTTTGAATGTACCCGAAAATACATATTAGTTATGTATTCTCTTTAGCATTCAAGAGACATTATGCAAGTGATGTTTAAAAACATAACGTTTTTGTATTTGTATGAATAATGTTCAAAAACCGTTTTTCCTAGTCTTGAGAAGATTTTTATAAAATTTCTCATGGGGTTTTTGATGAATTATGATAATGCCATATATTATGCAATTCCTAACTATGAAAAACATGATTTTTTATGCAATTCAGTAGATATGTGATGAAGCGAAAAGTGTACCGCTTTTAAGGGGTCATTTATGCCCTAAATCGTATTTATTTGATCAAATATTGCCCTAAATCGTTCCTTTTGTCATTTTAGGTACTTTTGAGAAGAAATCTGGAAAAGGAGGCATTTTGGACATTTTTGGAGCATAAAAGTGAAGAAAACGACAAAGTCTCAAAATCATGCTGGAAGTTACCTTTGACGGCGTCAGATTTAACCCTGGACGGCGTCATGGCTTGGCAAGAAAAGGTGGATGTGAAATTTACTCATGATAAGCCAGTGAAAATTGCATGTGAATTCTGACGGCGTCACGCTTTAACCTGATCAAGGGCGTCACGGCTTAATTCAAAGAGGGACGGCGTCACGTTCAAGGTCTGACGGCGTCAAGCCTTGATAAGCCAGAACGGATTTTGGAGAGCTAAAGAGGGACGGCGTCAAGAAGGTCATCCGGGAACCCTAAAAGCGGCGAGGTGACGGCGTCACACTCCATAACGTGACGCCGTCAGATGTAAAAATCTATATATAGTTTTGCAATTCTTTGTCATTAGTGTGGAACTTAGTGTGGAATTTTTGGGAGAAAACCCTAAGACGATTTTAGCATCTTTTTCAAGGCTTTTTGCCTTGAGATCTTCCATGTTACATTGAAGATAAGTTATCAATTAATCATTCAATATGTCTATGTGTTGTTTGATTCTATCTTGTTCTTGTCTTTTGATTAATATGTTAGGCTAGATTTATCTTGTGTTTGCTTAGATCTAATGAAACCTAGCTATTGATTATTGGTTATTAGTGTGTTATTAGTTGTATTGGATGATTGTTTATCTATGTTAGGCTTAAGAAAACTGGCTAACTTCCTATTCGGTAACTTGCTTGAACGTCTTAAGAAACATGAACCAAATGCGTACTAAAGGTTTTTATGGTTGTATTTAATGCACAAGCGAATTCTAGTGATCCCATGTTAGGAGCTTCCTAGCCGGCTCGACATAGGAGTGAAGTAGGAGCTTGTAGAGTTGGGGAAGTACGTACGCCACCCCACGATTGGTATTAAGGAATACACCCGTCATCCACGCGACTAATACACACTAATCAACCGGTAAAAGATAGTTAGGGAGTAAGGAAATCTAAGTGAACACATTTCTCTACACATAAGTTTCCACCAACTTTTTATTTTCAGTTATTTATTTTATTTGCATTTGTAGTTATTTGGGTTAGTTGACTAGCAACTAATTCCGCCCACTCCTTCAAACCCGAGATTTTACTTGCTTTCATAAAAATATAAAAACATAAAAAAGAATCTTCCTCAACCCTTAGACCTAATTAGAGTAGTCTTTCATACCTAACTAACACTATTCCCTGTGGAGAACGATCAATCCCCCGTACTTACCACTACACTATACTACATCGGTCAGGTACATTGCCTGGTGGGGTTGTAAGCCTCTTGAGATCCCTCGAGAGGTAAAACCTGTTGTAAGGTTGCAAAACCACGCATCAAGTTTTTGGCGCCGCTGCCGGGGAATAGTTATTATTTAGGTGGAATTTTTATTTTATAGGTCTACTCACTAGATTCCTTTCTAGTGAGATTTTTATTTTATTTTTCTAGGTTTTCTTTAGTCTATCTATTTTCTTCGTTCCTTTGTTCGTAACCATTACCATTCGACATCATGGAAGATGGTAATATCCTTGATCCCAACAACCCACCACAACAACCACCACCTCCTAGAGTCCGTACTTTAGGAGAGTACTCCCGTCCTAGCCACCATGGCTATCGAAACACCATTGAGCTCACTCAAGGAGCCAATGTCACACCCTTGCGATCCGACACCATCCGGTTGGTGCAAAGCGGATGCGCATTCCATGGACTTCGTTCTGAAGATCCTAATCAACATCTCAAGGACTTTCTCAAAATTGTTGATTCTATAGACCTTGATGTTGCCACTCGAGAGACGACCCGATTGCGTCTCTTTCAATTCTCTCTGCGGGACCAAGCTAGTCAATGGCTAGAACGTCAACCCGCAGGATCCATCACCTCTTGGGATGATCTCACCACTCGTTTCCTTGCTCAGTTTTTCCCACCGGGAAGAACTACCAAGCTAAGGAATGATATCTTGATGTTCCAACAACGTCAAGGCGAAACTCTCTACGAGGCATGGACTCGATTCAAGGACTTACTCCAAAAAGTCCCTCACCATGGCATAGAACTTTGGCTCCAAGTCCAAATCTTCTATGACCATATCAATCTCTCCACGAGGCGTGATCTAAGTGCGGAACAATCATGGGCTCTCCTAGAGGATCTTGCTCTTTATGACAACGAAAGTTGGAGTGATCCCCGTGATTTGAATAAAACGGTCAAGGCAATATCTTTGCCTTCGAACAATTCAAGCACTTCCGACCGTAGGATCATAGAACTTGAAGACCAAGTCAAGTTTCTCATGAAATCCTACGAGGCTCCTAAACCTTCAAGCCAAGTGAACAAAATCACTTCTTCATGTGAATTATGTAGTGGTCCCCACGACACTCGTGATTGCATGGAACTCCCCGAACAAGCTTTTGTGGACTACGCATCCTCGCGTACCGACGGAGCGGGAGACAAGTGGTACACTTTCAAACCCGAGCCAAACCCTTATGGTGATTCATACAACCCCTCATGGAGAAATCACCCGAACCTTAGGTGGAAACAAAACCAAAACACACAACAAACCAATTCTTCCAACCCACCTAATCGTTTCCAATCAAGCGGTTCCAACTCGAACCGTACTTTCAACAACAATCCTTCCGGCAATGGTAGTACCAATAACTTTGAAGGATTGATGTCTCAATTTATGGCATCTCAAGAAGCTCGTTTAGCCAAGTTTGAAGCCGATTTCAAACAAAAACAAAGCGAGATGACCAATAAGATTGACACTTTGTTGAAAGCCCTCAATGACCGAGAAATGGGAGCACTCCCTAGTAACACGGTCAAGAACCCGAAACTAAACGTCAACGCCATTTCGTCGGTTTCGTCTCCTAGTTCTTGTCCACAATATTATTCTGTCAATTCCATGAGCACGTGTTTCAAACAAACCCAAGTCGTTCCAAATGACCAAGAAGTTATGACATCCAAATTGGTCAACAACATAGTTGAAACACCTCCCACTCAAAACCTTGACGAAGAATTCAAGGAGCTCCACCTTGAAAGTCCGGTTGTTGATGAGTTGGATGAAAAGAAGCTCAAGTTAGGCGAAAAAGGGACCGCCTTTGTTCAAAATAAGCTACCTAAGAAATTAGATGATCCGGGCCTATTTGTTCTACCTTGCAAGATCGGTAATTTGGAGGCTTATGACACATTAGCCGATCTTGGATCAAGCCTTAACTTACTTCCGTTACCTCTCTACACCTCTCTAAAACTAGGAAAACTTGAAGAAACCGAGGTGATAATAGGTTTAGCGGATGGAAGTGTTGCTTACCCGGTTGGAGTAGTTAAGGACGTGTTAGTACACATTGGAAAACTAACCATTTTAGCCGATTTCCACGTCCTTGATATGGTTAGCGACCCTACATGCCCCTTGTTGATAGGTAGAGGATTTTTGGCGACCGCTAGTGCTATGATTGATTGTAAGGAATCTAAGATAGCGGTAGGAGAAGGAGATACTTGGTCAGTCTATGATGTTAAGAAACACGCCTATGATACTAGTGAGGAACCGACACCCCATTGGTTAGAATTAAATAGGAGACCATCTAGATATGGACCTTGGATAGATAGAGGCTTCATAGGACCCCAACGCCCATTTTACCTAGAAGAGGACTTTGTGAACCGAACACATACGGTAGAACAACTCTTGGCTAGGGACACCGAATTGGATCCATTTGAAGACCCTCTAGTTTTTAGAAGGATGATTGAGTTCCTAGGAGTTTTGCCAATTAACCTAGGGATGAATAAGTGGACTTGTGAGGAGGATGATCACAAGTGGGATTGGGACAAACCACCCAAAGATGGAGATGGGTCATGGCATATTAAGATGACATTGTATGACCCGGATGGAGAGAAGTTTGAAAAGATATATCGTACTAAGCGGACCAATAGGAAACTTCAATCCAAGCTTAACCCTAAAGACGTCCTCGATGACGAGCTTACTTATATAGGGTAGCGTGACTTTGAGTCTAGCTACAAGACTCGTTAATAAAGAAAAGCGCTTCTTGGGAGGCAACCCAAACCTTATTTGCTTTATTTGTTTGATTGTTTGTTTATTTAATTTTATTTGTTTCCGTATGCATTTCTTATTCTTTTTGTTTACTGTTCATGTCTCAAATATAAATTGTGAAAATGCTTTATTTTGTTTTTAACTTCGTCTTAACTACATATAAAGGTATTTTGCAAAAGATAAGTGTAAGGGAAATCCAAATTTGTTTTTAAGAACAAGATTGAACATGAACGATAACAATGAGATATAAGCATGCATATTAGTATTTGTTTGAGTCAAATGCTTGTATCGAGTCATAATGATGTTTTGCAGGATTTCCAGGAAGTAAGGTAAAGGTTTTTCCAGAAATTTTCCGGAAACTTAAAATGAGAATTTTTGTCAGGTCATTTCTGACGGCGTCAGGGTTTATAACCTGACGGCGTCAGATTTAATTTTCAGAAATTTTTGAAAGTTTTGTTTTCATAAAAAGTTTTTATTAAAATCTCCAACTTATAATCTCCAGGAATCTGCAAAATTATCATTCCACAAGCATTATATCCTTATATATAGATTTATCCCGCCGATGTTATGCAGGTTTTCGTGTTTGTTTTCTCAGGATTAACAGGTTATTTTGGACAAGGAGATGTTTATGGAATCAAGCTTATGGCGATGCATTAGTCATGGAGCTTCAACATTACCTTGGAAGAAGATCTAACCGTGTAACTTCATTATCCACCGAGCGAATCAGGGGAGTATTTGATTTCATTCTTTTACTTTATTCTTTTACATCTTGTTATTTGAACATTGGGGACAATGTTCATCTTAAGTGTAAGGGGGGGTAAAAGTACGATTAGAGAATACAATTGCACTTGATTTTTGTTTGTTTAATGGTAGATGTGTAATAAAACTGAGAGAAATACTTGTTAAGGCAATTTTAGTGCCAAATTTAAAATTTTTTACAACATATAGGAGTGAAACTTTGATCTTAATGAGCGTCTCACGGATAGGAGTTATATGACTAGCACAAAAACCGTACCACTAAAAAATTTTCCACCCCCAAATATGTGAGGTTCGCCCCTAGAATTGGTAGGAAAAGCATTTATGCTATGATGTGTGTACCGGTAGCACTTAGATTCTAGAACTTGCGTTAGGACCATTCCAAGGCCACAAGTGAGACTACATTCGTGTAGTTAGATTTACTACATGATAAGAGGCATTAGGATTAACCCATTGTTTTACACCTGTGTTTTTGTTATAATTACATTGGCTACATTGGTCAAGTAATTCTCCCACACCCTTTGCGTTGTACTCATTTTTTGGTACACGATACCCCTAGTACACCCCTCAGAGCCTATCTTTTCGTTTCGACCTTTAAGCATTTTACTTAAAGGAAGAATTTGTTTACACCCCACTAAAATGTACACCCAAATCGCCTTAGCCTACCTTGTATGCACTCATCTTTAGTGCATTATTGTTACAACATTTGTTTAAACCCAAGTTAATTATCTAGTTGATTACATGGTTGCTAAGTCGAGTCATATCCTTGTACATATTGTTTTAGGACGATTAGGACTCATGGGTAAAGTACTAGTGTAATGGAGTAATGGGGAAGAACATCATTTATTACCCCCATATATGCTAAATATTTTAAAAGTACTCCAAGTTTTTCGATTATCTTAATTCGAGTCATTAAATTAGTTAATTGTAAAGTTATGTAAAAGTTCAAGTGTAAGGGGATGCAATGCCCCTATGATGTATTATTTTTGATGGTAGGGCAAAAGTGTATGAACAAAAAAAAAAAAAAAATAAAAAAAAAAATAAATCGAAAAAATCAAGAAAAAAAAAATGAGAAAATGAAAAATATAAAAAAAAAAAAAAAAAATCGAAAAAATCAAGAAAAAAACAAAAAAATGAGAAAATGAAAAATAAAAAAAAAAAAAAAAAAAAAAAAAAACATACGGACTACCATCCCATTTTATTTTATGTTTGTTTTATGTTTTTGTTATTTTCTTTCATTAGCTTAAGATTGAGTCGAGTCTTGGCTTAGCAACATTGTATAGTACATGTAATTGATCAAGATCTTTAACTCGCCACCAGTAAAATATCCTTTGTCCAACAAAACCGTGTTTTCCTTTTCCCTACACCTAACGTTATAACCCATTTAAAAGCCCTCTTTGATAGTTTATCTTAGGTGCTTACGCCTAGTGGAGGAGGTTTTCGATCCTTTCCCAAGCCTATGGTAATCTATTTGCTATGACAGGTAGTGAGAGATATTATCCGTTTTCATTTATGAGATTTATTTTGATGACACTTGAGAGATGTGAGTATCTAAACACTACTTGTGAGGTGCTAGTTTGTAATCTCCGTGCTTATTATGATTAAAGTGGAACGATTATTTGTTGCAGTTACTTTTATATTAGCGTTAAATGACCCCTAACTTGTATTTTGATTAGAATAAAAGCGCATTTGCTTGAGGACAAGCAAATCTCAAGTGTAAGGGTATTTGATGAAGCGAAAAGTGTACCGCTTTTAAGGGGTCATTTATGCCCTAAATCGTATTTATTTGATCAAATATTGCCCTAAATCGTTCCTTTTGTCATTTTAGGTACTTTTGAGAAGAAATCTGGAAAAGGAGGCATTTTGGACGTTTTTGGAGCATAAAAGTGAAGAAAACGACAAAGTCTCAAAATCATGCTGGAAGTTACCTTTGACGGCGTCAGATTTAACCCTGGACGGCGTCATGGCTTGGCAAGAAAAGGTGGATGTGAAATTTACTCATGATAAGCCAGTGAAAATTGCATGTGAATTCTGACGGCGTCACGCTTTAACCTGATCAAGGGCGTCACGGATTAATTCAAAGAGGGACGGCGTCACGTTCAAGGTCTGACGGCGTCAAGCCTTGATAAGCCAGAACGGATTTTGGAGAGCTAAAGAGGGACGGCGTTAAGAAGGTCATCCGGGAACCCTAAAAGCGGCGAGGTGACGGCGTCACACTCCATAACGTGACGCCGTCAGATGTAAAAATCTATATATAGTTTTGCAATTCTTTGTCATTACTGTGGAACTTAGTGTGGAATTTTTGGGAGAAAACCCTAAGACGATTTTAGCATCTTTTTCAAGGCTTTTTGCCTTGAGATCTTCCATGTTACATTGAAGATAAGTTATCAATTAATCATTCAATATGTCTATGTGTTGTTTGATTCTATCTTGTTCTTGTCTTTTGATTAATATGTTAGGCTAGATTTATCTTGTGTTTGCTTAGATCTAATGAAACCTAGCTATTGATTATTGGTTATTAGTGTGTTATTAGTTGTATTGGATGATTGTTTATCTATGTTAGGCTTAAGAAAACTGGCTAACTTCCTATTCGGTAACTTGCTTGAACGTCTTAAGAAACATGAACCAAATGCGTACTAAAGGTTTTTATGGTTGTATTTAATGCACAAGCGAATTCTAGTGATCCCATGTTAGGAGCTTCCTAGCCGGCTTGACATAGGAGTGAAGTAGGAGCTTGTAGAGTTGGGGAAGTACGTACGCCACCCCACGATTGGTATTAAGGAATACACCCGTCATCCACGCGACTAATACACACTAATCAACCGGTAAAATATAGTTAGGGAGTAAGGAAATCTAAGTGAACACATTTCTCTACACATAAGTTTCCACCAACTTTTTATTTTCAGTTATTTATTTTATTTGCATTTGTAGTTATTTGGGTTAGTTGACTAGCAACTAATTCCGCCCACTCCTTCAAACCCGAGATTTTACTTGCTTTCATAAAAATATAAAAACATAAAAAAGAATCTTCCTCAACCCTTAGACCTAATTAGAGTAGTCTTTCATACCTAACGAACACTATTCCCTGTGGAGAACGATCAATCCCCCGTACTTACCACTACACTATACTACATCGGTCAGGTACACTGCCTGGTGGGGTTGTAAGCCTCTTGAGATCCCTCGAGAGGTAAAACCTGTTGTAAGGTTGCAAAACCACGCATCAATATGTTTCATGATTTTGCTAAAAATATGCATAAACCCCAAGTTTTGATTTTGTGCATGAAATAGAAATCCTAGACTCAGATCAGGAATGTAGATGTGATTAGGATACTTACAGAGATGATTAGAGCACAAATTGGTGAATGGAGATGACCTTAATTGTAAGTTTGGTTGATTTTGAGTCGAGTTCCAGTAGTTGGTATGTTTTTGGGAGTTGTGATAAACAGTACATGGTGTTTGTTATATATATTAAAAAATTTGCCTGGAGACTCACGGATCCGGCGAAACCAAAACAAGGGGTCCATCCTTGTTGTCGTTTGGTTCCGCAAGATCAGACTCAGGTGTTGGTTATATCCGTATTTGGCTAATCTAAGGTTCAAGCTAAGGTTTTATCTACTCACTAGGTTCCATTAATCCTAAACCAAGTCTAAGAAAGTTGAAAAGTTATCTCTTAAGAGGTTTTGTGAGAATGTCGGCAATGTTGTCCTCTGGGGATACTTTCTCGATTGAGATGTTTCCTTTCTGAACATTGTCACGTAAAAAGTGGTGACGTATTTCTATGTGTTTGGTTCTAGCGTGTTGGACTGGATTTTTGCTGAGGTCGATAGCTCCTTTGTTGTCGCAAAGAATGGGAATGTCGTTGAGTTCAATTCCATAGTCGATGAGAGCTTGTTTCATCCAAAGTGCTTGTTGACACGCCTTTCCTGCAGACACGTACATATTCGCACAAATCAATGCATAAATATTTCCAAGGAATACACGGAAGTATGTAAACCCGGGTCGTTATCCCCAACGAAGGCTTGAATGGAATTTTGTGAATTCGAATCATGAAACGTGTCGTGAATAGTGAAAACAATGAGATTTTGGATTTTTTATGCTAAAATATGTGAACATAAACTAAAAACGACTTAATAAGCAAGGAAATCGATAATCTAAAGCACACGTAATTAAAAACGTAAAGGAAATAAAGAAAGCAAACTTGAGGTAATTAACCAAATGAGCTAATAAGCTACTAAAGGCTCAAAAGAAGCTAGAAAAAAGCTAAAGCATCCTATGATTGATCTAAATAAGCTATTGGTCTCAGAAAAATCCACAATCAAAAGCAAATAAGCACTAATCAAACTCAATAAGCAATCCATGGGGTACTGATGAGCAGGGACGAATAGGCCAACTGAGGTGATATTAAGCTACTGAAAAGCTATTCAAAAGCAAATCTAAAAAATCTAAAAAATGGGGAACAAGTAGATAAGCAATCAAATAGTAAAATTACCAAATTTCAGAACAAATGAGCTTATAATGAACAGATGAGAATTCATAAACATGAGCTGATTTGGACAAAATTCATTAAAAAATGTGCAGACTAATGATGGCTACTGAGGTGATTTTAAGCTACTAAAAAGCTATCTACAAGCTAATATAAAAAATTCAAAAAATGTGGAACAAGTGTATAAGCTACCCAAGAGTTATAGTACCAAATTTGAGCTTAATTGAGCTTACAATGAAAAATGAAAATTCAAAAACAGAGGCTGGTTGAAACAAATTTAGTGCAGACAACAGCTTAAGGGCCTACGTTCAGCTATGAAAAAGCTATCTAAAAGCTAATAAAAAAATCTAAAAAATGTGGAACAAGTATATAAGCTACCCAAGAGTTTTTGTACCAAATTTTAGAATATTTGAGCTTAAAATGAACTTGTGAAAATTCAAAAACAGAAGCTGATATGAACACTTTAGTGCAGAATTTTAACTATCTCAGTCCTACTTTAAGCCTCCTAAAAGCTACCATAAAAAATCAAAAAAATGTGAAACAAGTAAATTAGCAACCAAATAGTAATTGTACTGAATTTGAGCTTAATTGTACTTTATAATGAACTCACGAAAATTCAAAAACACAGGTTGGATGAACAAATTTAGTGCAGAATTTTATATGGGAAAATGGTGTACTGATGTGCAGATTTGATGAAATTCAATCTAAGTCCTAACAAAACCACATGAATTCAACACAACTTTTGGATATCCTCTTAATATACCATAATGAACAGAAAAATAACAACAACAAGCTCAAATTCATGAATCTTAAATGGAAACTTTACCTAATCAGTAGGCATTAAAACTTTAGGAGGACAAACTTGAATCTTGCAAAACTCATGGAATCAACTAAGATCAAGCTGAAATCAGCTTAAATGACTTAAAAACACTTAATCAAAGTTAGGCAAGAGGCAAATGAATAGTGAAACTCCAGTTTTGACCCTTTTTGGCCTTATGCCAAACACCCCCTTATTGGATTGTTTTGAGTTTAATGCTAGTAAGACCTAATTTTGAACTATGATACTGAGTCACTAATAATTATCTAACTAAATTAAGCCTAAATGAACACTTCAAAGCTAGAAATAAACACTAAATAAGCTACTCCTATATTTAGCTAATTTTTTTTGATTTTCTTAAGGTTTTTGAGCTAAAATCTAAATGAAGGAATTCTAAACCATGAATTGACTATCAAAGGCATTAATAAGCTATGAAAAAGCAAACAAAAGCACAAATAAGCATTAAGATAAGCAAATAAGCAGTTTGACATTAGTTGACTTTTTGGCAATTTTTGAAATTAAAACCAATTAACCTTTACAAAAGCTATAACAAGCTAAAATGAGCTTATTGAGACAGAAATAAGAGCTTTTCAACCAAACTTAAGCATTAATGAAAGAGCTTATAAGTAAATGAAACTTGAATTGAAAAGAGAAATGCAAATTTAATTAAACTAAAGACGTTTACAGAACATTAAAAAGAAAATACAATTAAATCTTAACCTAAATTAAGCTACTACTCTAAAAACTACCATAAGCTACAATAAGCTACCCTACAACCTAGAATCTAACACCCTAATCTGTGTGAAGAGGAGGCTATTTATAGTCTTCAAAAAGCTTCTAGGGTTTCTCTGAGCTAATCCCAGCCCTTGGATTAGCTTCCATGTCATCACATCCTTCAAAGTGGTTTTGGCGGGAAAATCAGTAAATGGGTTTACCAGGCTGGAAAATGGATGAGGGGCACATGGGTTTGCAGGAAAAAGGTAGTGGGAGCATGGGTGTGATGATGGGGGTAGTGGGTTAGCCAGGCTGGAATATCAGGAAGGGGGGGGGGGAAATAGTTGGGTTGGGTTCTTTTATTTTGAGTCCGGTTTGATAGTTATTTAGGATAAGTTTTGGAATTAGTTTTAAGTTTAGGGACCATCTTTGCCAATTCTAAAAATTCAAGGACCAATTCTGCCAAATCTGAAAATTATTTCCAAGGACCATTTTTGACATTTTGATATTCTTGAGGGTTGACTTTTGACAACTTGAGCATAAATGTGATCCAAACTTGAAATTCCTTTCCCGGCTTCGGCTTTTGACGACTTTCTAATCTCGTGCTCGGTTTTGTCCATTTTGTCATCGTTTTTGTCCGTTTCTCGCATATCCGTACCTACACATGCATAAACACAAAAACACAACATATTTGGCATATTTGGTTAGTTTTTGGTCTATTTGGTTCATTTTCTTAGGTAAAAAGTATGTGTATTTAAACACATACCACGTACTCTGCCTCGGTTGTTAAAATTGCTAACGTTGTTTGTTTCTTTGAGAACCATGCGGTAAGACAATGTCCAACAAAAGTACAAATACCACTTGTACTTTTTCTATCAACATAGTCACCGGCATGGTCTGAGTCGGCATACACTATGGTTTCTACTCCCGTTCCTTTGGGATACCATAATCCTAAATGTGTAGTGCCTTTAATGTACCTAAAGATCCGTTTAACGGCTTCAAGATGGGATGTTTTGGGATCTTCTTAAAAGTGTCCACATAGACAAACACTAAATATAATGTCCGGTCTACTAGCTGTGAGATAGAGTAAACTACCAATCATTCCTCTATATTTAGTGCTATCTACGGATTCACTTTCTTCATCCTTTGTGAGTTTGGTTTCGGAGGACATTGGTGTTTTGATAGGTTTTGAGTCTTCAAGACCAAATTTATTAAGCATATCCTTAATATACTTAGATTGATTGAAGAATATCCCATCTTTTAATTGTTTGATTTGGAGACCTAAGAAAAAGTTTAGTTCCCCCATCATACTCATTTCAAACTCGTCATGCATGATTTTTGAGAAATCTTCGCATAACTCTTGACAAGTTGAACCGAATATAATGTCATCCACATATATCTGGACTATGATAATATGTGATCCCTTTTTCTTGATGAGAAGAGTGTTGTCTACTAGGCCCATGGTATACTTATGGTCAACTAGGAAAGTCTTGAGTCGATCATACCAAGCTTTTGGTGTTTGCTTAAGTCCGTATAAAGCTTTCTTAAGTTTGTAAACATGATTTGGTATTTTAAAATCGGTAAAGCCGGGAGGTTGTGCAACATACACTTCCTCATTTATAAAACCATTTAGAAATACACTTTTAACATCAATTTGGAATAGTTTAAAGTCGTGTGCACATGCATATGCAAGTAGTATTCTAATTGACTCAAGTCTAGCGACGGGTGAAAATATTTCGTCGTAATCTATACCTTCTTATTGATTGTAGCCTTGTGCTACTAGCCTAGCTTTGTTTCTAGATACTACGCCATTTTCAACCATTTTGTTTCTAAAAACCATTTGTACCTATTATGGTTTGATTTTTAGGTTGTCGGACCAATGTCGATTTAATTCTTCTTGCATCGCAATGACCCAAGATTCATCTTTTATGGCCTCATTTATATTTTTAGGCTCAACGGTTGAAACAAAACAAAAGAAATTACTTTGGTTTTGAGCTTTAGATCTTAATGTTCTTTCATTAATTTCTCCTATGACGTTTTATAATGGATGACTTTTAGTTTCTTTGATGTTGACTATTTCTCTTTTTACCGGTTCATCTTCTTTGTCATTTTCTACATTTTCTTGGTTTTCAACCATTTGACTTTCAACTAAGTCATCATCTACCAAAGGTGATGTCTTAGAGGGAGGTGGACTTTCATCGAATGTTACGTTCAACGATTTCTCGACTCTTGAGGTTTCTTTGTTCAAAGCTATGTAGGCTTTACTATTTTGAGAATACCCAAGGAAAACACCTTCATACGACTTTGGGTCGAACTTGGTGAGATAATCCTTTGTGTTTAAAATGAAGCACTTGCTTCCAAAAACTCTAAAATATCCTAAAGTAGGCTTTTTGCCTATATATAACTCATATGGAGTCTTTTTCAAAAATGGTCTAATTAAAACTTGATTTATGATATATGTGGATGTATCTACGGCGTGACACCAAAACTTTTGTGGTATGTTTTGTTCATTTAACATTGTTCTACTCATTTCTTGAATTGTCCTATTTTTCCGTTCTACTACACCATTAGATTGAGGAGTTCGAGGAGCCGAGAAATTATGTGTTATGCCATTAGCATCACAAAAAGATCAAAATTGGATTTCGTTGTCAAATTCACGACCATGGTCGGTTCTTATTGATACTATGTTATTTTCTATTTGATTTTGAATTTTCTTACTTAGAATTTCAAATTTATCAAATGCCTCGTTTTTAGTTTTCAAAAACTTATTCCATGTATACCTAGAGTAATCATCTACTATTACCAAAGTATAGAAATTTCCTCCATAACTTTGTATAGCGGATGGACCAAACAAATCCATATGCAACAATTCTAGACACCTATATGTAGACACAATGTTTTTAGCCTTATGGCTATTATGAACTTGTTTCTCAGTTTTGCAAGCATCACAAAAGTGTTGGTCGTATTTCAACTTGGGTAGGTTCCTAACGAGTTCCTTAGATGATAAGGATTGGATTAATCTCATATTGGCGTGACCTAAGCGTCTATGCCATAGAGTTGAGTTTTCGTCCAAAGAAGTGAGACAAAGTTTGTCTTTAGGTGTTTTGTCTAATTTCATAATGTAAACGTTATTCTTTAAAACACCTTTTCCTACGGTTATACCGTCTTTAAATATTTTACTTCCATTTTCACTAAAAAGGACGTTATACTTTTTACGGCATAATTGACTAATACTAAGCAAGTTAAAACCTAAGTTATCTACATGAGCAACATCATCAATAGTGATAGAGTCATGAGAGATTGTACCTTTTCCGATGATTTTACTTTGAAGCTTGCTACCGAATGTGACATTACCTCCGTCGTACACTTGGTAGGTTGAGAAAAGGCTTTTGTTTCCCGTCATGTGTCTTGAACACCCACTATTTTTAATTCACTCATCCGGTTCTAACTCAACTTTTAAGCACACCTAAGTTCAAGAAAAACTAAAGCGTTTGGTCCCCAATATATCATGGGTCCGTTTGGGTTAAACATAACATTATCATGGTTCATGTATGAAAATGGTGGACAGGTGTTCCATGGCATGTAGTTGGGACCTTGATAGTTCCTAGACATGTTTTGGTTCCAACTATTTTGATAATGATGTTGTGAGTTAAAGTTACTCTTTCGAAAGGGGTATTTGGGAAAACTAGTTTTAGGTCTCTGTTGAACCATTTTACTTCTAAACTCATTTTTAACTTGACCTTTTTCCTATAGTAACTGCTGGTTTTTGTTTGTTATCAGTTGTACTAGTGCTAGGTTTTCTAGTGACCTTAACGAATTCAGTACGATCCGAATTATTAACCTTCTGTTCATCAACAGTACCCGGTGGCGGATCCAAAATTTTGGGTCCGTCAGATCCGTGGGTATCTGACTTAGTTGGAACAGTTTCTTGTTCTTTAACGGCTAGTTTCTTAAAACCACTCAAGTTTCCTGATTTCATAAAACCTAGTCCGGTTTTATCATGAGGTAATTTTTTCATTTTCATTATCTCATCTACACAACTTATGTTTTTATCAAACCTTTTAAACTTAGAGTTTTGTTTGATAAGATCTTCCTGTGTGGTTTTAAGTGTTTCTAATTCTAGTTTAAGTTCTTGACAAGAGACACAGGTTTCTTTGCTATTTTTACCCTTTTCCATTCGTATCTCTTTTTCTTTTAACCAATAAACTTCGTTTTCTAAAAGTGTCGTTTTGGTTTTTAAGAAGTTATTTTTGTTTATAATTTTTAAAGTGATATCACACAGTTTGTTATATTCTACTTCTAAGGTTTCATCATCAATGGAAGAGTATGACGAGTCAGAATGTACCTCTTCTGTGTCATGTGCCATGAGAGCAACTTCTTCGTTCTTAGGCTCGTCGTCATCACCTTCACTATCACTCCAAGCTCCACTAACAAATGCTCTTTGAGACTTGTTCTTTGGAGGCTTTGAACATTCTCCTATTAGGTGACTAGAATCCCCGCACCTAAAACACTTCCTATCTACTTTTCTTTTCCTATCATCACGGTCTTTCCGGAAGGATTTCTTTTCTTCACGAGGTGGTCTTACGAACTTTCCTCGTCTCCTAAAGAACTTCTTGAAATCTCTTACGGCCATGGCATACTCTTCGTCTTCGCTACTAGAACTAGACTTTTCATCATCACTTGACTCTACCCTAGCTTTCAAGGCAATGGACTTCATCTTCTCTCTTTTTGCCTTTAACTATTTCTGAGTCTTTTTCCATCACCATCTCGTGAACTTTGAGATTTCCGATGAGCTCGTCCAGTTTCATGCTTGAAAGATCCTTGGATTCTTCAATAGCCGTCACCTTTGCTCTCCACTTCGGATGGAGTGCCTAAGAAATTTCCTGACAAAGTTCTTACTAGAAAAAGATTCGTCAAGAGCTTTAAGAGATGTAATAATAGTATTAAACCTAGCAAAAGCACTATCAATGGTCTCATCTTCAGGGATAACAAATTGTTCATATTATTGAAAAAGAAGATCAATTTTGTTATCCTTGACTTGTGAGTTCCCTTGATGAGTGATAATTAATGATTGCCAAATGTAACGCCCCGTGCCCGATTAGACCAAAAACGTGAAAATTTTCGCAAAAACTCACACCCGAAACTGACACCCTGTTACTCTATCGCATGCTGACAAAAATTCTATACATAATTAGACCTTGAGACTAATTTTAAATGAAAGTAGACTCAAATACCTTCAAAACGATAGGTGGTACGACCCGCGACGACTTACGGTTTAAAAGATATGAATTTTAGAAAACTGCCAAACCTGGACAGTTGGATAGATGCGCCGTATCCCAAAAAGGTGATGCGCCGTATCACCTGATACGCCATATCTCAAAAGGAGATGCGCCGTATCACCTGATACGCCATATCTCAAAAAGGAGATGCGCCGTATCTACCCTGCAAAACTAGAAATTCTGGACAGACCTACTGTCCCAAATATGCAATTTCGCTAGGCCCGCTCGGAAACCCGACCTCCCGGACTCGAAACTTGACGAAACTTTCCAGAATCCTTTAGTATGTCCGTAAGATTATTTTCATACAAAAACATCACCTGTTTGACCACCCGAAATAGTACCTCAAAATTTGACGGGTTATGCATAAGACCCGTTATGACCCGTTTGCACTCTAAACCATTAAAAACACATCTTTTACCCATCATACCTGAACCACATACCTATTTTAACATACCAAATTTGTTCCAAGGGTACATATCCCATTTACATTCCAAAATAACGAGGGAGGCTATTTACCAAACACTCCCTTAAAACGTCTAGAACTACAACATGTACCATAGAGACTTCATGACTTACACACATAGTTAAACCATAATTTAGACATCAAGACATGACCGTAAACTAACAAAATGACCATATAAAATGAAGTGTACCCACGACACAAAAGAACACTTGGGGGCTTCCAACTTCAAAAGCGTTTGGTCCAAAAGAATTCCGATCTTCTAGGCTAGCTTCTAGTTACACTTCTACTTACTTCCAAGCTACAACTACGCCAAATCCTTACCTTTGCTTCCTCCGCTAGAACCTACAAAACCATTAACATCTAAAACGTAAGCGAAAACGCTTAGTAAGTATACAAGATATAATCCACGTCACATTTACATGAGTTTGGTGATTACCACCAATCATAACATTAACAAGGAGCATCAAATGAGCTTATTACTCACCTTGACCGGGCAAGTAATTATTTAGCATTAACACATCTAGCATTGGATCCAAGCTATCATACATTCACAAGCTCCATAATAATCACATTAACACAAGCATAACATTAACAACATAACATTAACAAGGATTATACTCATATACTTACCTCTAATCCTACTAGCTTCCTATTTGGCTTGACTTGGCTTCTAGAAATGCTCCCTAGTACAACATTAACTAAAATTAGCAACTAACTAACTAAAAAGATCATTAATTTACTACCTCTAACCATAATACTCAAATCTACTCATGAATCCTAATTTCTATAATTTAGGGAAAGATACTTACAAGATGAAAAGATTACAATTAAAGCTTCTCTTATGCCTTTTGATCACTTCTTGATACTAGAAAAGAGCTAGATGATGATATTGGCCTTCCCTCTCTTTTCTCCTAGCTAATATCGACACCAAGAACACTCCCAAAGTTTCCAGACTTTTCTAATGACTAAGATATTTATTAAAGGTTAGTTGCAAGTTTGGTCTCTTGGCAATCTTTGTCCTTCTATTCCTATTCTTTTTATTTTGGCCACCCATTAGTTATTACTTAACTTACAATACATAATTTATATTTACCTAGCAATATATTTACATAAAAGGTACCTCCTCGGGGTACGGGTGTAACAATTCTCCCCTCCTTAAAATGAGAGTTCGTCCTCGAACTCTGCTCGTGAAATAAATGTGGATACTTCGTCCTCATCTTTACTTCCGGCTCCCATAATGTCTCCAATACACTTCCACTAGCGGAATTTCTTTGTTTCTAATTTGTCTTGCTTCTTTCCTAATATTGCTTAAGGTAACCACACTTGTTTCGCCTGCCAATTACTTTCTTAAGTATGACACGTGAAAGGTGTTGCGAATACCTCTCATTTCTCCGAGAAATTTCCAACACTTATGCTACTTCACCTACTCGCCCCAATATTTTGGAATGGTCCTATAAACCGTGGAATTAATTTCTCTTTATTTTTGAACCTGAAACGCCTTTCTACAGGGAAACTTTTAACATAACTAAGTCACCTACCTCAATTTCGATTGGTCTTCTTCGGTTATCGGCTTAACTTTTCCGTCTATCTTGTGCCGCCTCAGTTTTACTAGAATCCTCTCAATGTTTTTCCGTGGTCGCTAATACTACGTCCGTGCTTGCCCGTTCCCTTCTTCTGACTTCTTCCCAAACACGGGTGTTCTACACCCCCTACCATAAGCATTTCCTAGAGTGGCATATTTATACTCGCGTGATAGCTATTTAACTAGAGGCAATGATCGTCCCAAAATTCACTTACAACCGGACATCGTCAATGTCTTTCTTTTCAAGTCTCATATCTATTACGTGAGCCACAAGGTATAACAACCATGTGATAATATCTCCTAGCCTCTATCGTGAAACATAACCCCAATTCACCCTTCCTTTTATCATAATAACAAATCATCCCACTACTGCTAAGATTTACAACCCGAATGATCTTATGGCTACAAGGATGGCCACATTATATTTGTCAAACCAATACATTTCAATGATAATATCAACTATCCTAGTATTATAGGAATAAGTCAACCCTAAAGGCACTATCATCAATCTCTATCCCTACGCTTCGATATACATTGGATACAATAACGATTTTACTATCGGCTATTTCGACTTCTAGAGGTATAGGAAGTTTAGCTAGTGGGGAGGTTAGTTGCTGCTATAATCATAAGACACGAAGGAAACACTAGCACCCGAATCATACAAAACCTGAGCGGGTACGAAATTTACAAGATGAATACCTGAAGTAATATCGGACTCCAACCTAGCTTCTTCAACACTCATTTGATAAACTCGAGCCATTGGTTTCAGAACTTCCACTTTCTCATTCTTGACAGTTCTCAAAGGCTTTGCTTCAATCGCCTTCGATTTCGGGCAATCCCTCAACCTATGCCCTATCTCGTTACACCCATAGCATACTATCATTGGCTTGGTACAATCTTTACTTTTATGGTCAAGAGCTCCACATTTGTAGCAACCCGGCGTATTACGCCTACACTCTCCAACATGAAACTTATTACATTCCGGACAAGCCACCTTAGTCTTGGTTTCCACATCTTCCTTGCCATGATCAAACTTGGCTTTCTTTCCATCACGATCTCCAAACTCTTGCTTCCTTTTTATTTCTTTAGCTTCCTTCTCCTTCCTCCTCAATAAGTCCGCTTCCCTCACACGTGCTCTACTCAAGAGGTCCTCCAAAGTAGTACATTTGAATGGAGAGATCACATCACGAATATCATCCTTAAGCATTCTTTGGAACTTGTCAACCTTAAGCTTGTCATTCCCAAGATACTCGAGACAATAAGGAACCATATCATTAAACGTCCTCCACAACTCATTTACCGTCTCATTAGTTTGAGTGAGAGATTGGAATTTCTCTCGAATTTTGTCAATCTCCTCAACCGGAGCATACTCGGCACTAAACAACTCCTTGAATTCCTTCCACGTACAAGTCTCCACCCAAGGTTCACCTTTCTCATACACCTTTCCTTCCCACCAAGTCTTAGCACTATCACGAAGAAAGTTAGTAGCATAGATAACCTTCTTCCTTTCTTCACAACCACTAGTACGAAAAGCACCCTCCACAGCCGTAACCCACCTATTACTAACAATCGGGTCAAGGACACCGGTAAACTGTGGCACATCACAAGCCGTGAAGTCCCGGTAAGTAGCTTTGTCGCTCCTAGGTTCTTTCGCTACTCCACATTCTTTCTTAAACTCCTTAAACTCTTCCTTCATTAGCTACTTAAGATTTTGCGTTGTTTGTTGGACATAGTAGGGCATTGCTTTCTTAATAGCCTTACCCACTCTTTTTGCCATCATAAGGTCTAGGGCTTTCATTTCTTCCCCCGTGAAACCTCTAAAGCTAGATCCTCCGGAACTGGAGGAAAATGAGTTTTCATTCTCCTTATCATTATCACCCACATCTTTTGCCGAAGACTCGGCATGCTTGGAAGCCGTGGATTTTGCAACTTCTTTTTGGTGAGGAGTTTCCATTTCTTCTTACTGAAAATTAGCAATTCATAATATCAAGCACAACCATATACTTAATCGATGCATGAATGACATTTTATCTTTATACTAACACCCTAGCTTGTCACCCATGTATGATCTAAATGATTTCAACTTCACATATGTTCCATATTTTTATCACTACGGTGGCCAGGCGTAGTCATAAAAATATCCAACATATGGGTCCTTACAATCACCCAAACGATACACAAATAAAAAACACTAGCTCTAAACGCATCTACACAAGGTCTAAGTCTAGGAAATCCTAAGGTGAAATCCTAAATCTCTTAGACCGAAGCTCTGATACCAAGTTGTAACGCCCCGTTCCCGATTAGACCAAAAACGTGAAAATTTTCGCAAAAACTCACACCCGAAACTGACACCCTGTTACTCTATCGCATGCTGAAAAAAATTCTATACATAATTAGACCTTGAGACTAATTTTAAATGAAAGTAGACTCAAATACCTTCAAAATGATAGGTGGTACGACCCGCGACGACTTAAGGTTTAAAAGATATGAATTTTAGAAAACTGCCAAACCTGGAAAGTTGGATAGATGCGCCGTATCCCAAAAAGGTAATGCGCCGTATCACCTGATACGCCATATCTCAAAAGGAGATGCGCCGTATCACCTGATACGCCATATCTCAAAACGGAGATGCGCCGTATCTACCTTGCAAAACTAGAAATTCTGGACAGACCTACTGTCCCAAATATGCAATTTCGCTAGGCCCGCTCGGAAACCCGACCTCCCGGACTCGAAACTTGACGAAACTTTCCAGAATCCTTTAGTATGTCCGTAAGATTATTTTCATACAAAAACATCACCCGTTTGACCACCCGAAATAGTACCTCAAAATTTGACGGGTTATGCATAAGACCCGTTATGACCCGTTTGCACTCTAAACCATTAAAAACACATCTTTTACCTATCATACCTGAACCACATACCTATTTTAACATACCAAATTTATTCCAAGGGTACATATCCCATTTACATTCCAAAATAACGAGGGAGGCTATTTACCAAACACTCCCTTAAAACGTCTAGAACTACAACATGTACCATAGAGACTTCATGACTTACACACATAGTTAAACCATAATTTAGACATCAAGACATGACCGTGAACTAACAAAATGATCATATAAAATGAAGTGTACCCACGATACAAAAGAACACTTGGGGGCTTCCAACTTCAAAAGCGTTTGGTCCAAAAGAATTCCGATCTTCTAGGCTAGCTTTTAGTTACACTTCTACTTACTTCCAAGCTACAACTACGCCAAATCCTTACCTTTGCTTCCTCCACTAGAACCTACAAAACCATTAACATCTAAAACGTAAGCGAAAACGCTTAGTAAGTATACAAGATATAATCCACATCACATTTACATGAGTTTGGTGATTACCACCAATCATAACATTAACAAGGAGCATCAAATGAGATTATTACTCACCTTGACCGGGCAAGTAATTATTTAGCATTAACACATCTAGCATTGGATCCAAGCTATCATACATTCACAAGCTCCATAATAATCACATTAACACAAGCATAACATTAACAACATAACATTAACAAGGATTATACTCATATACTTACCTCTAATCCTACTAGCTTCCTATTTGGCTTGACTTGGCTTCTACAAATGCTCCCTAGTACAATATTAACTAAAATTAGCAACTAACTAACTAAAAAGATCATTAATTTACTACCTCTAACCATAATACTCAAATCCACTCATGAACCCTAATTTCTATAATTTAGGGAAAGATACTTACAAGATGAAAAGATTACAATTAAAGCTTCTCTTATGCCTTTTGATCACTTTTTGATACTAGAAAAGAGCTAGATGATGATATTGGCCTTCCCTCTCTTTTCTCCTAGCTAATATCGACACCAAGAACACTCCCAAAGTTTCCAGACTTTTCTAATGACTAAGATATTTATTAAAGGTTAGTTGCAAGTTTGGTCTCTTGGCAATCTTAGTCCTTCTATTCCTATTCTTTTTATTTTGGCCACCCATTAGTTATTACTTAACTTACAATACATAATTTATATTTACCTAGCAATATATTTACATAAAAGGTACCTCCTCGGGGTACGGGTGTAACACCAAATATCTTTAGCCGTTTTACACATAAAAACTCTTTCATATTGTTGCTTAGGTAAAGCATTATAAAGCATCATTTTAGCTTCATTATTTTTGGCATTCAACTTCTTCTGCTCATCACTGTGACGAGTAAGAGAAGTACCTTCATCCCGACCACCTGATACATTTGATATAGGTTTATAATCACCCTCTACGATGATATACCATAGATCTATGTCCTTTGACTTCACATAAGTTTCAAAGCGATTTTTTCAATATATGAAACAATTTGGTTCAAATAGTGGTGGTCTTTGCATAGATTGCCCTTCTTTAAAGTTTTCAAAATCCATTGATCGTTTCAAGTTTTAAAATACAATATATTTTGAAAATCTTGAGTAACGTAGCTTTGATGCCAATTTTGGAAAACTAGAAGGGGGCTTGAATAGTTTTTACCGTTTTAAAATTTATTCGCTTTGTTTACTTAACGTGATTTCAAAGTAAAGCAACTAATCAAGCAATATATAAAATAAGTAAGGAAAGGAATGATCAAACCACACAACACGGATGTTTATAGTGGTTCAACTGCAAGGACTCTCTTCCTTGCCCTACTCCACTCCTCGAGCCTCTAACTCGAGAGTTTTTCTTCACTAAGAAACAAGCTCCCTTCTAGGTGGAGAAAACCTTTACACGTGGCTTACTCTTTATCCGGTACTAAGCTAAACACCGGGTTCTTTACAAGGGTACAACCACTCCCGTTGGTTCTTTAACAAGGGTACAACCACTCCCGACACTCTTTGTGTTTTGAGGACTAAAACACTAACCGAACTCTATTGAATGAATGGTATAACAATGATGTGTGAACACTAACAAATCACACAGTATCTAACTATCAAAACTTGCAACAGTATGTTGAAGCTTGTATGCTTGATCTTCTTTGCTACAAAAGTGAGATCAATAAGAATGAAATGAATGAATGATATGGGTTAGTGATGTACAAATGAATGAATATATAATTTAAGCTATATGAGTGATGAGTGTGCTTGAATGATTAGCTTGCTATTTATAGGCAAACTGATCAAACAGGCGGCGGATTTGGCGGATCCAAAATATGGGGTCCGCCCATATACTGGTTTGGTTCCGCCGGGACATACCAGCTAAGAGATTCTCAAATCTTTCCATATTTTGTCAAGTCATGTCAAGATCTTACAAAGTCAACTTCTTAGCTTCAAGATCTTTCCAAAATATATTGTTAAGTCAACTAAGATATGTAAATGATGCATGCCATGATGTCATGTATATTTCTATTTTTAAAAAATAAAAATAAACATGTAAATGTATATATGTATGCAATGTGTAATTCTTAGTGATCATGTGATATGTAAATGTGTTTAAAAAGCTTATTACTATAAATGTAGAAGACTTTAACTTATATTTATGCTTTGCTAAAGATAAACCTTATAATTGTCATTAACAAAATAAAGCAAAGATCGTAAAATATAAATAACGTTTTTAGGAAGATATTTGTATTAACACATACTTAACCACTTTTTCAAGCCCATATTTTTTACTGCTATTACCCACATAATCATTAAACTTAGCAGGCATCCTAGAATTTCTACTAGACCTTCTAAGATTTTCAGGCTGCTCAACTCCTTTGTTCTCATCAGAATTCAAAACATTTGGATCATAATTCCCAGCATCATTATTATTACAAACAGAATTCAAATCATTTTGAATATTTGAATTATTGCCCTCAGAGATGCTTTGTTCACCTATAGAAGTTGCAGAACCATCCTCAACATTAGCAATTTTAGGACTGCTAGCAGGTTGTGGGGTCCTACCTTCATCATTGGGTGTAGCTTTCTCTACATCATTGGGTCTTTTAGGAAAATGGTTGTCAAAAACATCAAAAAAATTCAAGTGATTTAATTGTGACTCTTGATTTTGAACAGATATTGTTTCATTTAAAAGTTGTGAATTCATTTTAAAAGGAAACACATTTTCATAAAAATTAACATCTCTTGAATAAAAAATAGACTTATCATCAAGACTATAAAGTTTATATGCTTTTTTATCAGTAGAAAACCCAATTAAAACACACTTGACAGACCTTTTAGAAAACTTATCAGAATTGTTTAAACCCTTAGCATAACACATACAACCAAAATTCCTAACATGAGAAAGCTTAGGTTTAGATCCATAAATCATTTCAAAGGGACATTTTCCATTAAGAACAGATGAGGGCAGCCTGTTAATCAGATAAGCAGCAGTTAAAATGCATTCAGACTACATATTCAAAGGAATCCCTCCCTGAAACATAAGGCTCCTAGCAACATTAAGAAGGTGCCTATGTTTCCTTTCAGCAATCCCATTTTGCTATGGGGTATAAGCACAAGTGGTCTGATGAATTATTCCAGTTTGATCAAAAAATTGATGCATATTGTTATTGACAAATTATGTCCCATTATCAGACCTGACAATCTTTATTTTACAATCAAACTGAGTTTTCATCATATTATAAAAGGTTTTGAACATATGAAAAACCTCATCTTTAGTTTTTATAAGAAAAACTCAAACACCCCTAGAATAATCATCCACAATAGTCAGAAAATATCTAAATCCATCTCTGGTAATGACCCTATAGGGACCCCAGAGATCAAGATGAATAAGATCACCAACAGCAGAAGTCACTTGCAAATATCTAAATCCATCTCTGGTAATGACCCTATAGGGCTCCCTTGTTTGTTTAGCTCTGTGACAAATGTCACAAGGTGAAACATGTGAACCAGAAGTCACCTGCAAATCATTTTGCAACACATCAATAACTTGGTCAGCAGGATGACCAAGCCTGCTGTGCCACAATGATTTAGAAACATAAGCAGAAACATTACAATTTTTACCTAAAGTCTGACAAACAAGTTGATGAAACAGATATAGGCCACCAGACTCACTACCAGTCCCCATGATTTTGTTTTGAGTTAAATCCTGAATATAACATTTATTTTCATCAAACCCAACAAACATCTTACTATCTCTTATCATCTTATGCACAGATAAAAGACTAACACAATACTCAGGCACAACCAAAACATCATACAGAACAACATTATTTGAAAGATAAAAGTTTCCAACATATTTAATCTTAGCAGGTGTTCCATTAGGATGTCCAACTGTTAAGTTTAGATCAGAAATATCAACAATTCCAAGCATGTTTTTAGTTGTAACTGTCATATGTTGGTTAGCCCCTGAGTCTATAATCCACCCCATACTTATATTGCAAAATACAGAGTAATTATTATAGAATTTGTGAAAATTAATATTGAAAAACACATTACAGTTTAAAAAAACTTGGCATACCTGCCATGTTAGCTTGGATGTTTCCAGATGGCATATCATTAATGAGTGCCATTAGCTTCATCATTTGCTCATTAGTGAAGGAGAGAGACTGAGGAGAAGAAGACTGAGAAGAACTAGTTTGAGTAACATCAGCAGTAGCATTAGCATTAAAACCAGATTTAAAACCAGATTTATTAGTATGTTTTATATAACTAGGTGGATATCTGATGAACTCAAATAAGTACATTTTATTATTATCATTTATCCTATTTATTTGACTTGTTTTATTATATTATATATGAGAATCGATACATTAATGTTTACTTTAGTAATTCTCAGGTAAAAAACAAGCATTATGTGAAACTTGGCGATTTTGGACTAATTATGGAGCAAAACAAGCGAGATGTCAAAAGTCTACTGAAATCCAGAAGATGCGCCGTATCTCACTCAATAGATACGACGCAATATCATACTTAGATGAATTCGAAGACCATTGCCTGACTTTGAAGAATGCGCCGCATGCAATTCTGTCATGCGCCGCATATGAAACTTTGGTCAAAGAAGAAGATCAAGCTCGTTCTACTCCAGATACGCCGCAATATACTTCTAACATACGGCGTATCACTATCAAGATTTCACCAGTTACAATCCAAGACAGCTAAAGTACATGCGCCGCATACAAAGATCAAGTTACGCCGCATCTGAAGACGGTGTACGAATATTCCAGAATATATTAATCTTGGACCCCACGCGAAGTTAAGTCAATGCGCCGCATCTATCAACTCAATGCGCCGCATCGATCCCTCAGACAGAAACTATAAATACCCTAAGGTCAGACGAATTTAAGAGACCTTTTATGTAACCCTAGAGCCGAATTCAGACGACCAAGCAGCACAAGACACACCTCAAACAAAGATACAAGAGCTGTAAGAAGGTCCTGCATGTATTCAATTCATTAAGTAGTTTTGTTTTATTGTTTTAGTACGCTTTAATTCATCAGGATTGATGGGCTTGTGTCATGTGACTACGGAAGATCATGTACTCCCCTTAATATTGCTTTCCCATTAATTAAAGTTTATATGTTGATGTCTTTGGTGACTTTTATTAGTGCATTGATAACCTCTGTGTCTAGCTGAGTCTTGCTTGGGTCGCCATGCCCCTTCCTCGCCTATTTATTCTAGCGTCTCTAGAAAAGTAGGATAGACATAAGTAATCATTAAGGGTTTACTCGCCGATAAGATTAGAGCCAACGAGAAAGGTTTAATTATATACACTTCATATAAAACTAGCAATAAAACAAGTGACAAGCTATTTAATTATCAGGACAGGTCTTCTTATTGTCTCGAGTATCTATCTGTGTACGTGTGTGCTAATCGCTGATTCATGCTCATTAGTTTAGTTTTCTATTTAATTATAACCAAACTGTGCCAATCTCTTAGGCTGAACCCCCTTGCGTTAGATTATGTTGTATTACTAACTTAGGATATTAAAATACTGATTAGAATAACTAGATAATACGTTCCACTCTTAGTGATCGACACTCTACTTACCATTATATTCATACTGACCGGGTACACTGCTCGTTAAGTGTGTGTGTTATTGATAAGTCGGCTAAATATAAATTTAAAACTTGAGTAGGCATTAATACTGCTAAACCGCAACGACACATCACGCGCATCAAGTTTTTGACGCCGTTGCCGGGGAGTGAATAGTTATTATCTGTTAATTTGATTAAGTATTTTAATTAGGTTTTTCTTTTTAGTTTTTTTTTAGATTCTAACCACTAACCCTGTTGTATATTAGATAGATTGCATTCATTGTATAATTTGCATATTTACTGTTTTTGTGTGTTTTTGTTTTCTGTAATTTTTGTTTCTTTTTGTTTGTTTTTCTTTTTTCTATTTTTCTGCATTCTGCTGTCGTTGTATTGTGCTGATACAAACGATACGGCGGATCTGTTTTCACAGATACGGCGTATTGCGTTTAATTTTTATAAAATACAACGCGTTTAATAAATTCGAGTACGACGCATCTTTCCCCAAGATACGGCGTATTCTGTTTTTAATAAGAAATTTTTCTAAACCCTAACGCCATACGACGCATCTGTTCTAACAGATACGGCGTATTTTCTATTTAAATTAAAAACAGTTTTTCGAATTATTAAACAGAAGCGACGCATCGATCTTTATCGATACGGCGCATCTACTAAATCAAAAATCTTGTATTTTGAAACGTAATGAAAATACGGCGCATTAGCTTTTGTTAATACGACGCATTTAATTTTGATAAATATAATCGATTTTTGATAATTTAAACTTGATACGGCGCATTCTAATTCATAAGCGGTGTATCTGTTTTCTGAATAAAAGTCTGATTAAATTTTAACGTAATAAGATACGGCGTATCCAACTTTCTGAATACGGCGCATCGTCCGCAGATATCAGCCATTTTTATTCTTTATATTCGTTTCTAAATTCATTAATTTCTCTTTTAGCGAACAGATCCTACTGACGATTTTACCTATGATGACAGGTTTTGCTATGGAAGATATGTCAATGAACGGATATCTTGCTAAGGAACTTATGAAAGATAAGCTCAATGAAAAGTCCCGCACCAAAAAGCCGTTAATTCTGGAAAGTGATGACGAGTGTGATAACTATGAAGTTAGCTTGAGCAAGTTCCCAGCATTAAGCATTACTAAAAGCTCAGAATTGGAAAAGGAACTCTTGCTTTCGGATTCATTCGAAAATTTCAATGCTATTACTTGCAACTTACCTACGATCAATGCTTTACTCAAATCCGTATCTCAAACCAACATGCCCTTCTACTCAGTGGAAGTTTATGAAGATGTCAACTTCAATGTACCCACGATTGATGCCGATTTATTTTCTTGGGAAACTCCTCTTGAAGCTACTTATATGGAATTCAAACGCTTATGCAATATTGAAGATGGGATATTCTCTTATGATTTACTAATGAGCTACACTGAAGATGAATTGTTACTCTTATGGCCTATCATTGAATCTAAAGGATTAACTTGGACGACTATCGAAGAAAAATATGGGAAATTCCAAATTGAATACATGAACTCAGCAAATGCAGTCAACAAATCGAGCAACAAAAGCTATGGTAGAGGAAATATCCAACCTATACAAACTTCTTATATGCCTTATTCCGAACAGTATTGGGGATTAGATAAAAGCAATCTGGATGATGAAAGAATTTATGCTGAATCAGAGATACTGTTTCATAAAAAGTTGGTAAGGTTGATGGATATCTCTTTAGAAGAATGGCTTGAACTTAAATACGGTGATCCAAATTTGCTCCTACGAATGAAGTCAAACGGATTGTGACCTCATGGTTGACACGAAGTTTTAAAGAACAATTTAATGAGTTCATGGAGATAAGGAGGAAAATGATTGGTAATACTAGCTTTGACGTTAACTACGATCCTAACAATGTTGATTTTTCAGATTGGTTAGCTAGTAAGTTCAATAACCATAAGATCATGGACCGAGCTACTAAAGATGTGTTATGGGTATATTGGATGAGAGGGGAAGATGAGGAAGTAGAAAGCAACAATGGATCATCACATGACGATTCAACGATCGAGGAAGGCATTGAAGAATTGTTCAGCATAGACATTGATGTGTTCAATTATGAGACACCCTTGTGCAAACAATTCAAAGAATTTAATTAACTTCTTCAAATCGACGCTGATGTGCTAACTGGAGATCTACCAGGATTCAAAACTTATGATGAGTTCAAAAACACCTGGTACTACGAATGGAATGACCAGATACTATGGGTTTGGGATAAACCATGGGAATTTGGGCATATTAATCACACTTGTAAACCTTTCCGTTTCAAGGATGGAAGTAGTGAATGGCCAACCTGTGATTGGAAGAATGATGGAACCTGCAATGGGGGAAGTATAATTGGAATGAAACGAGTTGGAAACGATGTATACTTTGAAGACAATGATTGGTATGAAAAAGTTGAAGACTCCCCACGTAGAGCAGAGGCTTTGCAAGAAAAAGGTAGAATCAAATACTTAAAAGAACTAAAGGGAGCATCGAATACTACTTTCTGGGAATGGGTGCATAGAAAATGTGATGATTACACAAGGCTTAATCGACGCTTACAATGGGAATTGAAAAGAAAGTGGGACGAGACTCAAGATTATTATCAATCCATTAACTTGGTTAATTATTATCCCTATGATAATAACGATGAGTCACGAGGAAAATTAATTGATGAACTTGATGACTATTTGAATAAGGATCCTTATTTCAAGTTTGTTGATAAAGACGAAGAAGAATTCATCGAGAGAAAATGTCGACTACTTGGGATCACTTATAATAACCCACCCATGATAATTTCTGAAAAATTTGAAGTCATCAAATACTCTTTGGGACCATATGAGGAATATGTTGCGACGAAGACCAAAGAATATATTAGATTAAGTCGAACGGAAGAAAATGTTGCGGAGCTATACGGTAACATCTTTCGGATGAAAGAAGAAGGATGGCACGTAACAAGAACAAAATAAGGAGCTGAACGTGAGTCTAACTTGAAGACTCTGGAATAAAGACAAGTGCTGACCGGGAGACAACCCGAAGGAAAAATTTTTACTTTTCTGTTCTGTGTCGAGTCTGTCAGACCTGCAGAAGATGCGGCGCATCTCCATCATAAGATGCGACGCATCACCTGCACTGGTCATATCTTATTTCATTTTCTGCATTTTTATTTTTGACTTTAAAACTTTCTGTCAGTTTATTTAATGCGGCGCATCCCTGGTTAAGGATGCGACGCATCTTTTATTCTGATTCGTATTTATTCCAGGCTCGATACGGCGTATCTTCTTCCATAAGATACGGCGTATCGACTGACCTGATGATTTACAGTTTAATTTTTTAGGTTTTATTTTTACTAACTACTAATGTATTATGCAAGTTTGAACCTTCTTAACTCAGGTGTGTTAAAGTCCAAATGGTATTATAGATTCCTGCATTTTTGTGGATACATCATTTATGAAGCTTAAACGTTCTCATCCACAAGAAAGTTGATTTTTGCTCTTATACGAATAATGGAGGATCATACCGAGCAAATCTCAGGGGAGTTTTTCTGTTCTAATTCTTTTATTTTCCAGTTTTTAACCTTTGACACAAACAACGAGGACGTTGTTTAACTTAAGTGGGGGGATGGATAATTAGAACACTTACTTGTCCTAAACTTTTTCAAAATATGCTTAAAATGCGCTTAATATATCAAAATTTAAAATTTTTTTTAGCATGTTTTTGTTTAAAGTCTAAATTACATAACCGCACACATAACTCTATTCTTTCAAAAATATTAAAACTTTAGTGTGTCGGTGACTTGTAAACTTTAGAACTTGGCTTGTATACTATTCGAGACCACCATAATGAGTATTATCTATATAATTGGAGTGACTTGTCTAAATTGGTAAATTTCTAGGATTACACCCAAATAGCCTTTATATGTTATGTGATATTAACTAACTACACTGGTTAGTTAACCCCCGTATAAACCCTTTGTTTACTCTCACTTTTAGAGTAAGATACCCCTAGAAAAACCCTCAGATCCATTCCTTTCGTTTCTTACACCTTTGTTATAATGTTTCGATACACCCTTACACCTTAGCCTACCCTGTAGATTAAAATCCGTGGTTAATTGCTTTAGGCAAAGTGTGTTTCCTTACATTACCTGTGTTCGCGTGCGTAATTCATTATCTTTGGTTAGGTCGGGAAATTGCACAATGCAATTGGTATGAAAGTAAATATTGTATAACTTTTAGTTTATTTTTCGTGTGTTTGCTACTTTCACTATTACAGTTATTTCTGAAAGTATGAAGAGTATGGAAAAATTATCCGGAAAAATAGTGATAGAAAAGTTGTGAAATTTTACACATATATTTTGATGTAAAAAAAAATCGAAAAAAAAAGAAAAGGAAAAGAAAAAGGAAAAGTTGGAAGTTTGTTTTAACCAACTTATGTAAAGTTTTGTATTAAGTGGGAGATATCACCACTATTTGTTGTTGTATATTATATTTATGGATTGAATGGGAGTTGGCTGTTATGGGAACGCCAACTAAGGTTATTCTTTGATTGAGATTTTGTTGAGTATAATTCGTGTCTACCTAAAGCGTGTGTTTCAAGTGTTAAAGCGTGAGTTATTCAATGATATGAGTCTTATTCATGGGATGGTTGGGAAAATGATTAACCACACTTAGGATTTTAATTTATCTGTTTTGTTTATTTTTCATTTTACATCAATTTGTATCCCAAATATTATCCATACCATATATCATTCTTCATCCAAACCTTTGATTTATTGAGATTAGGGATTTGAGCAATCTTAAGTATCGTAGTCGTGGATTCGGCTATGTATTTATGATTTTGTCGCCCTTTTTGATATAATATTATTGGTGAAGATTACTTGGTCCTATCTTTAGCCCATTCGAGTTAAGGAATTGAGCAATTGCAAGTATCGTGGTCGTGGATTCGATCATGTATTTGTAATTTTGTCGCCTTTTCTGGAATATGAGATCAATAGAGATTAAAAAGGATGATCAACCCTTAACCAACAAACCCTTTTTACCGCTTTAGACTTGTTACTCCTTGGCTTTAGTGGGGGGGGGGGATGCGTATACTTGCCAAGCCTATGATAGAATATTCGTCACGACTAAGCAACTAAACGATTTAGAATTGTTTTACATTAAAAATTATTTTGGTTTCTACTTCGTTAAGTGTTTGGTTGTGTGATTATGACAAAACGAATACGTGCTTAAATATAAAAATAAATCCTAATATCTTTTAGGATACATTTTCATATGATTAATTCTAAGGTTTACTTGGGGACAAGTAAAGTTCAAGTGGGGGGATATTTGATGAACTCAAATAAGTACATTTTATTATCATCATTTATCCTATTTATTTGACTTGTTTTATTATATTATATATGAGAATCGATACATTAATGTTTACTTTAGTAATTCTCAGGTAAAAAACAAGCATTATGTGAAACTTGGCGATTTTGGACTAATTATGGAGCAAAACAAGCGAGATGTCAAATGTCTACTGAAATCCAGAAGATGCGCCGTATCTCACTCAACAGATACGACGCAATATCATACTTAGATGAATTCGAAGACCATTGCCTGACTTTGAAGAATGCGCCGCATGCAATTCTGTCATGCGCCGCATATGAAACTTTTGTCAAAGAAGAAGATCAAGCTCGTTCTACTCCAGATACGCCGCAATATACTTCTAACATACGACGTATCACTATCAAGATTTCACCAGTTACAATCCAAGACAGCTAAAGTACATGCGCCGCATACAAAGATCAAGTTACGCCGCATCTGAAGACGGTGTACGAATATTCCAGAATATATTAATCTTGGACCCCACGCGAAGTTAAGTCAATGCGCCGCATCTATCAACTCAATGCGCCGCATCGATCCCTCAGACAGAAACTATAAATACCCCAAGGTCAGACGAATTTAAAAGACCTTTTATATAACCCTAGAGCCGAATTCAGACGACCAAGCAGCACAAGACACACCTCAAACAAAGATACAAGAGCTGTAAGAAGGTCCTGCATGTATTCAATTCATTAAGTAGTTTTGTTTTATTGTTTTAGTACACTTTAATTCATCAGGATTGTTGGGCTTGTGTCATGTGACTACGGAAGATCATGCACTCCCCTTAATATTGCTTTCCCATTAATTAAAGTTTATATGTTGATGTCTTTGGTGACTTTTATTAGTGCATTGATAACCTCTGTGTCTAGCTGAGTCTTGCTTGGGTCGCCATGCCCCTTCCTCGCCTATTTATTCTAGCGTCTCTAGAAAAGTAGGATAGACATAAGTAATCATTAAGGGTTTACTCGCCGATAAGATTAGAGCCAACGAGAAAGGTTTAATTATATACACTTCATATAAAACTAGCAATAAAACAAGTGACAAGCTATTTAATTATCAGGACAGGTCTTCTTATTGTCTCGAGTATCTATCTGTGTACGTGTGTGCTAATCGCTGATTCGTGCTCATTAGTTTAGTTTTCTATTTAATTATAACCAAACAAGTGCCAGTCTCTCAGGCTGAACCCCCTTGCGTTAGATTCGGTTGTATAACTAACTTAGGATATTAAAATACTTATTAGAATAACTAGATAATATGTTCCACTCTTAGTGATCGACACTCTGCTTACCATTATATTCATACTGACCGGGTAAACTGCTCGTTAAGTGTGTGTGTTATTGATAAGTCGGCTAAATATAAATTTAAAACTTGAGTAGGCATTAATACTGCTAAACCGCAACGACACATCACGCGCATCAATATCCAACAATATCAAAACATCTTTAATAGTGTGTCCAACTTTTCCAGAGTTTTTACAATTTAAATTTGTAACACCCCCAAAATTTGGATTTTGCGGAAGCATACATGTTTGGGTGCTACTAAATCGATAATCACAACACAAAGATATAGAGAACGGATTAAAAATCTATTTTAAAATAGTTTACATTTCCAAAGTTAAATGACATATATCAAATTCAATTCAATTAAAACAAAGCCCATCTAACATGAATGTCCCAAATCAGAGTTTAACGCATGAGCAAAAACATTTCTAGAAAATTATGACCGATGCCATGCCCTGCCTTCAATGAATACAATCTCAAACACCTGAGAAAAACATGCTAAAAGTCAGCTAACGCTGGTGAGTTCATAGGTTTAAAGTAAATAAGCACACATGGACCATAGCAAATAATTCAGCAAACACACTCTAACTGTATGCTAACACTAAGCTCATCCAACCGAAACTAGACAAACAATATGCCAAGCTGGCATAGCAAACAAGGGTGCCCGCGAGTGTTAATCCCCAGACACTCGGCAAAATCCGACATGGTATACGTTCGCGTTGACCTGCCGGGCCAACCGAACGGGGGAGTCACCCCCAATAGATCTATTTATATCATACGTGCTTCCCAGCAGGAATTGACGATTGATGATAGTGGGCGCAATGGGATTCAAACATACTTAGGTTATCCTCATACTGGTGTGTATAAAAACAAAATTCAATTTGGTCCATGAAAAAAGTTTTGCATGTTCCTCACCCCAAGGTTTATAAAACAATACATATAAAAATGGGGCTATAAACTCACCTTAATAATAATAATCTGCTAGTCAACAATAACTCAGTGCAACCGCTCCGACACGCGACCTAGATCAGTATCGTAAGTCTTAGTGCAATATTCGTGTTTTAAACATTTTAACTCAATTGAAAAGTTTACAAGTCTTAGTGTGTTTGTGTATTTCTTGCTTGCTGTGTGGTAAAGTACGTTTCAAAAGTGGTTTTTCGTTTAACTCTTTAGTTATGGCTCTGTTGAAAGTGTTAGGAGAATTAACGTGTGACGGGGACATCCGTGTGTCGTAGTCATCGTCGAAAAATACATAAGTAATATATATATCTTATATATATTAGATAAAGTTTTATAATTAAGTACTTAATTAATTTAGCTTTGTAATTAATTAAATAAATATTGGTGAGTTAATATAATAAATGTATTATATTAAAGTGTAATTCAATAAAAGGTGGTGATAGTGGGGTATTGTTATATTATAAATAATATAAGTGTTTATAATATAACGATAATTATAAAGAGAAATTATCATAAGTAATTAATTTAAGTAAAATTAATTAAAGGTATAAGTGTATAAATATATGTAATTATATTTATAAGTCTAAAGAATTCTAAAATATTAATTTGGAAAAATTAATATTTTAATAATAAAAATAATATGTTTCGTCCTTTAGTCATCCGAGGTCACCAATGGGCCGAGAAGCCCAATGTGAGCCCGTAAGTCCATTCTTAGCTCGAAAACAAATGAACCTTTTTAGTTTACATTTTATTTCGCGTTAAATTTCAAATAATCAATTAAGCACATCATATAAGTCGTTTGGTCAAAAAGTCAATATAAGCCGAAAGTTTGTTGGGCTCGGCCCAAACCTTGTCGAGGTGAAATAATAACCAAAACCCAAACTAAAAATCAATACGTTATAACTCATTCCGATAAGCCGTAAAAATAAACAATAGTCCAAAAATTACACAATTTCACCATTAGAGACAAAACTTTATGTTTTTCAAAACCCCAATAATTATTTGTTTTTCAAGTATGTCGATTTGTATTAATTTCCAAATTAGGGTTTCCAATCCTTAGCAAATCAAGTAATAACTCAAATTAAGCATTTGTATCATCAAGGTAACGTGTATTTAGCTTAAATTTACCACAAAAGCAAGAAAAATATGAAACATATATGTATGTGTAGTGTCGTACGTATATGTATATATATGAACACATTTCATAAATTTTCAAGATTAACCAAATGACACAAAAGACTACATAACATCAAGATCTAGACCAAAATAAACGTGAAAGTACAAAGTTTAACAAAGTTTGAGAATCCTCACAATGTTTTGATGGTGTACGTGGGGTAGCAAGACCAAAGAAGACCCAAATGGTGCAAATTTTACCGAAGAAACGTTCCAAATCAACCCGTGAGCTCAAAAGTACAACCCGATTTGTTATAACTTCAAAAATTTTTTGTAGATATTGATTTGAGTGTGTCGAATGGTTTGTAGAAGAGGAAGAAATAGAGAGGAAATTTTTAGATGAGAAAATGTGTGTGTGAAATGGTGTGTGTATGGTTTTAAGTAAGATACAAAACCTATCATGTCATAATAAGTTAAAAATGATGAGATAATCTTTGTTGTTATGTGCCATGGGCGGCAAACCAAAGAAACAAGAGGGGGGGGGAAATTTATTTTCGAGTCATGTTGCGTATTTTGTGTGTCGGGATTAGTTAAAATGCTCTCATAGAGTCCCGGTTTGACATTTTTGGACATGTACTTGTTGGGTTCTATATTTCGTAGATTTGATAATACAAAACAAGAAGAATGAAACATGAAGAATACTGAAATGATAAGCAAAATAGTGCACCAGTTAAGACTGCTAGTGCAACAGTTAGAACTGCTAGTGCAACAGTTAGAACTGCTAGTGCAACAATTAAGACTGCTAGTGCAACAGTTAGAACTGCTAGTGCAACATTTAAGACTGCTAGTGCAACAGTTAGAACTGCTAGCACAAATGAAGCTGCTGATCAGTGAGTCATACTACTGCCGGATGGATAAGGATGAAAAAGATATTTTGTATTTGAGTCAAGTATATCAAGTAGATAATATCTAGATATGTTATCAGTCAACAAAGTTGTAAAACAAGATACATGTTGTATCTTAATGACTGACACATAACAAGCAAGTAGTAGACCAAGTCTTATCAACTTTGTAATGATCTCCTTTGTACTATAAAAGGGAGATCACATCCTTAGATAAAAGTGTGTGTCACTGTGTCACTATGTGAACACCAAGGTGATTTACAAAGACTCTAAAAGAGTGCTTAGAACTAAAACACCAAGTGTGTTCAAATGTAATCACCAAGAAAGAGTGTGTGTGGGAACATTAGACATGGGGTCTAATGTTGTTTATTTTTGTTAAGCCTCAAGGATCATTGATCCCTGTTAGAGTGTAACCGTATTACTAATGATCAAGTAGTATTGGGGCTGAGTTTAATAACAAAGAGAAAGTTTGGCAAAACCTTGTTGTGATAGTATTGTTTCTTTCATAGAATATTCCGTCAATATTATCATCATGCTTTTCATAGACAAAATCCTAGATCAAAGGTGTAACAACCTAGAGTCCATAAACGGTCACGTAACTTATTTTAGTAGATGTAAGTTGCTCTAAAATAAGTTTCCACAGTACTCGCAAAATAAAGTTTTTTTTATCGACGTTTTTATCAAAATAGTAATAAAATATTATTATTTACTCAGAAATGTATTTATTTGACTTCTACCATATCTACTGTAGTGTCGGTTCGCTTGTGGGGTTGCTTTTCAGTAAATACGAGAAAGTTTCTCGGTTAAATACGAAACTTGTCAGTAACTATCAGAAATAGAATAATTACGCTTCCTGACAAAAAATAGACCTTTTCAGCAGTGACTGTAAGCTACAGTATGCGGGACAGCTCCCCAAAAATATACAGAAATGCTCAGAAACATGCTGTTACGCATAGAAATGCGCAGTTTAAAAATAATAAATAAATATTTATTATTAACTTAAAGTGTGAAAATTAGCATTTGTCACAAAATTCAAATTAGGACCTCTATTGTTACCGCTGGTATTACCACTAGTATTACCATTATTATTAAACTTTTTGTTATCAAACCTTTTAAAACCATTGTTAGAACCACCAGAATTTCCAGTATTTGAAAAATTAGTTTTAGAATTGAAACTGTAAACTTGATTTTTAGAAGCAGAAGCAGTTGAAGATGAAGGAATCCCTCTGTGGGATTCTTCCCTAGAAACAATAGTAAAAGCATCTTTAACATTTGGTAAAACTTCTCTAGTCAACAAACTGCTTCTGATAGGTTGATAAACATCATTCAATCCCATAAGAAATTGCATAAGTTTCATAAGATCATTATGTTTAGAAACATCTTCTCTAGCAGGACATGTACAATTAAGCAATTTAGTCAAAATATAAACTCTCTCCACAAAGAATTAAGCTTATGATAGTATTTAGAAACAGATAGATCTCCTTGTTTAAAACTATGTATTTTCTGCATTAAATTGAACACAACAGATCCATCTAACTTATCATAAGTTTCTTTCAATTCAGTCCAAACATCAGTAAACCAACCAGTAAATAGAGAGAAACAACGGAAGAAACAAGAACCAAAGAACCAGAACAATAATCCCTAATTAAGCCACAAAATTAGGGTTTCAAGATCCAAACCCTAATTTACCAAACCAACCAGCAAATCACCAGATCTAAACCAAACCACTAGCAAATCACTAGATCTGAGCGTAACCAAATATAATAATAAAAAAAAATACCAGAACAGACCAAGATTCAACAATAATATGTTGAATCAACCAGAAAACCAGTTAATTTGAAAAACCCCCAATCTTTAAGTCGAAACCCTAAAAAATTTAAAACCCTAGAAAAAACAATTAACCACCCTAGACAACCTGGCTGTGATACCATGTACAAATAATGAACAAGATAGCAAAGAACTCAACCAACCTCCCCTTGGTTCAATTTTATTAATAAAACGTTTATAAGAGTTTACAAAGAATATAAGATTAATCAAACGATTACAAATCAAACAATAACCAAACTAATACTGGATCACAAACTGTGATCAACCAAACGTTTACAGAGAGCAATAAAATGAAGACAAGAATTATTGAGAGAAACTGTGTGAGAATATGATGATTAAAAGTGAGAGATACGTCTTAGGGTTTGGCCTTTATACTCCTTCAACACCGACTTGCAGATAAATCCCTTGACCATTGCACTTTAGTCCCTTGACTCTTATTATTAAATACATGTACAAACACAAACATACAAAACAAGTCCCTGTACTAGAGACTGAGTTAGAAACAAGTTTCCATTGTACACGTTAGACCCCTGTACCATGGATAAAGTTTGATAATCTCAACACAAACCGACCAGATATGAGAAAACAGATAGTACATGTTCAACAACAAAGACCCAAGCATAATGGATTTAGGTCCGAGCCGGGTGTTTGGCTAAGCTTATATGACGGGCTTACGAGCTTAAGCTTATTTGTGTCAAATAAGTCTAAACCAAGTGTTTGGTTAAGGTTAAATGAGTGAGCTTATTAGCTTATATAAAAAGTTTTTGATAAGCTTCAAAAGTGTAGCTTTCACAAAAAGATTTATATAACATGCTACAATAAAAAATTACAGTTTTACTTTCAATTATATTCAATATAACATTTATATTTATCAACCAATGCTCTTTTTAGTGATTTATCAACATAAGTTAAATTAAACATCAGAAGTTATCTGTTTATTAAACATAAGCTAATCTAAACATTAACATAAACTTATGAATTTATGATATATAAGCCATAAGATATTTATATAAGCGTAAGTTCAATTTAGGTTAAAATAAACAAATCACAAACATGTTTCTGCACTTTACTTTAAACATTAATATTAACTAGACGAGTACCCATGCATAGCAACGAAATTTTATAGCGACAGATAGTTTTAGTGATAAAAAATAATTTATCGGTTATAAACGAAAAATAATAAAAGTTTAAGAAATTAGGGATTAAACATAATGTTTGAAACCCGGGTGGTTCAACCGGTTGAACCGTTCCGGTCGAAAAACGGGTCAATTTAAACAGGTTCAACCCGACGGGTTGGGTCGAAAAAAGGGGTCAAATTAAACCGAGTCAACCCGCCGGGTTTGAAGCGTCCTGGGTCAACCCGGTCTTCGATGTGTATTAATAGTTTCGTTTTGAAACATATGTTTCAACATTTCCTTTTATAGTTTCAACATTTCCTTTATTGTGATGTTTTAATTTTTTTCTTACCTAATATAAAATTTTCAACATTTCACATATTGACTATTTTGCTTTTGGCTATGTTTGGCAAAAGTAGCTGTGAGCAGTAGCAGTAAGCAGTAGCAGTGAGCTGTGAGCTGTAGCCACAGCTCACTGCTCACCGCTCACAGCTTCTTAAAGAAGCATTGGAAAAATGAGCTTTCCTAAAAAATAGCAAAGCTCGCCGCTTTTTTGCCAAACGAACACTAAAAATCAAAAAACTCATTGCTCACCGCTCATCGCCTCAAAAAGCTCCAAAAAGCTCTGGACCAAACATAATATGTTTGTACATCATACACCTAAATAATTTATTTAAAATAGGAAAACATAAACATTGACATGCAGTATATCTAACAAAAAAATTAGAAGATATGACAAAATCAAAGTAAATACTAGAATTGAAGAAAATATATATATAACATTAATTACCGGCTCTAATATTATTGTTCACATTTTCATTTTAGGTAGGCCTAAATTAATCTTCTACTACTAAAAATAGATAACGTAATTTAATCAAGATTACTAAATCACCATTACTTGAAATTGTTATTACAAAGTTTTATTAATTAGTTAATGGTAAAATTGTTAAACTACAAAAAATAAAAATAATAATAATTATATTTTTCTAAGTGTTTGTTTTTTGTTTGTGGGGTAGACAATTATTTCGAGAGAGTAGTAAATAGGAGATAAATTAGGTTAGTGAAAACGTAAACAAAGAGAAATGGAAGCCCATCAAAAGATTATTATGTCAAGTTCCCAAAATACATACAGTAAATAAAAACACAAACCCAAAGTGAAGAAAGGGTTTCTCACTTTGAATCCCCTCCTCATTATTCTCTTTATCTTCCCGCCAAAAAGAAGACAAAACATCATCATCGTCATCATCATCAGTGGGGATGTCTTTCTGGGGTATGTTTGATCTTAACTATTTCTTTGTTACAAGTAACTAACGAATGATTTTTATTTATTTATTTATTTATTTTTCTTTTTGTTGAAAAAATAACAAAAAGGGGTTTACTTAAAGCCTAATGAAGCTTACACTCTGCCGCACAATCATAATGATCCTAAAATACTTCGCATCACTCAGGTTAATTCTCATTTACAAGCTTCTTTTTCCATTAAAATAACTTTACTTTCTTATTTCTACTCTTTTAGTTATTCCCGCTTATGGCTTACTTGATTTTGAGCTTATGTTTCATAAGTTCACTTTTTATGGCTTATTTTGCAAAGTTTTATATTATATAAGATCTTTATGCATGACATGCATAAATACATATAACCCCGAAAGTTTCGAAATAAGCCACAAATAGTGAGTTTATGAAATATAAGCCCAAAACCAAATAAGCCATCAGCCCGAATTGAAACAAACACCCCTAAGTAATATTTTTGATTTTCTATCTCAATTATTTTAGAAAAAATAAATGGCTTTTTTTTTTCTTCATCTTTAGAAATGTATTGAGAATTTAGAAAACTTGTTTAGATGAGATTTTTTTAGAAAAGTGAAAAGGAAAAATTTGTAGAAAAGTGTAAATAACTCTTTTCAGATTTTTAAATAAATTAATGACTAAACATGTTTTCTATCTTCTTCTTTTTTTTTTTTTTTTTTTTTTTTTTTTTTTTTTTGATATTTTAATAAAAACCTGTTCTAGGAAAGTGTTATACTTTACTTTTTACTAACTAAACACACCTGTTTTAGTCCACCGAAATTACTAATAATAAATAAAACAGCACATTGGCAAAAGTAAAACGGCTCTATATATAAAGTTATCAGCTTGTATTGTAAGAATAAAAATTTAATTGTAATTTGTTTTGGCTGCCAAACAGGCTACCCTTGGAGATGCTATACGTACTTCACCAGCTAGAAGCACAGTAAATTGTTCCATAGGAGATAAACCAGAAATAGCTATATGTTCTTTATCCGTATCACACTTGACTTGTTGTCAACTAGACCTCGAGTTTCACGAATCCCATGATGTCATTTTCTCCGTCAAAGGCCCACGAGGCATTCATCTTGCTGGTTATTTCGTAACTCCTGCTGCTGATCATCTTCGTTTAATGTGTGTTTTCCAACAACATATACAAATCGATCAAAATTGCAAAATTGTGTATCTTTGACTATCTATCGGTTTGAATAATGTGATCAGGAACGATGGCATTGAAGTTCTTAATGGTGATGAAGTTCCCGAGAAAACACAATGTGGACTTCTTCAAGAGAATAGGTATCACCTTTTTTTGGCAAAAATTCCAAATGACAAATCAATATTATAAATTATTACGTGAAAGGTCAAATGTTTTGTGGTTAGACTAATGTGGGCAAAGTATTTATATCAGTGCTGTATTGTTTTGATGAATCAGTGATGCAATTGTAAAGAAAAAAAAGAAGAAGAGAAGCAAGAAGAATAAGAAAAAGAAAGCGAGTACCATAGAACCTACAGCCAATGGATATGTTAGTGATACAGATAGTGAAATGTTACAATCAAGACTAACCAAACAAAATGGGTGAGACATTAATGTATAGCTGTTTATTTTTACTCATCGTATAGTGGAGCTTTTACATTAGATAGGTAGCCCAACATGTGTTCATATCTTGTATTTTGCATGATGATTGTATATAAAAGGACCTTACCGACTAATAACTTTGAAAATTTTAACAGTTCCACTAATGCTTTAGAAAGAAGCGAGGACAAGGTGAAGGAGAAAAGGAAAGCGAGTACCATAGAACCTACGGCCAGTGGATATGTTAGTGCTACGGAGGATGACAAGTTTGGCTCAGAATCAAGAATAATTAAAGAAAATGGGTGAGCCATAAATTCATAGCTGTCTATTTTTGCTCATCTTATAGTGGAGCATTTAAATTGAATTGGTAGCCCAACTTGTGTATATATCTTGTACTCCGTATTATGTATGGTGATTTTATATAAAAGGACTTTACGGGTAAAAAACTTTGAAAATTTTGAACAGCTCTACTAATGCTCTCGAAAGAGGCGAGGACAAGGAGGAGAAGAAGAATAGGAAAAGGAAAGCAAGTACCATAGAACCTACAGCCAGTGGGTATGTTAGTCCTATGGAAGATGATAAGTTTGGTTCAGAATCAATAATAATTAAAGAAAATGGGTGAGACATAAATTTACAGCAGTCTGTTTTAAGTCTATTATGTATAATTGTACATAAAAGGACTTAACGGGCACATAACTTTATAATTTTGAACAGTTCTTCTAATGCTCTTGAAAAAAGTGAGGATACGGTGGAGAAGAAGAAAAAGAAGAGGAGGAAGAAAAGTATATCAAGTAAGGATATCATTAATGGCTGAATGCTTAACCTTTGCAATATCTGTTTAAGAGTAAACTAAACCAAAAATCGTATAAACTATGTCGTATAATTTGTTTAACAGAAGAAGATTTGTTGGCTTTGACTTTCGACTGATTATGTCTTCTTTTTAAATTCTTGCTAGAGCACAGTTTGACTAATGATAAGAATCCTAGCATGGGGGACAGGAATGGAGATAATCCAAGTTTGGCAATCGAAGGTCAACCTCCGGAAATGTCAAGTAAGATAGCCAACCTATGATTTTCAGAAACATTATATGCTAGTTTTAATCAACACATGAAACACATATTTTTTTTCTTTTTCTTTTTTCTGAATACTAATTTCAAGTGACTTGTTATATGATCAGAGACGATTCTCGTGGAATGTGAAGTCAAGGGAGCAGGAGCGAAAAGCAAGTAAATTTTTTAGATAAGCGGATCAGTTTAGAGAGTAACAAGGCAAGTATAATTTTGTGATGAAGTTTCACTTCAATTTTCTTTTGTGGATCAAGAAGAAACACGATTGCCCTCCAGTTGTTTTTATGGTTAAGATTTGAGGGCAGTTTGGTCCAAAAGTGACAACCTTGTTTCCAGAAATCACTATCAATAGATGGTTTGGTTGGTTGTATATCTCACAAATTACTTAATTCTTCTCAATCCTCAAGTAGACAAGCAACCGGGAAATATTAGTATTTTATTCTCGTTTAATAATTAAGTAACAGTTTGTTATATTTTGGTTGCAAGTATATTAAAAAAAAAAGTTAGTGATAGTAACTCAACCAAAGGTTGATGTTATGTGTAGGAATGAAAAGGATATGATGGTGATGGTTACTAGAGAAAAAAGTACATTATTAGAATTGCTAAATTTAGATACAGAATTTCTACCGAAACATGCGACTGTTCAGAATACAAAATACCCATTTGCTACAATGGTAGAATAAGAAGATATTTGCGACTGTTCAAATTTTTTTCAACGGATCTTTGATATTTTCTAAATTGTGACATTCTGAAATAAAAGGGGTAAAAGCTTTATTGATGCTTAGTGATTTTTTGTTTTATGTCAGTTTGTCTTTCAGTCTTCAGGAAATTTTAAACCAGAAACTAGTATAACTTCTCGTGTAATATAATGTTCCTTCTGTATTGAAGAAAAATGCATGTTTTGACTTCTGAGGTCATACTTCAACTATTTAGATCTGAATCTAATATGCACCTTTACTCACTGTGAAATCACCGGCCCTATTCTATATGTAGTATCTGTTACTAAGTTTACTTTAGTTAATCAAGTTTTCTCAAAAAGTTTATGTAGTATCTGTTACTAAGTTTACTTTAGTTAATAAAGTTTTCTCAAAAAGTTAAGAATTCATAGAGGTTTCGAAGTTGCAAATTTGGTTTGGTTGACCCCTAGAGTCCAACACTGTAATTTTTTTTTGTTGCAGCAGTTAAGTTGTTGCTCTTCTTTCACAACTGACAGTCTGACACATGCAATCAATTCACATCTCTGGTAAATATTTCACATATTGGGCGGTTAATCGTTTATGTAGGGTATGTTTGGCACGGAGCAGTGTGGAGCATTTTGGAGCGGTGAGCAATGAGCATTTTGATTTTTAGTAGTCGTTTGGCAAAGGAGCGGTGAGCTTTGCTATTTTTTAGGAATGCTCATTTTTCCAATGCTTCTTTGAGAAGCTGTGAGAGGTGAGTGGTGAGCTGTGGCTACTGCCCACAGCTACCGCTCACAGCTCACTGCTACTGCCCACTGCTACTGCTCACCGCTACTTTTGACAAACACACCCGTACTGAAAAAGCGTGTCTTTCAGGATGGTTAATCCAATTACTGCAATAGCGTAATATTTTATGGGTTCTTAACTACAAATCTGACCCAAGTGTAATTAAGAGACTGAACACATTTCATGCAGAAGAATTAATATCTGCCCTGTTTCATTCTACTATAGATACACTATATGGAGGTAGCCTTGTGTGAGTCTATGCTAAATGTAATTCTGTTTTGTATCAGATTTTAGACAAACTATAACAGATTATGCAGAATGCTACTATACTTTTTCAGGTTTTTTTTTTAGTTGGTTTTGTCATAACAAAGATTGCATAAATACTAGAGTCGAGTTCCATAGTTCACCTTTGTGGTTATAAGTGGTTTATTTCAATGGAAGATATATATGATATGATAATATATTTCTTTCTTTAGACGAAACACAAGATGTATGGAGTGATATATTACAGCCAGGAGCTTAACAAACAGTCCATATTAAACATCATGTAGGATATTGAGTTCTATGCCTTATATTCATCTCGTGAACATAATTAAGTGTTGTTGTTGCATATCATGTTTAAGACATAAAATCATAGTCCAGGGTGCTGTAGTTAGCAATAATTGTTGATAGTGCTGGTTATAAAGACTAACATAATTGTAGTAACAAGAATAGTTTTGAATGATTGATTGATTGATTGAAGGGATACGCAAAATCTTTCCTTAAGATAATAACACTGCATTACTAATTCCTAGCATTTATTCTTGTTAACATTATATCTTGACTTAATATAATCGTAATTTTCCTAACTACTTCCATATCTGTTGTGTTTATAATATTTAGAAGATTTTTGAGACCAACATTTTTAAATAAAGATTTTTAACACACATACTATAATAAAGTTATCATCTACATACTTGAAATACCAACTACCAGGAGCACCCTTCAAAGTTTATACATTCATAATGGCGGACAAATCCATACGTATTAGAGTCCCAAGAACATTTGAATTAGAAAAAGCTGTATGCAATCATGGATTTTTCATGATGGCACCCAACCGTTGGAATCCTTCCAGCAAAACGCTTGTTAGGCCGCTACGATTACCTGACAAAAAATCTGTGACCGTCTCTATTAACCTACTTTGTCCAACATTCCTTATTATAACTGTCCTTGACTATGTTCATCATGATATTTCACCGTCTGATCATGAAGCTATTTCGGTATGTGTACACACTCCACTTTCGATGATACTAGATTTTTATTTATTTTTCATAAGTTACATCAAAAGTTTGTGTGTTTGTCTGTATGAAGGATCAAGTGAAGAGAATGTTAAGGTTGTCGACAGAAGGAGAGGAACATGTCAAAAGATTCCAGACCTTACACTCAGATGCAGCCGAAAGAGGGTTTGGTCGTCTATTTCGTAATCCTACATTGTTTGAAGATATTGTTAAAAGCATTCTCCTTTGTGGTTGTCGGTATGTTCTGTCTACAATTTGAATCAATCTTTTTTGTTTATATTATCAAAATACATAATTACTAATGTAAGACTAATGATAAAGGTCTTTATTAATATAAACCATTTGATCCTTGCAGATTCAAAGATACTTTAGAGATGGCGGAAAATCTTTGCCTCCTTACAAAACGGCCAGTAAGTGTTAAAAGAAAGAGAGGTAAGAAACCAGAATCCTCATTGGGTAATTTTCCGAGCCCACAAGAGCTAGCAAGACTCGACTTAAAAGATCTGGGCAAATGCTGTTTGGGATATAGAGGTGCGACAATTTTAAAGTTAGCAAAGGATGTCATGAATGGCAAGATCAATTTGCTTGACTTGGAGAATCTTTCTGATGCGGAAAAATTGTGTAACAAGTTGAAGGATATCAAAGGGATTGGTGATTTTGTTGCACATACTGTGTTGATGTGTATGGGCTTCTATCACAAAGTTCCAGTTGACTCTGAAACAATCAGACATATCAAACAGGTTCATACTTTAATCATCTTTCTTAACCTTTTCACCGCAACTACTCACTTTAATTTGATACATTTATCTTGATCAAGTTTAATTATACATTGGTGCGACATTAATAGAAATAAAAAATGAGAATTAGACTTCATTATCACACTAATAGATGCCAAGCCGGTTAAGAGATACTGTTTAATGTTTTACGAACTAATCATATGGAATATAATGACTGTCCAGAATGTGTATGGACCTAGGTGACAACATATTTACACTGATATGCGCTAATCATCAAGTAACTAGGTTAGTATATTTTCTTGCCCTTCGTATATCTATAACACATGTTTTAATTCATGGTGTCAGGTCCATCAAAGACAAGAGTGTTCGAAGAAAAATGTAGAGGCAATAGTTAAGGAGATATATGACAAGTATGCGCCTTTTCAGACACTCGCTTTCTGGTACCACAATTCTCCATTCATGTTAAATCCCTCGTAATATATCATATATGTGTGTGTATGTTTTGAGGCTTGACGTGTGTTTGATTTAACAAGGTTGGAGCTAGTCAAGTATTACGAGGAGAATGTTGGAAAGCTATGTCTACTGAAGGAATGTGATTATAAAAGTGTTGCCGGAAGCTTTATCAATAGACTCGGTTAATTCAATTCAAATTTTCTAAAGTTTGTTTTAGGATTGATTGATTAATTTGGTTGAAGCAACTTCAAATAATAACGAAGCAAATAAAATTGGGTTCGTCTTGTTCAAATGATTGTACTTTTTGTGACCAAATCTTGTCATGTTATATATTTCTACTATATAATCAAGTGTTCAGTGTTAACTGAATTAACTAATGGTCAATAAGATGCTCTTTAGGGTTTTGAATAGATTAAATTAAACTGTTCGTATCCAGTTAACTTGTTTATAGCACCACTATGGTGGTTTATAAACATGTTTAAAAGATATGAAGAGGTACATATTTAGTGGACGCCTATTTCATGTTTATTTGTTATGAATAGGTCAACAATTATAAAAATAATGAAATTAAAGTGTGTGTGTGTGTGGGGGGGGGGGGGGGGGGGGGGGGGGGGGGGGGTTGGTTCCACTAGCGGCCATCGATTAAAGCCAGAGATGACTAATCAAGTTATGTGCCACTTAAGAGGATTCTCATCAGGGCCGGTCCTGAGTTTTTTTATGCTTTGGGCGAGATTTTCGAAAAATGCCCCACTAAGTATTGTAAACACAAAATGCACTTAAACAAATGTCGAGACAAGACCCACAATCAACTTAATATAAATCGAACAACTAGTTAAGTATTTTACTTTATACAACAAATTTTAACATTTAAGTTTTTGTGACAAACTCATGATTTTTTGTCGGGTAGCACTAAAACAAATGTTGTTGGAATACTAGAATCATACATCTATAAACTAATAACCACATAATGAACATCAAAGCATGCACAGCGGATTGGATCTACATAACATATAATTAATTAACATAAAAACTAAATAGACGCGTACCTTTCCGATTCCTAGCAAGAACAAGGAATCACGTGCTCCAAGAACAATATAAACCCTAACTAGGGTTTAGGATGGATCGATCTAAGGAAGGATCGAATAGGGCAAATGTAACACCCCAACCCGACAAGGGTAAAAATGTCACAATAATGGTTTCATATCAGAACAAACACAAGCATATGACATAAATAATACAATTGAATTTCAATGGTTACAATGAAAAGTCTGAAACTACAAGGTTACAAATGAGATATACAATAATTACTAAGTCTGAATATAAGCTCTTCTAGTCATCTCTATTTATAAATAGCTATCAAGGTCTTCTAAGTCCAAGGTACTCTCCACTCATACCCAGCTTCCAAACTAAAACCTGCCGCAGGAAAAGAAATGCGGCTGAGCTTAAAAAGCCCAGTGAACAGATATAAAGGTAACAAGCAGTAATAATGGGATAGTGAAGTAAGTGAAACAATGCAAGGTATAACAAGAGTTAGGAAAGAATAAAAAGGTTATGCAGATATATCAAGAGTAAGAAATAGTTACAGTAGATAAGAGTAAAGGGAACAATAATCCCAACCCGAGCCCAAGTCAAATCAAGTCAAGTCAAGTATTAAGTCAAGTGTTAGGTCAAGTATGTATCCGGAGGGGTGACCTCGGGATACTAAGTACAAGGTTATAAGGTAAAGGGAAAAATAGTAATCCACTACGAGCCCAAATCAAATATCAAATATCAAATAGCAAGGTGTACGGAGGGGAGTCCTCGGTACCAAGTACAAGGTGAGGGGATACCTCCAAGGGGTGGAGTCATGAGCTCCCAAGATGTGAAAGACGTGTATCGCACACACCATCAGTCACCAAGTATAACAAGTCAAGTCAAGTCAAGTCAAATCTAGTCAAGTCAAATCTAGGATGCATCCATACGCCCCAGTAGGCCACAATGTCTTCCTCTACGTAACAAGTCAAGTATCAAGTCAGGGACGGGACAGGTCATCACTCTCCTGCCCTAGAGTCATGCCATCGGTGCATCAATGACATGGACATGAAACCCTCATGCCTAGTTATGGCTCGTAATCTCAAACTGTGGGTCAAGGGTCAAGTAAGTATCAAGTTCAAGTTCCAAGTTCAAGTTCAAGTTCCATATCAAGTTGTTCAAGTCAAGTATCCCATTTCAAGTGGTTCAAGTCAAGTTTCCAATTCAAGTATATCAAGGTTCAAGTCAAGGTTCAAGACAAGAGATCATAGCAAAGGTTCAATTTAAAAGTTCATTTAAAAGAAATCCTTTAATAATGGTTTTAGTAAAAATGATCTTTCAAAATAGTTTTCACAACAATGGTCTTTCAAAACAGTTTTTCATAAAGATAGTTCTTAAAAGTTATTTTCATAAAACTTTAGTAGAATTACATTTAAAAGTGGTATCGCATCATTTTAAAATAGCTTTTCTCAAAACATTTTCATATATAATTAAGAAAGTTTCCACATCCAGTTTTAATATCAAGTAAATCTTCTAGGTGTCCAAGGATTTGAATATTCAGGTCAAAGGTGGTGAACGAAGTATGTCAAGTATCAAGGGAACATGGCAAGGTTCAAAACAAGAAATCAAGGCAAGGGTTCCAAGCAAGGTTCAAATCAAGTGGATCATATCAAAGGTTCACAATACAAGGGGAAACATAGTAATGTTCACAAATCAAAGGGAGCATAGCAAGGTTCAAGCAAGTAAGAAAGACAAGAGAAAGAGTTCATGAGAAACCTGTGAGAAGGTCAAAATATCTGTACCTTATACCGCAAATGATAACACATCAAGAACTATAAAGGTCAGAAACAAACTCCATCTTCAGCGAATCTACACGAATACATGGTCGTCTTATTATTAATATCTTATTTAAATCAGATTTCTCATTTTAGTCGGCTTTTTATTTTTAGCAGGTTTCCAAGATTAGCAAGTTTTCATTTTTAGAAAGTTTCCTTACTTAGCAAGTTTCCAAAAATAGCAATTTTCCATAATTAGACAAATTCCATAAAGTAATTAGGTTAAGTCATTTATTAAATATTATTATGGGAATAGGGTTCATTTTAGCAAGTCTTGATAGCTTAGGGTTCATTATGACAACTTTCTATATTTTAGGGTTTCAAATGCAAATATGCCAAAGATAAGGTCTAAAGTGTAAATATTACAAGTTATTCATTTTAATCCATAAGTTTCCCATATTTACAATTCCAATCCTTTACTGATAATAATTTTACAAGTTACACCCTTTAGTTATATAAATTACAAATTAAACCTTATAATTAATTAAGTTATAATTTAATCTTTACAATATTCATAATTACACATTAAGCCTTCAATTATTCAAAATTACACATCACACCCCTTATATTAAGTATTATACGAATCAACCTTCAAATTCCAGAATTTACAAAACAAGTCCCTCAATTTTAATTAATTACAATCGATTTAACAATAATTACATATATTACCATTTAAACCTTTTTATTTACAAAACTAACATGTAATACCCCTATATTATAATTTTTTACGAGTTACCCCTGGTCCAAAACACATTACAAAAATAACCCCCAAGTTTAGAAAATTACAAAACACACCCTACACTTTTAAAAATCCAATCGGTATACTTTTAAAATACATAAACCCTAACCCTAATCTATCTAATCATTACCAATCATCAAAACATCATTAAAACATCATCATTACATCAGATCTAATCCCAAAACCCTAACCCTAGTCTCATTCGATTAGGTTTTTATTTTTTTCTTTCCTTTTTATCAAATCCGATTGAACAAAAACTCAACAAAGGTATTTTAGGCTTCAACAAATACAAAGATCATTTTTCCAGGATCATATGGCATGTATAGATATCAAATAAAGTAGGTTTGCAACCCAAAAAAATCGTATAGATTAATATAGGTTTTATTTACGTTTTGTTGTTTATAATTACCACGATTTGTTTTTACGTGCATGGTTCGATTTAGCTATTTTATTCAACTCATATACGATGTAAGGAACACAAGAAAAATACCAGATGAATTTTTTGAACGAGTGAATGAGTCGTGAGAGTTTTGTACTTCTCGGCTAGAACAAATCGACAACAAGAAAACTCCCACGATCAAACTATCGATCCAGCAACCTTGGAACGATTTTTAGCACCTTCTTTGATCTTGATAGAACCCAGGAAAAATATGAAAAAGCCTCCCAAAAATCGTGTATAGTGTGTGTGAGTTTTTTTTGGTTGATCGAATAGGGAATTAAGGATATATAAAAAGGAAACAAAATTGTGAAACCATGTATTTGATGAGGGGAGGCATGAATTTCGGTCCCTTGGTGATAAGAATGAGATAATCTCTGATTTTGATTGATCTCCTTATTTAATTTTGATACATATCTCCTTATTTAATTTAAAACATAAGTAACAAAATAATATAAATGTATTTTCGGCCAATATTGTAATTTAGGTGTGACAAGTAATTTTTTTGTACATGTAAAATATTAAAATGTTGTAATAAAAATTATCTTACTTCATATGCTGCTCATTTCCAAAGGTTTGGGATTTATTTGGTGTTTTATGTAAGTTTTAATTAAATTTAAAGCTGCAAGGGCATTTTGGTCATTTTGCATGTTTTGAAATTTTGGGTATTACAACTTCTTCCCCTCTAAAAGAAAAATTTTGTCCTCGAAATTTGAAGTCGCAAGTTAGACGAAGTCGTAGCAAATCGCAAAAGATCGTCACAACATTCTCCCGCCCGGGGAGGTTCTTCCAAAAAGGATCTTCAGACCAAATAGTTTCTCATGACTCAAATCAAAACAAGGTGGGTTTCAAAATTCCTAAGAAGGAGACAAAATGGGTTGATTCGGATCAAAAGGTCCATGCAACATAAAATGAACGATAGGTGAATCTTCAGAAAGCTCATATGGAATGCGAACAAAATTTTAAGTCAAATTAACTGTATCCACAGTAGAGAGCTCTATAAAGAGTTCAGGATTTATAACTGAGGTCAACAGAATGTAAAACGAGAGTCCAAATTCATCCAAATATCGAATGAACGAAGGCAGAGTATACGCATAGGTAGAATGAACCTAAAGTCTCACTAATCACGGATAATCCAACGGAGATCAAATTCTAGACTTCTTAGGTACTCCCCAAGATATCCTATGGCCACAATGAGTGCACGTTATATGGTGTAAGTATTATCACGTTGATCAGGTGTCATAATACTAGCACCACATAAATATGCCTTCATGATGATCATACTTTATCTCGAGTCGTGAGCAAAACAACCTATCTTAATCCACCTAGTACTTCTACAGTCTCAAAGGTCAACAAAATCAAATGTCATAGTCAAGAGGGAAAACAAAACTACTCGCAAGAGTATCGGAACCCCAGATTACCTAGCAGAAGTAAGGTACGCCGTCCACAAGCATCAGATCTTCCACCATTCGCCAAAATTCCCAAAACAAAGCCATCATCGAACATACGAAAAATAAACACGGAACTGAAAGGCTTCTAGGGAACTTAAATCATTAGAGGATTTTTTTATTACTATATAACGAAGCTTAAGTGAGTCAACGGAAGTGAAAATTAGTCGTCAATAACTTCGGCCTTCACAGAATCAATTCTTCCAAACATAAAAGGTCTGTTTCAAAAATCCGTTCATTCAAAACATCCAATCTCTTCAAGTCCGGTTAATCTGTCTTCGTCTGTCCATCAATCTGGAAGTGAAACAAAATCGTAAACTTGTGTCTTGTTCTTCAAGCCTCCTGCAGTTCTTCTTGGAATGTAATGGAGTAATGTGAATTTCTGGCACGATCCCTTCATCATCCAGTCTGCTTCCGCTCTCAATTCATCTTAGTACAACCAAGATGAATAGGGAAGTGAGACTGCAAGTCTTCATAAGCTCCAGGTTCGCCGTCTTGACTAGATTTTCTTCTTCTGCATCGCCCACACTTCTGCTTTGTAAGGAATGTCTTCACTCTTCAGGGTAGCCGCCGTTGTTGTCAACTCCAGGTCATGCAGTGAAGTAATGCTTCTAGTTGTCTCAACAAATACCAACCTCCCAAAACGCACAATTGATCGTCAAATTTCTAACAAAGTGCAAAAATGATTTTCATGTTCTTCCACGTCTCCGAATGTACTCATAAGTCATACAATGACCATTTGCTCAAGTACTCACGAGAAAACATCATTTATCAAGTTCACAAAACAGTCAGAGCTTTAGCTAATACTATTAGCGTCACTAACCGTTATAGTAGTCGTTACGAATACGGAAGGCGATTCTAAGAATAACCTCAATTCATACTTCCATCTGAAGGAAACTTCGCGCTCAGAAATTGAACAGATACATAGTCGTTTCAGGGTGGAGAAATAATGGTTCCTAACAGCAGTACGGTTCAGCTTCCAGTAGTCAAAACATATCCCCTGTCACCATCCTTCTTTATCGCGAACGAAACTGAAACACGCCCAGAAGATACACTTAAGCAAACTCACTTCCTGGTCTTTGGTTGCTGCTCTTCCCGGTTGCTCAAATCAACTGGTATGATCCCGGACACATCTTGTAAGGAATTAAATATTCCATAGATTTGATGATCAGAAACAAGAAGAATGAAACATATAGAATACTGAATGATAAGCAAAATACATAGTACTGCCAGTTCAAGAAAGGTACTGTTAGTGTATTTTATGGTACTGCTGGTCCAAGAGCAAGGTACTGCTAGACCAACAAGGTACTGCTGATTCACAAGCAAGGTACTACCAGTGCAAACTCAAAGGTACTGCTAGTTCAACACAAAGGTACTGCTAGTACAAAATGAGACTGCTGCTAGTGTAACAACCTGCTGCTAGTTCAAACGAAGGTGCTGCTGAATCAATGAGTCACTCTGCTACTACAAAGATAAGAACGAAGAAGATATTATTTTGTATGAGTCATGTTTATACAAATATAATATCTAGATATTTTATCAAGTCATCAAGCTGAACACTCAAGATACAAGTTGTATCGTATTGACTTGACACATGTAAAAGCAAGTGGATGACTAAAGACTTATCAAGTTTGTAATGATCTCCTTATGTTATAAAAGGAAGATCATACCCCTTAGATAAAAGTGTGTCAAAATTGTGATTGAAACAATCAACACAAAAGTGCTTCGTACTCTCAAATTACAACAACACAAAGTTGTGTTAAAATGTAAGAGCACTTAAAGAGTGTGTGTGGGAACGTTAGACATGGGGTCTAATGTTGTTAGGTTTATTTAGCCTCAAGGATCTTTGATCCCTGATTAGATAGTAATCGTGTTATATTGATCATGTAACATTGGGGCTTAGTTGGAATAAACAAACGGTGAACTTGACAAAACCTTGTTGTGATAGTATTGTATTCGTTCATTGAATATTCCGCCAATATTATCATCATACTTATCATAGTTAAAATCCTAGATCAAGGTGTAACAACCTAGAGTCCATAAAGGATCACGTAACTTGTTTTAGTAGATGCGAGTAGCTCTAAAATAAGTTTCCACACATCTGAAAGACATATTCGCTTGGTGACTAGACAATCTCTCGGTATCATGTCAAATCCTACTTCACACTCCGGTGGAAAAATTGGTGGTTCAACCAGGAATCATATTCAGAAAACTCAGGGTGCCAAATATTTCTCAAGATAAGGTTCATTCATTGGTGTACGAAATGGGTTCTAGGAACAATTCATAGCCGCGAAAGTAACACACGAGTCTCCAGAGTAATAGTGATAGCCAAAAGTTTAACAATCGGTAATCATGGTAGGGAGTTCAAAATTGTTTCAGACGCCAAAGGTGAGACATAGGAGGATAGTTGTCAATATTTTGAATGTTCAATCAACCAATCCCTTATTAGAATAAAATCAGAGTTAACTATCCAAAGAAAGATAGGTCAACATAGCAAATCTTATCGTTCAAAAATGAGAGGAAAACATTCTTATACTCGTGGTTAAACACCACAAGACTTCTCATAGGGACAGAGATGGGTAAGACGAAATCAAATAGCGTCGAAAAATTCATAGATGTTCATCAAGAGCAAGAGACAACTAACAGAATGTATCAAGTACGTCATCGTCATGGAGATTCTCAGATTGCCCGAAGAGGCATCAAAATGATTAACAAAAGGATCAGAGGTCAGAGTCGGAATCTGAAGATAAGGATCAAATGGTTTCAGGCAATTACTATGCAATTCTCAATGCCTTCAAGATTTATTTAGGTTTCAAATCTTAGGTGGTGCAAGGCATAAGCTTTCAATCTCCAAAAGTGATCTCAACAGGCTTTAATCAAAAGCAAGGCACGAATCAGAGAGATGCGGAAGCAATGATACTTAAACAAATGCCTTATAGTCTACCCATTCCTCACTGGTCAAAACTTAAGTTCATATTAAGAAATCCTAAAGCAAGTTCTCAAGGTGTTCTCTTATGTTCTTACAGTGGAAGCCTAATGGTCCAAAACTCACAGGCCAAGGGTAAATGTATTACGAGTCGTAGCCTGTCGCTCTGATACCATAAATTGTAACACCCCAACCCGACAAGGGTAAAGATGTCACAATAATGGTTTCATATCAGAACAAACACAAGCATATGACATAAATAATACAATTGAATTTCAATGGTTACAATGAAAAGTCTGAAACTACAAGGTTACAAATGAGATATACAATAATTACTAAGTCTGAATATAAGCTCTTCTAGTCATCTCTATTTATAAATAGCTATCAAGGTCTTCTAAGTCCAAGGTACTCTCCACTCATACCCAGCTTCCAAACTAAAACCTGCCACAGGAAAAGAAATGCGGCTGAGCTTAAAAAGCCCAGTGAACAGATATAAAGGTAACAAGCAGTAATAATGGGATAGTGAAGTAAGTGAAACAATGCAAGGTATAACAAGAGTTAGGAAAGAATAAAAAGGTTATGCAGATATATCAAGAGTAAGAAATAGTTACAGTAGATAAGAGTAAAGGGAACAATAATCCCAACCCGAGCCCAAGTCAAATCAAGTCAAGTCAAGTATTAAGTCAAGTGTCAGGTCAAGTATGTATCCGGAGGGGTGACCTCGGGATACTAAGTACAAGGTTATAAGGTAAAGGGAAAAACAGTAATCCACTACGAGCCCAAATCAAATATCAAATAGCAAGGTGTACGGAGGAGAGTCCTCGGTACCAAGTACAAGGTGAGGGGATACCTCTAAGGGGTGGAGTCATGAGCTCCCAAGATGTGAAAGACGTGTATCGCACACACCATCAGTCACCAAGTATAACAAGTCAAGTCAAGTCAAGTCAAATCTAGTCAAGTCAAATCTAGGATGCATCCATACGCCCCAGTAGGCCACAATGTCTTCCTCTACGTAACAAGTCAAGTATCAAGTCAGGGACGGGACAGGTCATCACTCTCCTGCCCTAGAGTCATGCCATCGGTGCATCAATGACATGGACATGAAACCCTCATGCCTAGTTATGGCTCGTAATCTCAAACTGTGGGTCAAGAGTCAAGTATCAAGTATCAAGTTCAAGTTCCAAGTTCAAGTTCAAGTTCCATATCAAGTTGTTCAAGTCAAGTTTCCCATTTCAAGTGGTTCAAGTCAAGTTTCCAATTCAAGTGTATCAAGGTTCAAGTCAAGTTTCCAATTCAAGTATATCAAGGTTCAAGTCAAGGTTCAAGACAAGATATCATAGCAAAGGTTCAATTTAAAAGTTCATTTAAAAGAAATCCTTTAATAATGGTTTTAGTAAAAATGATCTTTCAAAATAGTTTTCACAACAATGGTCTTTCAAAACAGTTTTTCATAAAGATAGTTCTTAAAAGTTATTTTCATAAAACTTTAGTAGAATTACATTTAAAAGTGGCATCGCATCGTTTTAAAATAGCTTTTCTTAAAACATTTTCATATATAATTAAGAAAGTTTCCACATCCAGTTTTAATATCAAGTAAATCTTCTAGGTGTCCAAGGATTTGAATATTCAGGTCAAAGGTGATGAACGAAGTATGTCAAGTATCAAGGGAACATGGCAAGGTTCAAAACAAGAAATCAAGGCAAGGGTTCAAAGCAAGGTTCAAATCAAGTGGATCATATCAAAGGTTCACAATACAAGGGGAAACATAGTAATGTTCACAAATCAAAGGGAGCATAGCAAGGTTCAAGCAAGTAAGAAAGACAAGAGAAAGAGTTCATGAGAAACCTGTGAGAAGGTCAAAATATCTGTACCTTATACCGCAAATGATAACACATCAAGAACTATAAAGGTCAGAAACAAACTCCATCTTCAGCGAATCTACACGAATACATGGTCGTCTTATTATTAATATCTTATTTAAATCAGATTTCTCATTTTAGTCGGCTTTTTATTTTTAGCAGGTTTCCAAGATTAGCAAGTTTTCATTTTTAGAAAGTTTCCTTACTTAGCAAGTTTCCAAAAATAGCAATTTTCCATAATTAGACAAATTCCATAAAGTAATTAGGTTAAGTCATTTATTAAATATTATTATGGGAATAGGGTTCATTTTAGCAAGTCTTGATAGCTTAGGGTTCATTATGACAACTTTCTATATTTTAGGGTTTCAAATGCAAATATGCCAAAGATAAGGTCTAAAGTGTAAATATTACAAGTTATTCATTTTAACCCATAAGTTTCCCATATTTACAATTCCAATCCTTTACTGATAATAATTTTACAAGTTACACCCTTTAGTTATAAAAATTACAAATTAAACCTTATAATTAATTAAGTTACAATTTAATCTTTACAATATTCATAATTACACATTAAGCCTTCAATGATTCAAAATTACACATCACACCCCTTATATTAAGTATTATACGAATCAACCTTCAAATTCCAGAATTTACAAAACAAGTCCCTCAATTTTAATTAATTACAATCGATTTAACAATAATTACATATATTACCATTTAAACCTTTTTATTTACAAAATTAACATGTAATACCCCTATATTATAATTTTTTACGAGTTACCCCTGGTCCAAAACACATTACAAAAATAAACCCCCAAGTTTAGAAAATTACAAAACACACCCTACACTTTTAAAAATCCATTCGGTATACTTTTAAAATACATAAACCCTAACCCTAATCTATCCAATCATTACTAATCATCAAAACATCATTAAAACATCATCATTACATCAGATCTAATCCCAAAACCCTAACCCTAGTCTCATTCGATTAGGTTTTTATTTTTTTCTTTCCTTTTTATCAAATCCGATTGAACAAAAACTCAACAAAGGTATTTTAGGCTTCAAAAAATACAAAGATCATTTTTCCAGGATCATATGGCACGTATAGATCTCAAATAAAATAGGTTTGCAACCCAGAAAAATCGTATGGATTAATATAGGTTTTATTTACGTTTTGTTGTCTATAATTACCACGATTTGTTTTTACGTGCATGGTTCGATTTAGCTATTTTATTCAACTCATATACGATGTAAGGAACACAAGAAAAATACCAGATGAATTTTTTGAACGAGTGAATGAGTCGTGAGAGTTTTGTACTTCTCGGCTAGAACAAATCGACAACAAGAAAACTCCCACGATCAAACTATCGATCCAGCAACCTTGGAACGATTTTTAGCACCTTCTTTGATCTTGATAGAACCCAGGAAAAATATGAAAAAGCCTCCCAAAAATCATGTATAGTGTATGTGAGTTTTTTTTGGTTGATCGAATAGGGAATTAAGGATATATAAAAAGGAAACAAAATTGTGAAACCGTGTATTTGATGAGGGGAGGCATGAATTTCGGTCCCTTGGTGATAAGAATGAGATAATCTATGATTTTGATTGATCTCCTTATTTAATTTTGATACATATCTCCTTATTTAATTTAAAACATAAGTAACAAAATAATATAAATGTATTTTCGGCCAATATTGTAATTTAGGTGTGACAAGTAATTTTTTTGTACATGTAAAATATTAAAAAGTAGTAATAAAAATTATCTTACTTCATATGCTGCTCATTTCCAAAGGTTTGGGATTTATTTGGTGTTTTATGTAAGTTTTAATTAAATTTAAAGTTGCAAGGGCATTTTGGTCATTTTGCATGTTTTGAAATTTTGGGTATTACAGCAAATCACAACAAGCTAAAGTAAGCTTGTTACTCGTTCTTGTACACACGTAATACTAGCGTTTCAATGGGAAAAACTAGGTTCTAATATCACAAACAAATCTCTAACTTGTGTTGTAGTAAATTCGGCACACCCAAGGAGATTGGGAGTTGAACGCCGATCGGCTACAAGAAGAGGAGAGTAGAAAGAATAGGGTTTGCTTGAGAATTAGTGTGGGAAACTAGAAGGGGGGTTGAATAGTTTACCGGTTTAATAACTTCTTTTAAAAATCTTGTTTTAAAATTAAAGTATGCTATTGGAAACTTTGATTCGAACTCTATGTGTAATCAATCAACACAAACATGAACTACAAACTAAGCTACGTAATAATAACAAATAAAAGTAAAGAGTAGAGTTGGAAAGATCAAACCGAGACAGAGGATTTATAGTGGTTCGGCTACGAAGCTCTTCTTCGCCCTACTCCACTCCCCGAGTACCACACTCGAGAGTTTCAAACACTATATCAACAACCTCCCTTCAGGCGGAGAAAACCGTACACGTCGCTTATCCTATTACCGATACTAAGCTAGATGTCGAGTGCTAATCTTAGCTAGCACCAATCTACCAAGGTCCACGTGACCAGACACTCAAGCCCAATGGCTTCAAGAGATCACCAAGATCTCAACACGATCACAATGATCAACACTCACTTCACTCTACTCGACTAACACTAACCTAATGACCCTTGATCTTCTTGATCAATCACACAAGCCCAATGGCTTCAAGAGATGTTCACTATCTCTATAGATCACACTTGATCTTCACTCTCACTCACAAAAAGGAAATAAACTTGATGTATGCTAAGACACAACAAGGTTGTAACAAGTGTTACAAAAACCTATCAACTATAACTCTAGTATCTTCTTGATTACTTGAGTTCTTCTCTTGCTAATGAAGAGGGATGACAACACCTTGTATCAACTTGGATACTTGTGTTCTTCTCTTGCTAGTGAAGAGGTATGAAGAGGATCACTTGAAGGATGATTGGATCACTCTTGAAACAAAGAAAAACTAATCTAATTGACCCTAAGAAGTGAAAGGTGTGAGAGGATTTTACTAAGGGATTTTTCTGTGTGTGAAGGGTGCCTAAAACTGTGAAAGAGGTGGGTATTTATAGGCAAAGAAAATCTGAACGTTACAATTCAAAATGGTATGGACGGCTCCATTAAATGACCCACGGCTCCGTTAAATTTAACGGTACCGTGGAGCCGTGGTAGACTAGGACACTCCAAATTTTGTCTTTTCTGGTGAAAACTTATTTGGGGAAGGTTGGAGCTGATTTTTAGGGGGGGGGGGAAATAGTTGTTGTGATTTTCAAACTAATTTTTCCATTAAAACATTTCTTAATATTTCAAAAATAATTTGTCATGTGTATTTTTGAAAAAAATGTTTTGTCCCATTTAAAATGTGAATTTTCAAAACATGAATTCACTTCTTTGATCACTAGTTCAAGTTGTAACTTTGTTCAAGAGTGATTTGCGTAGAAACGGGATCTTCCGATTAAAAACTTGTTAACGTTAATTTTAACGTAACGTGAGTTCACATTTTGTCATCCTCAAAACGTGAAGTAATCGAAAGATATAAATAGCGTTTTTAAAACATTATTTGCATCAACAATCTCCCCCTTTTTGATGATGACAAAATATAAACTCATTTTAGGTTAAAATTGGTTTTAACAAGTTTTTAATGAGTTTATTCCCATTTCTCCCCCTTTTTGTCAAATCAAAAAGGTGGTTAAGGCTCCCCCTTGATGTGTACTCCCCCTCATTTGGAGAACACAAAGGAATCGAGCAATGGATCGTGCTACAAAACAAAGTTAGACGACAAATATACAATATCTAACAAGTAGCACATTAGAAAAATATCCAACCACAAGAAAAATGATGGCTAAGAAGCCAAAATGAAAAGCCCATTACATAAATATGAAATAAATGTCATACATAAGTATAACTACAATAGGGAAGCAAATTAAACTAACAAGAAGACACATAAACATCTAAAGTAACATGAGGCTTCTAGATTTGCTTCCAACTTCAAAAGGTTCCTAATCATTTATTGGAGGGACTAAACATAACCATGTTTAGTTTGGGCTATTGTGTGGTGGAGGTGGTGGAAGGATGATGGGTCCTATGGGTGGTGTGAGGAGGTGTTCTAGGTATGAAAACCTAAAGCTAAGCTCATTTCTAAGGTTCATGATGAGTTCAAGGTTGTAGTTGCAACAAGGGCAACTCAAGGTGTGTGAGTGAAGGGGATACATGATTGGATAACCCATTAAGGGTTGAGGTGATGGTGATAGTGAAGGTGATGATATGTTGCTCCCAAATTCAAAGGGAGTGTTTGGTGAAAGGGTGAGGGTGAGAGTTAGAGGTTGTGGTGATGTTGAAAGTGATGAGGGTGTTGTGTGAGTTCCCAATTCAAGGGAAGTTGATGGTGATGAGTTGAGTGTTAAGGTTAAAGGGTGAATGGGACTAGGTGGAGATGAGTGTGTGTTGATTCTTGTTGTGGAGGATGAGGATGTAGGTTGAATAGAGGTTGCCTTGGATGGAGCTTGGGGTGTAGTGAAAGAAGATGATGATTTGGTAGAGGTTATGGATGTATGGGTTTCATCTTCATCATCCAAGGTGAGATCAATGAGGGGAATATCATTGGTGATAGGTTTAGTTGATGATTGGGGTGTGTTGACATTCTTGATCCATTGATCAACTAGAGAGGTTTGGTTGGTTGGTTTGATGTTGAATCTAGGTTTCTTGAATACTCTTGATCCCATGATGATGGTATGGTGAATGTGAAGGTGTAAGGATGGGTGTAAGAATGGCAATGCATAATGTTAGCTTAAATAGCCAAAACATAAGCATGCAAGTTTGAAATGTTGGATTTGGGGATTTGGGTGCATGGGAGTCAGGTTTTGGTTGCAGATTTTCTGGAAAAGATAGTCAAAAAGTGGAAGAGAATAGCAGTTTTCGTCTTCCAGAGGCACGGCACCATTAAAGGTGCTACAGCACCACTAAATTTAGTGGAGCCGTGGCCTATTTAATGGAGCCGTGGGCTCTTTTGACCTTTTTTCCAGGTCTGCAGGTTTTAGGCAGCCTAAATGGGGAAATTTCTGGGGAATCCATTGGCTGCAAATCTCAAAGCCTCAAATTACTAAACACATAGAATTCCTAAAGCTAGTTTCAACTAGCAACTAACATGATCATGTGATCATCTATGTATTTAGGCAACTATTAAGCATGCATGAATTCAAGCATTTTTAACATCTAGTGCATGTAATAAAATAAACTAACATGCATGATTTAGGCAAGATAAACTAACATGAGGATTAATTAACAAGAGAATTAATCATGTTAAAAGGAAACACATCAAGCAAGTTAATGTATTAGGCAACAATGCCACAAACTATTAGTAGTATTTTAAGCATAATACTTATATTAATAATACTACTTAAGTTATTTCCATCTAATCCTTTCTTTTCCCCAACTTCTTAATTTTGTTCCCAAGCCCTTTGATCGCCTTGCGGATGGACTTGAATCCCCCGATTGTTTGCTCATGCATCTCCACTTGTCTATTGTACATTGTGGTTTGCCTTCTCATCATGTGGGATAGATTTACCATCCCATTTTCGAGGTCGGTTGTACGTCGAAATGATGAGGTATCAAGGTTACGAAAGTAGGTGTCGGGAGAAGGGATTTGAGAGCTAGAAGTTCCTTCTTCGTTCACCTCATCATCGTCCTCATCCATGGGTTCAGATGATGATTCGTGACTGAAGGAGGAGGATGAATGGGGAATATCGGAAGTGGATTTACGACCACGTTTGGACCCTTTGTCCTTACGTTGCTTTGTGCGACGTTGTGGTCCACCAAGTGGGTGCATAACCGGATTGACTAGGACATAGTCGACACTTTGAAGATGTGGGAAATGTTCCATGACCCACCTGAATAAACGAGTAAGCAACATGCCGTATGGCATGAGCTCATCGGACCGACGATGAATGTTGGCCATCCGTTTGACCATGTAGTATGCGAGGTTGAATGGTTCCTCGATACTAAGACAGTAGAGCATAAGGGCAAGACTTGCCGATACGTGATCACAGTTGGCCGCAAGGCTTAACACATTTTCACGTAGAAGAAGTTCCCAACTTCTAAGGTCGGGACGGAGTTCCCTGAGGTAGATTTTGGATGGGTCGAGAAAGACAACGGATCCATCACATTTTTGGTACGTGTTGGCGACTCGAGGAATTTGGATAATTTGTTTGATTACTTCAATGTCGGGAATTTGGGTACTATAGGCACCTTCTATCTCAACATTGTAGTAAAGAGACTCTAGAGAATGGTCGTTGGTGTATGCACACTGACCATATGAGGGAACACCAAGAATTTCACCAAACTGAGTGACAGACAAGGTGATATTTTGGTGTTGAATCCAAAAGTCAAGAAAGACGTTTCCGTCAGAGTCAGTGTAGGTACGAACACGACTGTAAAATTCGAGAACGAAAAGGGGACATATTTGATCGTTTATTGTGTATAAACAATCGAACCGAATAGAAGGGAAACAAGCACTGACTCTATCTGACATGACATAAAGTGCATCGACTACATGCCCTTCGTGTATGTATCGTGTTATCACTTTGGAAAAATAAGCCTTTTGTTCATCAGTGATGTTTGGGTTTTCAAGTGTTTCAATGATGTATTTTCGGGTTAATTGATAATCATTCCGAGGCATTGTTTGTCTACAAAAAAAATATTTTTGTATATGCTAGTTCGTTGCATTTTAATGATTATACTTATAGTGTGTGTGCCTAAATGCAAACAATGTGGAGGTGCGGCAATCTCGACTCTAAAATTATCCTAAAGAGATTACCCAAACGCTCCTAACTTCACTTTTGCTCAATCAAATATGTCGAACAATACATATCAATTATGTACTTCGAGCCATATTTGAGAGATCATGTATGCATGCAAAAACGTTTTTAATTTGCATCAACAATGTATGAAAAAGGTTTCATGATCCTAGACTTGTGAAGTTTTTAGAAAAATGATCGAATTGGGGTGTTTGGCAAATGCCTCAACATGGTGCCAACAAGCTTTAAGATTGAAAAGCTTTAATGCAGAACGTTCCTAATCCAATTTTAATCATCCTAAACATGATTCCATTACAAATAATCAATCATAATCCGAATTTAGTGATTAATTTCGGATTAGGTTTTGCAACATAAATGGGTTTTTGGAAATCCTAGGTTTAGGGAATCATGTGAATACTACATTGTCTAATCCTAGTCTTAATTTCTCAAGGGTTTAACTAATTTTGAAAATCCCCCAATTCGGATTTATACTCAAGAACAAACCCTAGACTCAAATTAAATGAAATTAAGAGTGATTTACTTACAATGAGTGATGTTGTGATTAGGATTTGTTGATTCCAATGCCTCAATCTTGATTTGTAAGAGTTTAGTTGAATTATGGTGTTATGGTTCGATTTTGACAGCAAGTGGAAGTGGTTTTGTGTGTTTGGAAAGTTTGTGCAGAAGAAAAGAGTAACTGGGCGCGTTTTTCAGATGCACGGCTCCACGGTTCCACTAAACATTAGTGGAGCCGTATGTCTGATGGTCCAGTTTTTCTTCTGTTTTGACTTTTGGCTGATTAATCTTACTTATTTAGTAAGACTTTTTGACACGAGGAAAAAGTTTATACCTAATAAACTTTTTGACGAAAGATGATTAAATGGGATGACCGGAAATGACCTTAGTGTTTCCGAGGAAATTGACTAAGATGTCATTGGATGAGGATTTACTTCTAGTATTTCCCGTGAAATAAATAGAAGTTATGAGTTGTGTTTAGGAGGATGACTATAATATTTCCCATGAAATATTTAATTAGTCGGAATACGCGACACAAAGAATGACTTGATATTTCCCGTGAAATATTCATGAGTCATGTGACGAGTGAAAAATATGACTTAAAAAGTCATGGGCGATTTGTAGAGAATGACTTCAATGTTTCCTGCGAAACTTTCGAGAGGTCATAGAAGGGATGAAAGGTTATGAGGTATGACGTGACGGATGACTTTAATATTTCCGAAGGAATATTCAAATAGTCATGAGCGGGATGACAGGGATGACTTGAAAAGTCATATGACGAGATACGAGGAATGACGTTAATATTTCCAGTGAAATATTACGAAGTCATGGGATGAGGCTTAGGGAATGACTTGAAATTTCCAATGAAATATTCAAGAGTCATGAGTCGAGAATAAGATGGATGTGTGAGATGACTTTAATATTTCCATAGAAATATTGAAATAGTCATGAGCGGGATATGAGGAATGACTTGAAAAGTCATATGATGAGACGTGAGAGATGACATTAATAGTTCCAATGGAGTATTAAGAGGTCATTTGACGAGAATGTAAAGGTTAAGGTGAGAAGAAATACTTTTCAAAGAAAAAGATTTCTCTTTCGACGTTATCATGACGGAGGAGATGTCTTTCTGCGGGGAGATGACGTACTTCGACGAGCTTCGTTCATGAGCAAACTATAGGGTTCCCGGACAAGTCTAATGGCATCTTGACTGCTACTCTTCACAGGGAGTTGTCTCATCTATAGTGTTTGTTGTCATGCCTTTCCGGCGCTTGCGTACTCGGTTTCGGTCGTGGTGACAATAAGAGTAGTTAGTTTCTTGGGGAACCAAGATGTTTGTTAATCAACCTATGAAGGTACAAACATTACTCATTATGTTTCAACCCACATTAACTCTCTCATTATCAGAGTTGGTATAGAAACATTTTCTACATCAATCTCCTCAAGATATCGTAATCTCAAGTGTATAGTATCTTTAATGTATGGTATGATACATTAAACACTTTGATGTAAGAAGTTTTGGGATACTTCTTACAAGTGGGCACAAAGCCAAGACTATTCATGATAATGGACCTACTTGCCGTTAGGTAAACTACTTTACCTATTATGCCCCTAACCTAGTTATATCCGTGCACTCACCTTCTTCGTCTCTTGTGAGTTTCGTATTTGCGGATATGGGCATTATTGTCAATAAAGACTATTGCTTAAACTATGTATCTCATACATATAGTATACATAAGTTTACAGGGATACTTCATTTAGGCAAGATTACATATGTGCAAGGAAGGGAACTTGATTCACTTATCAATGCTTAATTCAAAATTGTCACGCATGATCTTCAAGCGATCATCGAACATTTCTGGACAAGTTGAATTTGGCATGATGAGATGTGAATAGAGTTTCTGTGTTATAGTGCCTACCATGTTAGATTCTAACTACACTATTTCATGCCAAACATTACTACTAACAAAGGGTGTTTTAAGAAAGCGTACCTGTGCCTGAGGTGTTTGCTCTTAAAACTAGAAGACTAGGGTACCTTTGTTGAATGTTAAGCATGAAAGACACGACTTGACTATTGCGTCACCGGGTATGCTTGATAACGCATCATACTCCTTTTGTTATACTCCAAAGTTTATTTACACTCATGTTTTCCTAGCAAAACAAATGTTCAAACATCTGGTCCCCAATATCTCATGGGTCCAAAGTTGTTAGAGTTAAACATCCTACGCATTTGTTGCGTTAGTTTAGGATGTGAGAATGGAGGACACATTTCCCATGGTAAGTAACTTTGTGGTGGACGATCATTCCAAGTTACGGGAAAGTTACTTGGATGATTTTGTCTTCTAAAGTTACCTCTCGGTAGAGGAGTTCTAGACCGAGGTTTGGGAGAGTTAACCTTTCTAGGTGGAGGAGTAGTTGACCTAGTGTCACGCTTTACAAATCCATGTTCGGGAGATGACAATGGTTTGTTAAAGCCTTTGGTTTCCTCTCTACATGGAATAGACACTTTAGTTCTATTTACAACTACTTGACTTGGTTTAGGACTTAAGTTATTTTTCAGAATTGACCCAGTTTTGTCCTCAGCACTACACGGTACCACGGTACCACTAAATTTAGTGGTGCCGTCTGTATCTTTAATGGTGCCGTCACCTTCAGACATGGACTTTTCAGGCATTACAAATTTTACTTGTTTAGTACCACTTGTAGAAGCCTGATTTGGGTCAAATCCTAAACCCGAGCGGTCATGTTCACTATATCTAATATTTTTAAGTATATCATTAAGCTTTTTAGTTCCTTCATCAAACTTAATGATTCTAAAAGCATTTTCTTTAAGCTTTTCATTTTCTACTTGAAGACTAATACATGACCCGCATCCTAAATCTACTTCCTTGTTTTTCTCAAGTCTCTTGACTTGATCATTTAGTTCTAAGACTTGTAGTTCTAGTTCTTTTAGTTTTAATTTTAGCTTTGTGTTTCTACCTAAGATCTTAGTACTAACTACGCATAGTTTGTTGTATTCGTCATGTAATTCACTGTCATCTACTGACGAATTATTATCACTATAATAAGAAGAGTCGGAGTGTACCTCGTTAGAAGCTTGAGCCATTAAGTACGTTTCATCGTTAGGCTTCTTCTCTTCTTTTTCACCGCTATCACTCCAAGAACCTCCTACAAAGGCTCTTTGGTTGTTGGATTTTGGTAGCTTAGGACATTCTCCTATGAAGTGATTAGGATCTCCGCATCTAAAGCATCTCCTATCACTTGTCCCTTTTCTTTCATCATGATTTCTTTGGGATGACTTTTTCTCATCTCGAGATTGTCTAGGAAATCTACCTTTCCTCCTAAAGAACTTTCTAAAGTTCCTAACGGCTAGTGCGTACTCTTCATCTTCACTACCGGAACTCGAACATTCCTCATCACTAGACTCCTTCTTGGCTTTTAATGCTAGAGATCTAACTCTCTCGCTTTTGCCTTTGACAATGTCGGAATCCTTCTTGATGATCATCTCGTGAACTTTTAAGTTTCCTATAAGTTCATCGTGTGACAATGCCGCCAAGTCCTTTGACTCTTCTATGGTGGTGACCTTTGCTCTCCATTTAGGATGTAGAGCTCTAAGAAACTTTCTAACATAGTTCTTACTAGAATAACCTTCATCAAGAGCTTTAAGACTAGTGATAATAGTATTAAATCTAGCAAAAGCATTATCTATTGACTCATCCTCCGAAATGGAGAATTGTTCATATTGTTGAACAAGAAGATCTATCTTGTTCTCTTTGACTTGGTTATTACCTTGGTGAGTGGCTAACAAGGTTTTCCAAATATCTTTTGCCGTATTACACATGAAAATTCTTTCAAACTCCTTTTTAGGCAAAGCATTATAAATCACCATTTTAGCCTCATTATTTTTGGCTAATTTCCTTTTTAGTTCATCACTTTGTTTATCATAAGAAACTATTTCATGCTTTTTAGTTTCCGGATTCTTTTGAATAGGTTGAAAGTCACCCTCGGTAATTGATGAAGCGAAAAGTGTACCGCTTTTAAGGGGTCATTTAAGCCCTAAATCGTATTTATTTGATCAAATATTGCCCTAAATCGTTCCTTTTGTCATTTTAGGTACTTTTGAGAAGAAATCTGGAAAAGGAAGCATTTTGGACGTTTTTGGAGCATAAAAGTGAAGAAAACGACAAAGTCTCAAAATCGGCTAAAAGTTACCTTAGACGGCGTCAGAAATTACCCTGGACGGCGTCATGGCTTGGCAAGAAAAAGGTGGATATGAAAATTACTCATGATAAGCCAGTGAAATTTGCATGGGAATTCTGACGGCGTCACCCTTTAGAGTGATCAAGGTCGTCACGGCTTAATTTAAAGAGGGACGGCGTCACGCCTAATTCCGACGGCGTCAAGCCTTGATAAGCCAGAACGGATTTTGGAAAGCTAAAGAGGGACGGCGTCAAGAAGGCCATCCGGGAACCCTAAAAGCGGCGAGGTGACGGCGTCACACTCCATAACGTGACGCCGTCAGATCTGAAAGTCTATATATAGTTTTGCAATTTTTTGTCATTGGTGTGGAACTTATTGGGGAACTTTGTGTGTGAAAACCCTAAGACGATTTTAGCAGCTTTTTCAAGGCTTTTTGCCTTGAGATCTTCCATGTTACATTGAAGATAAGTTATCAATTAATCATTCAATATGTCTATGTGTTGTTTGATTCTATCTTGTTCTTGTCTTTTGTTTAACATGTTAGGCTAGATTTATCTTGTGTTTGCTTAGATCTAATGAAACCTAGCTATTGATTATTGGTTATTAGTGTGTTATTAGTTGTATTGGATGATTGTTCATCTATGTTAGGCTTAAGAAAACTGGCTAACTTCCTATTCGGTAACTTGCTTGAACGTCTTAAGAAACATGAACCAATGCGTACTAAAGGTTTTTATGGTTGTATTTAATGCACAAGCGAATTCTAGTGATCCCATGTTAGGAGCTTCCTAGCCGGCTCGACATAGGAGTGAAGTAGGAGCTTTTAGAGTTGGGGAAGTACGTACGCCTCCCCACGATTGGTATTAAGGAATACACTCGTCATCCACGCAATTAATACACACTAATCAACCGGTAAAAGATAGTTAGGGAGTAAGGAAATCTAAGTAAACACATTTCTCTCTACATAAGTTCTACCACCTTTTCATTTTCTGTTATTTTATTTTATTTGCATTCGTAGTAATTTGGGTTAGTTGACTAGCAACTAATTCCGCCCACTCTTTCAAACCCGAGATTTTACCTGCTTTCATAAAAATATAAAAACATAAAAAGAATCTTCTCTCACCCTTAGACCTATTAGAGTAGTTTTTCATACCTAACGAACACTATTCCCTGTGGAGACCGATCAATCCCCCGTACTTACCACTACACTATACTACATCGGTCAGGTACACTGCCTGGTGGGGTTGTAAGACTCTTGAGATCCCTCGAGAGGTAAAACCTGTTGTAAGGTTGCAAAACCACGCATCAAGTTTTTGGCGCCGCTGCCGGGGAATAGTTATTGTTTAGGTTGAATTTTTATTTTATAGGTCTACTCACTAGATTCTTTTCTAGTGAGATTTTTATTTTATTTTTCTAGGTTTTCTTTAGTCTATCTATTTTCTTCGTTTCTTTGTTCGTAACCATTACCATCCGACATCATGGAAGGTGGTAATATCCTCAACCCACCACAACAACCACCACCTCCTAGAGCCCGTACTTTAGGAGAGTATTCCCGTCCTAGCCACCATGGCTATCGAAACACCATTGAGCTCACTCAAGGAGCCAATGTCACACCCTTGCGATCCGACACCATCCGGTTGGTGCAAAGCGGATGCGCATTCCATGGACTTCGTTCTGAAGATCCTAATCAACATCTCAAGGACTTTCTCAAAATCGTTGATTCTATAGACCTTGATGTTGCCACTCGAGAGACGACCCGACTACGTCTCTTTCAATTCTCTTTGCGGGACCAAGCTAGTCAATGGCTAGAGCGTCAACCCGCAGGATCCATCACCTCTTGGGATGATCTCACCACTCGTTTCCTTGCTCAGTTTTTCCCACCGGGAAGAACTACCAAGCTAAGGAATGATATCTTGATGTTCCAACAACGTCAAGGCGAAACCCTCTACGAGGCATGGACTCGATTCAAGGACTTACTCCAAATAGTCCCTCACCATGGCATAGAACTTTGGCTCCAAGTCCAAATCTTTTATGACCATATCAATCTCTACACGAGGCAAACCATTGACCAATCGGCCGGTGGCAAGCTACGTGATCTAAGTGCAGAACAATCATGGGCTCTCCTAGAAGATCTTGCTCTTTATGACAACGAAAGTTGGAGTGACCCCCGTGATTTGAATAAAACGGTCAAGGCAATATCTTTGCCTTCGAACAATTCAAGCACTTCCGACCGTAGGATCATAGAACTTGAAGACCAAGTCAAGTTTCTCATGAAATCCTACGAGGCTCCTAAACCTTCAAGCCAAGTGAACAAAATCACTTCTTCATGTAAATTATGTAGTGGTCCCCACGACACTCGTGATTGCATGGAACTCCCAGAACAAGCTTTTGTGGACTACGCATCCTCGCGTACCGATGGAGCGGGAGACAAGTGGTACACTTTCAAACCCGAGCCAAACCACTACGGTGATTCATACAACCCCTCATGGAAAAATCACCCAAACCTTAGGTGGAAGCAAACCCAAAACGCACAACAAACCAATTCTTCCAACCCACCTAATCGTTTCCAATCAAGCGGTTCCAACTCGAACCGTACTTTCAACAACGATCCTTCCGGCAATGGTAGTACCGATAAATTTGAAGGATTGATGTCTCAATTTATGGCATCTCAAGAAGCTCGTTTAGCCAAGTTTGAAGCCGATTTCAAACAAAAACAAAGCGAGATGACCAATAAGATTGACACTTTGTTGAAAGCCCTCAATGACCGAGAAATGGGAGCACTCCCTAGCAACACGGTCAAGAACCCGAAACTAAACGTCAATGCCGTTTCATCGGTTATGTCTCCTAGTTCTTGTCCACAATATTATTCGGTCAATTCCATGAGCACGTGTTTCAAAAAAACCCAAGTTGTAGTTGAAACACCTCCCACTCAAAACCTTGACGAAGAATTCAAGGAGCTCCACCTTGAAAGTCCGGTTATTGAAGTGTTGGATGAGAAGAAGCTCAAGTTAGGCGAAAAAGGGACCGCCTTTGTTCAAAACAAGCTACCTAAGAAGTTAGATGATCCGGGCTTATTTGTTCTACCTTGCAAGATCGGTAATTCGGAGGCTTATGACACATTAGCCGATCTTGGATCAAGCCTTAACCTACTTCTGTTACCTCTCTACACCTCTCTAAAACTAGGAAAACTTGAAGAAACCGAGGTGATAATAGGCTTAGCGGATGGAAGTGTTGCTTACCCGGTTGGAGTAGTTAAGGACGTGTTAGTACACATTGGAAAACTAACCATTTTAGTCGATTTCCACGTCCTTGATATGGTTAGCGACCCTACATGCCCCTTGTTGATAGGTAGAGGATTTTTGGCGACCGCTAGTGCTATGATTGATTGTAAAGAATCCAAGATAGCGGTAGGAGAAGGTGATACTTGGTCAGTCTATGATGTTAAGAAACATGCCTATGATACTAGTGAGGAACCAACACCACATTGGTTAGAATCAAATAGGAGACCATCTAGATATGGACCTTGGATCGATAGAGACTTCATAGGACCCCAATGCCCATTTTACCTAGAAGAGGACTTTGTGAACCGAACACATGCGGTAGAACAACTCTTGGCTAGGGACACCGAATTGGATCCATTTGAAGACTCTCTAGTTTTTAGAAAGATGATTGATTTCCTAAGAGTTTTGCCAATTAACCTAGGAATGAATAAGTGGACTTGTGAGGAAGATGATCAAAAGTGGAATTGGGACAAACCACCCAAAGATGGAGATGGGTCATGGCATATTAAGATGACATTGCATGACCCGGATGGAGAGAAGTTTGAAAAGATATATTGCACTAAGCGGGCCAATAGGAAACTTCAATCCAAGCTTAACCCTAAAGACGTCCTCGATGACGAGCTCACTTACATAGGGTAGAAGGACTTTGAGTCTAGCTACAAGACTCGTTAATAAAGAAAAGCGCTTCTTGGGAGGCAACCCAAGTTTTATTTGCTTTGTGTGTTTACTTATTTGTTTGTTTGTTTTTATTTATTTCCGTATGTGTGTTTAATTTTTATTATTATTGATTCATGTTAAAAACTAAGTTGTGAAAATGCTTTATTTTGTTTTTAACTTCGTCTTAACTACATATAAAGGTATTTTGCAAAAGTTAAGTGTAAGGGAAATCCAAATCGGTTTAGTAGAACACAAATGAACATGAATCGTAATAATAATAAATTAACATACATATTAGTATTTGTTTGAGTCAAATGATTGTATCGAGTCATAATGATGTTTTGCAGGAATCCCAGGAAGTAAAGTATAGGTTTTTCCAAAAATTTTCCGGAAACGTAACATGAGAATTCTGTCAGATCATTTCTGACGGCGTCAGGCTTTACAACCTGACGGCGTCAGGTTTAATTTTCTGGAAATTTTTGAAAGTTTTGTTTTCATAAAAAGTTTTTATTAAATCTCTAACTTATAATCTCCAGGAATCTACAAAATTATCATTCCACAAGCATTATATCCTTATATATAGAGTTTATCCCGCCGATGTTATGCAGGTTTTCATGTTTGTTTTCTCAGGTTTAACAGGTTATTTTGGACAAGGAAATGTTTGTTGGATCAAGCTTATGGCGATGCATTAGTCATGGAGCTTCAACATTACTTTGGAAGAAGATCTAACCATGTTATTTCATTATCCACCGAGCGAATCAGGGGAGTATTTGATTTCATTCTTTTACTTTTTTACTTTTACATTTGTTATTTGAACATTGGGGACAATGTTCATCTTAAGTGTAAGGGGGGGGGGGGGTAAAAGTACGATTAGAGAATGCGATTGCACTTGATTTTTGTTTGTTTAATAGTAGATGTGTAATAAAACTGAGATAAATACCTATTAGGGCAATTTTAGTGCCAAATTTAAAATTTTTACAACACTTAGGAGTGAAACTTTGGTCTTAATGAGCGTCTCACGGATAGGAGTTATATGACTAGCACAAAAACCGTACCACTAAAAAAATTTCCACCCCCAAATATGTGAGGTTCGCCCCTAGAATTGGTAGGAAAAGCATTTATGCTATGATGTGTGTACCGGTAGCACTTAGATTCTAGAACTTGCGTTAGGACCATTCCGAGGCCACAAGTGAGACTACATTCGTGTAGTTAGATTTACTACATGATAAGAGGCATTAGGATTAACCCATTGTTTTACACCTGTGTTTTTGTTATAATTACTTTGGCTACATTGGTCAAGTAATTCTCCCACACCCTTTGCGTTGTACTCATTTTTAGTACACGATACCCCTAGTACACCCCTCAGAGCCTATCTTTTCGTTTCGACCTTTAAGCATTTTACTTAAAGGAAGAATTTGTTACACCCCACTAAAATGTACACTCATTTTTAGTGCATTATTGTGACAACATTTGTTTAAACCCAAGTTAATTATCTAGTTGATTACATGGTTGCTAAGTCGAGTCATATCCTTGTACATATTGTTTTGGGACGATTGGGACTCATGGGTAAAGTACTAGTGTAATGGAGTAATGGGGAAGAACATCATTTATTACCCCCATATGTGCTAAATATTTTAAAAAGTACTCCAAGTTTTTCAATTATCTTAATTCGAGTCATTAGATTAGTTATTTGTAAAGTTATGTAAAAGTTCAAGTGTAAGGGGAATGCAACGCCCCTATGATGTATTATTTTGGATGGTAGGGCAAAAGTGTATGCAAAAAAAAAAAAAAAAAAAAAAAAAAAAAAAAATCAAGAAAAATACAAAAAAAAATGAGAAAAAGAAAAATAGAAAAAACATACGGACTACCATCCCGTTTCATTTTATGTTTTTTTTTGTTATTTTATTTTTTTAGCTTAAGATTGAGTCGAGTCTTGGCTTAGCAACATTGTATAGTACATGTAATTAATCAAGATCTTTAACTCGCCACCAGTAAAATATCCTTTATCCAACAAAACTGTGTTTATCATATCCCTACACCTAACGTTATAACCCATTTAAAAGCCCTCTTTGATAGTTTATCTTAGGTGCTTACACCTAGTGGAGGAGGTTTTCGATCCTTTCCCAAGCCTATGGTAATCTATTTGCTATGACAGGTAGTGAGAGATATTATCCGTTTTCATTTATGAGATTTATTTTGATGACACTTGAGAGATGTGAGTATCTAAACACTACTTGTGAGGTGCTAGTTTGTAATCTCCGTGCTTATTATGATTAAAGTGGAACGAATGTTTGTTGTAATTACTTTTATGTTAGCATTAAATGACCCCTAACTTGTATTTTGATTAGAATAAAAGCGCATTCGCTTGAGGACAAGCAAATCTCAAGTGTAAGGGTATTTGATGAAGCAAAAAGTGTACCGCTTTTAAGGGGTCATTTAAGCCCTAAATCGTATTTATTTGATCAAATATTGCCCTAAATCGTTCCTTTTGTCATTTTAGGTACTTTTGAGAAGAAATCTGGAAAAGGAAGCATTTTGGACGTTTTTGGAGCATAAAAGTGAAGAAAACAACAAAGTCTCAAAATCGGCTAAAAGTTACCTTAGACGGCGTCAGAAATTACCCTGGACGGCGTCATGGCTTGGCAAGAAAAAGGTGGATATGAAAATTACTCATGATAAGCCAGTGAAATTTGCATGGGAATTCTGACGGCGTCACCCTTTGGAGTGATCAAGGTCGTCACGGCTTAATTTAAAGAGGGACGGCGTCACGCCTAATTCCGACGGCGTCAAGCCTTGATAAGCCAGAACGGATTTTGGAAAGCTAAAGAGGGACGGCGTCAAGAAGGCCATCCGGGAACCCTAAAAGCGGCGAGGGTGACGGCGTCACACTCCATAACGTGACGCCGTCAGATCTGAAAGTCTATATATAGTTTTGCAATTTTTTGTCATTGGTGTGGAACTTATTGGGGAACTTTGTGTGTGAAAACCCTAAGACGATTTTAGCAGCTTTTTCAAGGCTTTTTGCCTTGAGATCTTCCATGTTACATTGAAGATAAGTTATCAATTAATCATTCAATATGTCTATGTGTTGTTTGATTCTATCTTGTTCTTGTCTTTTGTTTAACATGTTAGGCTAGATTTATCTTGTGTTTGCTTAGATCTAATGAAACCTAGCTATTGATTATTGGTTATTAGTGTGTTATTAGTTGTATTGGATGATGGTTCATCTATGTTAGGCTTAAGAAAACTGGCTAACTTCCTATTCGGTAACTTGCTTGAACGTCTTAAGAAACATGAACCAATGCGTACTAAAGGTTTTTATGGTTGTATTTAATGCACAAGCGAATTCTAGTGATCCCATGTTAGGAGCTTCCTAGCCGGCTCGACATAGGAGTGAAGTAGGAGCTTGTAGAGTTGGGGAAGTACGTACGCCACCCCACGATTGGTATTAAGGAATACACCCGTCATCCACGCAATTAATACACAATAATCAACCGGTAAAAGATAGTTAGGGAGTAAGGAAATCTAAGTAAACACATTTCTCTCTACATAAGTTCTACCACCTTTTCATTTTCTGTTATTTTATTTTATTTGCATTCGTAGTAATTTGGGTTAGTTGACTAGCAACTAATTCCGCCCACTCTTTCAAACCCGAGATTTTACTTGCTTTCATAAAAATATAAAAACATAAAAAGAATCTTCTCTCACCCTTAGACCTATTAGAGTAGTTTTTCATACCTAACGAACACTATTCCCTGTGGAGAACGATCAATCCCCCGTACTTACCACTACACTATACTACATCGGTCAGGTACACTGCCTGGTGGGGTTGTAAGCCTCTTGAGATCCCTCGAGAGGTAAAACCTGTTGTAAGGTTGCAAAACCACGCATCAGTAATAACATGCCAAAGATCAATGTCTTTTGATTTCACATACGTTTCGAATCTTGTTTTCCAATAAATAAAACAATCGGTTTCGAAAAGTGGTGGTCTTTGCATAGATTGCCCTTCTAGATATTTGTCGGAATCCATTGATCGGTTCAAGCTTTAAAATACAATATACTTTAAAAACTTGACTGACCTGGCTCTGATACCAATTGTGGGAAACTAGAAGGGGGGTTGAATAGTTTACCGGTTTAATAACTTCTTTTAAAAATCTTGTTTTAAAAGTATGCTATTGGAAACTTTGATTCGAACTCTATGTGTAATCAATCTACACCAATATGAACTACAAACTAAGCTACGTAATAATAACAAATAAAAATAAAGAGTAGAGTTGGAAAGATCAAACCGAGACAGAGGATTTATAGTGGTTCGGCTACGAAGCTCTTCTTCGCCCTACTCCACTCCCCGAGTACCACACTCGAGAGTTTCAAACACTATATCAACAACCTCCCTTCAGGCGGAGAAAACCGTACACGTCGCTTATCCTATTACCGACACTAAGCTAGATGTCGAGTGCTAATCTTAGCTAGCACCAATCTACCAAGGTCCACGTGACCAGACACTTAAGCCCAATGGCTTCAAGAGATCACCAAGATCTCAACACGATCATAATGATCAACACTCACTTCACTCTACTCGACTAACACTAACCTAATGACCCTTGATCTTCTTGATCAATCACACAAGCCCAATGGCTTCAAGAGATGTTCACTATCTCTATAGATCACACTTGATCTTCACTCTCACTCACAAAAAGGAAATAAACTTGATGTATGCTAAGACACAACAAGGTTGTAACAAGTGTTACAAAAACCTATCAACTATAACTCTAGTATCTTCTTGATTACTTGAGTTCTTCTCTTGCTAATGAAGAGGGATGACAACACCTTGTATCAACTTGGATACTTGTGTTCTTCTCTTGCTAGTGAAGAGGTATGAAGAGGATCACTTGAAGGATGATTGGATCACTCTTGAAACAAAGAAAAACTAATCTAATTGACCCTAAGAAGTGAAAGGTGTGAGAGGATTTTACTAAGGGATTTTTCTGTGTGTGAAGGGTGCCTAAAACTGTGAAAGAGGTGGGTATTTATAGGCAAAGAAAATCTGAACGTTACAATTCAAAATGGTACGGACGGCTCCATTAAATGACCCACGGCTCCATTAAATTTAACGGTACTGTGGAGCCGTGGTAGACTAGGACGCTCCAAATTTTGTCTTTTCTGGTGAAAACTTATTTGGGGAAGGTTGGAGCTGATTTTGGGAGGAAAAATAGCTGTTGTGATTTTCAAACTAATTTTTCCATTAAAACATTTCTTAATATTTCAAAAATAATTTGTCATGTGTATTTTTGAAAAAATGTTTTGTCCCATTTAAAATGTAAATTTTCAAAACATGAATTCACTTCTTTGATCACTAGTTCAAGTTGTAACTTTGTTCAAGAGTGATTTGCGTAGAAACGAGATCTTCCGATTAAAAACTTGTTAACGTTAATTTTAACGTAACGTGAGTTCACATTTTGTCATCCTTAAAACGTGAAGTAATCGAAAGATATAAATAGCGTTTTTAGAACATTATTTGCATCAACAATTAGGATTAGCGATTAACAAATACAATGGGGTTGTATTTATAGGCTCCCTTTTCTTCTCCTCCAAGACACCCAAACCAATTCCCATAACCCTATGGGTTGGATCGGCCTAACTTAACCCAATGAAGGGTTTCTAGATCCTTCTAACCTCTTTTTGCATAATTAGTCCTTTAACGACCGTTATCTCTAACTCCGTTAAGTACTAACTATCGTTAAGTTATTTGTTTGTGAAATGAATAAATAAAATATAAAACTATATTTAATTTATTCAATCCATTGAAACTCTTACGTATTGTGTGCAATCCCGAGTCTCGGGTTCGAAACCGGACATACAAATATTAATTTATATCCACAAACTCTAACAGCTCCCACTTGGATATTGATTAATATCGTAATGACATGGGCTAGTCTAGCTTAACAGATCCCAATGCCCCCAGATCGAACCGAGTATGGTTTTCCTGGAAAAAACCACGTGATGATATTATCATCTTACTTATCCTTTTGTTTCTAATACCGCGTTAATATGGATATGGATCTCGGTCATTCCATAATTAACAATAGTTTCTCGTTTACACTTAATTGATCAAGATTACCAAAACATCTGAACGTCTTCCAGATAGACTTTGGGCGTGGCCACGCAAACATCTTGTCAACCCTACGAGTGGCCGATCAGTATTAAATTTCAACACAAAGTTGAAGGAACAAATCCTTTATTGACTACGAGCGTGACCCTCGAACTTTGCATCACCTCCGAAAATAGCCCTTATAACTACCTTTTACGGATAGCGTTAGACTATCTTACAGAAAATGAGCTACATCCTCGGCAGTCACCTGGTATCTCAAGTCTGAGGATAAATATTCATGATTTACTTAATGACGACGATCCATAAAGTATAATCATGTAGTTGGGATAAGTCCTATATTCAATTTATCCAATATTGAATATCATGTGACATTGGTGTCTGATGCGTGCGATGTGTCGTTGCGGTTTAGCAGTATTAATGCCTACTCAAGTTTTAAATTTAAATTTATATTTAGCCGACTTATCAATAACACACACACTTAACGAGCAGTGTACCCGGTCAGTATGAATATAATGGTAAGTAGAGTGTCGATCACTAAGAGTGGAACGTATTATCTAGTTATTCTAATCAGTATTTTAATATATTAAGTTAGCTATACAACCTAATCTAACGCAAGGGGGTTCAGCCTAAGAGACTGGCACGATTGGGTTTCAATTAAATAATAAACTAAACCAATAGGCACGAATCAGCAAGTAGCACACACGTACACAGATAAATACTTGAGACAATAAGAAGACCTGTCCTGATAGATAAGTAGTTTGTCACTTGTTTTATTGCTAGTTTTATATGAAGTGTATAGTTCGATGCAACGCACTGAGATTAAGTCCTTTCTCGTTGGTTCTAATATTATCGGCGAGTAAACCCTTAATGATTACTTATGACTATCCTATTTATCTTTCTTCCTACTTTTCTACAGACGATAGAATGCGTAGGCGATCTAATAAATAGGCGAGGGCAGAGGCATGGCGACCCGATCAACGCTCAGCTAGACACAGAGGTTATCAATGCACTAATAAAAGTCACCAAAGACATCAACATATAAACTTTAATTAATGGGAAAGCAGTTTTAAGGGAGTGCAATCTTTCCGTTGTCACATTACACAAGCCACCAATCCTGATGAATTAAAGTTTACTAATACAATAAAACAAAACTACTTAATGAATTAAACACATGCAGGACCTTCTTACAGCTCTTGTATCTTTGTTCAAGGTGTGTCTTGTGCTGCTGCCTTGATTGAATTCGTCCTAGGGTTTCTGTACTTCGGTCTCGTATATAATATGTGCTCTTGAAATTCGTCTGGTCTTGGGGTATTTATAGTTTCTGTCTGAGGGTAAGATGCGGCGCATCTAGTAAGTAGATGCGGCGCATTGACTTAACTTCGCGTGGGGTCCAAGATTAATATATTCAGGAATATTCGTACACCGCCAGAAGATGCGGCGTATCTTCATTCTTGGATGCGGCGCATGTCCTCTTGTATCTTGGATCGTATCTGGTGAAATCTTGATAGTGATGCGCCGTATGTAATAAGAAAGATGCGGCGCATCTGGAGCAGAATGTCTTGATCTTGTGCATTTCAGTAGACTCTTAACTTCTTGCTTGTTTTGCTCCATAATAAGTCCAAAATCGCCAAGTTTCACCAAATGCTTGTTTTTACCTGAGAATTACAAAAGTAAACGATTAAGTATCAATCCTCATACATAATATAATAAAACAAGTCAAATTAATAGGATAAATGATAGTCATAAAATGTACTTATTTGAGTTCATCAAATATCCCCCCACTTGAACTTTACTTGTCCCCAAGTAAACCTTAGAATAAATCTTATGAAAATGTATCCTAAAAGATATTAGGATTTATTTTTATATTTAAGCATGTATTCATTTTTGTCATAATCACACAACCAAACACTTAACGAATTAGAAATAAAATAAAATAATTCGATAAAAGCAAATCTAATCGTTTAACTGTCCAGTCGTGACGAATATTCTATCATAACCAGGGATGCGCCGCATTAAAATAAACTGATAAAAAGTTGTAAAGTTGAAAGTAAAAAATGCAGAAAAATAAAGATATGACCATTGCAGGAGATGCGTCGCATCTCAGGATTGAGATGTGCCGTATCCTCTGCGGCCTGACTGACTCGACACAAAAACAGAATAATAAAAATTTCTCCGGGTTGTCTCCCGGTCAGCACTTGTCTTTATTCCAGAGTCTTCAAGTTAGACTCACGTTCAGCTCTTTACTCCAATACTTCAGGTTCAAACTCCACCACCTCGTTCTCATTATCCTCGGTAACTACCATCTCCATCCTACGTCGTAAACTCTCAGCAGCATGACCTTCCCCAATCAATCCCACATCAGCAAAATCCAAAACCTGGACCCTAAATATTCTCTTAAAGTAAATCGACTCTAATCTTCGCAAGTAATCATCCAAAGTGCCAGGAGTCAGTTCCATATCCTCGAAACGTAGCCACTGATGTCTTTGTGCAGCCTCTGGTAATGCCATCTGAAATAAATTTTCAAAGTTAGTAAACAGTCTGCAAATTAGGTAGATACGGCGCATCTGATTCAATCAGTGCGGCGTATCTGCACAAAGTATAAGAGATGCGGAGCAAGAAATGAGATACGGCGTATGGAGATGCGTCGTATCTAGATTAAGTAATACGGCGTATCTAAAGTTTTATCAATTTGGAAATAGGTCGTTACGCCGCATCAATTAACCTAGATGCGCCGCATCTAAAAGTATATCAGTATAAAATAAAGGGGATCAGGTAGGCTTTTCAAGAATCCGTATCCGTGACGTAAACTCCCACTTAATATCACAGTATCATTTACCCATTATATCAGTTCTAATAGCTCATTACACCACTACTAATCCATTTTCCCACTAAATATTCAAAATCGAATTCAAAACCCAAATTTCGTTCAAATCAAACTAGGCCAGAAATTCGATGATTTACGCAAGTTAAATACGGGGGAGATCATCTAATACAAGTCCTAATCATATCCCTATATCATATAATCCCTAATCGAATTAATCACATAAACCCTAATTTTCATATTAAACAAGATTAAATCGAAATGGAATAATTACCTTAATTTTATGATTAGGTGAAGGATTATAGATCGGATTAGATGGTGGAGTTTAGAAAAATGCTCGGAATTAGAGTATAGTTTTACTGTGTTTAAGTTTTTAACTGTGTGAGGATTTTCTGGTAAAAATTTTAGATCCGGCGCATTCCCGTCGTATTTATAGGGCAAAACGATGCGCCGTATTGAAAAATTAGGATGCGCCGTATCTATTTAATCTCGTTGACTAGTCAATGAATCCTAGTTGTTCAGAGATACGTCGCTTTGGATATTAAGATCTGCTGTATAGCTATGTTAGTGAACGAAATTTAAATAAGGAACGTACCTTGGCCTCCGCAACACAATTCTCTATACATCAAATTGGGGTTAAACGGTCATACCATATGATATAAATGAATTCAAAATAAGAGCAAAAGGCATAAACGTTTAATTAATAATTGTAATCTTATTGTTTAGTGGATAAGGATTTATTCTGAGGTTAGGAACAAATATCGTTTTTTAAGCATACAAAATTAAGATTACAATTTTAATCAGGTGTATAATATGGATAATAAAATTGAGATTATATTGTAGAGAACTTTCCTTTGGGCAGGTTGAATTATCGTAGAGGTTACCTGGAATTCTATTTCAAGAATTTAAGACGTTCAATGTTACCAGTACTGAGTTTTCCTCCACTCTAATTGTCATAAGTTCGATCACTCCAGCTAGCGTCTCTCGGTTTGTTTCAGAATGTAATCATTCATGGTGATGCTTGAGTCATCATTTATCCTGAAAATAAACAACTTGCACACGAGAGTAGTGGACCGATCAAAGTAAATATCAAAAATCAACTATATTTATCAAATTATATTCGTCGTATTAACAAAAGTTAATGCGCCGTATTTTCGTTACGTTTCAAAATACAAGATTTTTGATTCAGAAGATGCGCCGTATCGATAAAAATCGATACGCCGTATCTTGTTTAATAATTCGAAAACTGTTTTCAATTAAAATAATAGATACGCCGTATCTGCTAAGGCAGATGCGTCGTATCGCGTTAACGTTTAGAAATTTTTTTTATCAAAAACAGATACGCCGTATCTTGGGGAAAAGATGCGTCGTATCGAATTAATTAAACGCGTTGTATTTTATAAAAATTAAACGCAATACGCTGTATCAGAGAAATCAGATGCGCCGTATCGTTTGATTAAGTTTAGTACAACGATAGCAGTATGCAGAAAATACGAAAAATGAAAACAAAATAAAAACACAAACGAAAATAAACACAAATAAAAACACTCAAAAACAGAAAATATGCAAAATAATACAATGAATGCAAATTAATCTAATACACAACACAGTTAGCAGTTAGATTAAAAAAATTAAAAACCTAATTAAATTACTAATCAAATTAACAGATAATAACAATTCACTCCCCGGCAGCGGCGCCAAAAACTTGATGCGTGCGATGTGTCGTTGCGGTTTAGCAGTATTAATGCCTACTCAAGTTTTAAATTTATATTTAGCCGACTTATCAATAACACACACACTTAACGAGCAGTGTACCCGGTCAGTATGAATATAATGGTAAGTAGAGTGTCGATTACTAAGAGTGGAACGTATTATCTAGTTATTCTAATCAGTATTTTAATATATTAAGTTAGCTATACAACCTAATCTAACGCAAGGGGGTTCAGCCTGAGAGACTGGCACGATTGGGTTTCAATTAAATAATAAACTAAACCAATAGGCACGAATCAGCAAGTAGCACACACGTACATAGATAAATACTTGAGACAATAAGAAGACCTGTCCTGATAGATAAGTAGTTTGTCACTTGTTTTATTGCTAGTTTTATATGAAGTATATAGTTCGATGCAACGCACTGAGATTAAGTCCTTTCTCGTTGGTTCTAATATTATCGGCGAGTAAACCCTTAATGATTACTTATGACTATCCTATTTATCTTTCTTCCTACTTTTCTACAGACGATAGAATGCGTAGGCGATCTAATAAATAGGCGAGGGCAGAGGCATGGCGACCCGATCAACGCTCAGCTAGACACAGAGGTTATCAATGCACTAATAAAAGTCACCAAAGACATCAACATATAAACTTTAATTAATGGGAAAGCAGTTTTAAGGGAGTGCAATATTTCCGTTGTCACATTACACAAGCCACCAATCCTGATGAATTAAAGTTTACTAATACAATAAAACAAAACTACTTAATGAATTAAACACATGCAGGACCTTCTTACAGCTCTTGTATCTTTGTTCAAGGTGTGTCTTGTGCTGCTGCCTTGACTGAATTCGTCCTAGGGTTTCTGTACTTCGGTCTCGTATATAATATGTGCTCTTGAAATTCGTCTGGTCTTGGGGTATTTATAGTTTCTGTCTGAGGGTAAGATGCGGCGCATCTAGTAAGTAGATGCGGCGCATTGACTTAACTTCGCGTGGGGTCCAAGATTAATATATTCAGGAATATTCGTACACCGCCAGAAGATGCGGCGTATCTTCATTCTTGGATGCGGCGCATGTCCTCTTGTATCTTGGATCGTATCTGGTGAAATCTTGATAGTGATGCGCCGTATGTAATAAGAAAGATGCGGCGCATCTGGAGCAGAATGTCTTGATCTTGTGCATTTCAGTAGACTCTTAACTTCTTGCTTGTTTTGCTCCATAATAAGTCCAAAATCGCCAAGTTTCACCAAATGCTTGTTTTTACCTGAGAATTACAAAAGTAAACGATTAAGTATCAATCCTCATACATAATATAATAAAACAAGTCAAATTAATAGGATAAATGATAGTCATAAAATGTACTTATTTGAGTTCATCAAATATCCCCCCACTTGAACTTTACTTGTCCCCAAGTAAACCTTAGAATAAATCTTATGAAAATGTATCCTAAAAGATATTAGGATTTATTTTTATATTTAAGCATGTATTCATTTTTGTCATAATCACACAACCAAACACTTAACGAATTAGAAATAAAATAAAATAATTCGATAAAAGCAAATCTAATCGTTTAACTGCCAGTCGTGACGAATATTCTATCATAAGCTTGGCAAGTATACACATCTCCCCCACTAAAGCCAAGGAATAACAAGTCAAAATGGGTAAAAAGGGTTTGTAGGCTTAAGGGTTAATCATTCTTAATCTCTATCGATCTCAAATTCCAGAAAAGGCAACAAAATCACAAATACATGATCGAATCCACGAATACGATACTTGCAATTGCTCAAATCCTTAACTCGAATAGGCTAAAGATAGGTCCAAACTTTACCAATAATATTATATCAAAAAGGGCGACAAAATCATAAATACATAGCCGAATCCACGACTACGATACTTAAGATTGCTCAAATCCCTAATCTCAATAAATCAAAGGTTTGGTTGGATAAAGAATAATAAAGGGTATGGATAATATTTGGGATATAAATTGGTGTAAAATGAAAAATAAACAAAACAAATAAATTAAAATCCTAAGTGTGGTTAATCACTATCCCAACCATCCCATGAATAAGACTCATATCATAGAATAACTCACGCTTTAACACTTGAAACACACGCTTTAGGTAGACACGAATTATACTCAACAAGATCTTAATCAAAGAATAAACCTTAGTTGGCGTTCCCATAACTGCCAACTCCCATTCAATCCATAGATATAATATACAACAACTAGTGGTGATATCGACCACTTAATACAAAACTTTACATAAGTTGGTTAAATCAAACATCCAACTTTTCTTTTTTCTTTTTCTTTTCTATTTTTTTTCGATTTTTTTTTTTTTTTTTTTTTTTTTTTTTTTTTTTTTTTTTTTAATGGTAAACAAAGATGTGTAAAATTTCACCACATCACTATAATGATAATTCTGGATAATTTTTCCATATTTTTCATAACTTCAGAAATAACGGTAATAGTGAAAGTAGTAAACACACGAAAAATAAACTCAAAGATATACAATATTTACTTTCACTCCAATTGCATTGTGCAATTTCCCGACCTAACCATAGATAATGAATTACACACGCGAACACAGGTAATGTAAGGAAACACACTTTGCCTAAAGCAATTAACCAACCACGGATTTTAATCTATAGGGTAGGCTAAGGTGTAAGGGTGTAACGAAACATTTTAACAAAGGTGTAAGAAACGAAAGGAATGGCTCTGAGTGTTTTTCTAGGGGTATCTTACTCTAAAAGTGAGAGTAACAAAAGGGTTTATACGGGGGTTAACTAACCAGTGTAGTTAGCTAATAACACATAACATATAAAGGCTATTTGGGTGTAATCCTAGAAATTTTACCAATTTAGACTAGTCATTCCAATTATATAAAATAATACTTATTATGGTGGTCTCGAATAGTATACAAGCCAAGTTCTAAAGTTTACAAGTCACCGGCACACTCATAGATTTGTGAATTTTTGAAAAATCACAATTTTTGAATATAACGTCATGTGTGCAGCTATGCAACTTAGACCTTAAACAAAAACATGCTAAAAAATTTTAAATTTTGATATATTAAGCTCATTTTAAGCATAATTTTTGAAAAGTTTAGGACAAGTAAGTGTTAAGTGTTCTAATTCTCCAATCCCCCCACTTAAGTTAAACAACGTCCTCGTTGTTTGTATAAAAGGTTAAAAACTGGAAAATAAAAGAATTAGAACAGAAAAACTCCCCTGAGATTTGCTCGGTATGATCCTCCATTTGTATAAGAGCAAAAATCATCTTTCTTGTGGATGAGAACGTTTAAGCTTCATATTAGATGTATCCACAGGAAGTGCAGGAATCTATAATACCACCAAGGCTTTAAAACACACCTAAGTTAAGAAAGGTTCAAACTTGCATAATACATTAGTAGTTAGAAAAAATAAAACATAAAAATTAAAAATGAAAATCATCAGGTCAGTCGATGCGCCGTATCTTATGGAAGAAGATACGCCGTATCGAGCCTGGAATAAATACGGATCAGAATAGAAGATGCGCCGCATCCTTAACCAGGGATGCGCTCGCTTTAAAATAAACTGATAAAAAGTTGTAAAGTTAAAAGTAAAAAATGCAGAAAAATAAAGATATGACCATTGCAGGAGATGCGTCGCATCTCAGGATTGAGATGTGCCGTATCCTCTGCGGCCTGACTGACTCGACACAAAAACAGAATAATAAAAATTTCTCCGGGTTGTCTCCCGGTCAGCACTTGTCTTTATTCCAGAGTCTTCAAGTTAGACTCACGTTCAGCTCTTTACTCCAATACTTCAGGTTCAAACTCCACCACCTCGTTCTCATTATCCTCAGTAACTACCATCTCCATCCTACGTCGTAAACTCTCAGCAGCATGACCTTCCCCAATCAATCCCACATCAGCAAAATCCAAAACCTGGACCCTAAATATTCTCTTAAAGTAAATCGACTCTAATCTTCGCAAGTAATCATCCAAAGTGCCAGGAGTCAGTTCCATATCCTCGAAACGTAGCCACTGATGTCTTTGTGCAGCCTCTGGTAATGCCATCTGAAATAAATTTTCAAAGTTAGTAAACAGTCTGCAAATTAGGTAGATACGGCGCATCTGATTCAATCAGTGCGGCGTATCTGCACAAAGTATAAGAGATGCGGAGCAAGAAATGAGATACGGCGTATGGAGATGCGTCGTATCTAGATTAAGTAATACGGCGTATCTAAAGTTTTATCAATTTGGAAATAGGTCGTTACGCCGCATCAATTAACCTAGATGCGCCGCATCTAAAAGTATATCAGTATAAAATAAAGGGGATCAGGTAGGCTTTTCAAGAATCCGTATCCGTGACGTAAACTCCCACTTAATATCACAGTATCATTTACCCATTATATCAGTTCTAATAGCTCATTACACCACTACTAAACCATTTTCCCACTAAATATTCAAAATCGAATTCAAAACCCAAATTTCGTTCAAATCAAACTAGGCCAGAAATTCGATGATTTACGCAAGTTAAATACGGGGGAGATCATCTAATACAAGTCCTAATCATATCCCTATATCATATAATCCCTAATCGAATTAATCACATAAACCCTAATTTTCATATTAAACAAGATTAAATCGAAATGGAATAATTACCTTAATTTTATGATTAGGTGAAGGATTATAGATCGGATTAGATGGTGGAGTTTAGAAAAATGCTCGGAATTAGAGTATAGTTTTACTGTGTGTAAGTTTTTAACTGTGTGAGGATTTTCTGGTAAAAATTTTAGATCCGGCGCATTCCCGTCGTATTTATAGGGCAAAACGATGCGCCGTATTGAAAAATTAGGATGCGCCGTATCTATTTAATCTCGTTGACTAGTCAATGAATCCTAGTTGTTCAGAGATACGTCGCTTTGGATATTAAGATCTGCTGTATAGCTATGTTAGTGAACGAAATTTAAATAAGGAACGTACCTTGGCCTCCGCAACACAATTCTCTATACATCAAATTGGGGTTAAACGGTCATACCATATGATATAAATGAATTCAAAATAAGAGCAAAAGGCATAAACGTTTAATTAATAATTGTAATCTTATTGTTTAGTGGATAAGGATTTATTCTGAGGTTAGGAACAAATATCGTTTTTTAAGCATACAAAATTAAGATTACAATTTTAATCAGGTGTATAATATGGATAATAAAATTGAGATTATATTGTAGAGAACTTTCCTTTGGGCAGGTTGAATTATCGTAGAGGTTACCTGGAATTCTATTTCAAGAATTTAAGACGTTCAATGTTACCAGTACTGAGTTTTCCTCCACTCTAATTGTCATAAGTTCGATCACTCCAGCTAGCGTCTCTCGGTTTGTTTCAGAATGTAATCATTCATGGTGATGCTTGAGTCATCATTTATCCTGAAAATAAACAACTTGCATACGAGAGTAGTGGACCGATCAAAGTAAATATCAAAAATCAACTATATTTATCAAATTATATTCGTCGTATTAACAAAAGTTAATGCGCCGTATTTTCGTTACGTTTCAAAATACAAGATTTTTGATTCAGAAGATGCGCCGTATCGATAAAAATCGATACGCCGTATCTTGTTTAATACTTCGAAAACTGTTTTCAATTAAAATAATAGATACGCCGTATCTGCTAAGGCAGATGCGTCGTATCGCGTTAACGTTTAGAAATTTTTTTTATCAAAAACAGATACGCCGTATCTTGGGGAAAAGATGCGTCGTATCGAATTAATTAAACGCGTTGTATTTTATAAAAATTAAACGCAATACGCCGTATCAGAGAAATCAGATGCGCCGTATCGTTTGATTAAGTTTAGTACAACGATAGCAGTATGCAGAAAATACGAAAAATAAAAACAAAATAAAAACACAAATGAAAATAAACACAAATAAAAACACTCAAAAACAGAAAATATGCAAAATAATACAATGAATGCAAATTAATCTAATACACAACACAGTTAGCAGTTAGATTAAAAAAATTAAAAACCTAATTAAAATACTAATCAAATTAACAGATAATAACAATTCACTCCCCGGCAGCGGCGCCAAAAACTTGATGCGTGCGATGTGTCGTTGCGGTTTAGCAGTATTAATGCCTACTCAAGTTTTAAATTTATATTTAGCCGACTTATCAATAACACACACACTTAACGAGCAGTGTACCCGGTCAGTATGAATATAATGGTAAGTAGAGTGTCGATCACTAAGAGTGGAACATATTATCTAGTTATTCTAATCAGTATTTTAATATATTAAGTTAGCTATACAACCTAATCTAACGCAAGGGGGTTCAGCCTGAGAGACTGGCACGATTGGGTTTCAATTAAATAATAAACTAAACCAATAGGCACGAATCAGCAAGTAGCACACACGTACACAGATAAATACTTGAGACAATAAGAAGACCTGTCCTGATAGATAAGTAGTTTGTCACTTGTTTTATTGCTAGTTTTATATGAAGTGTATAGTTCGATGCAACGCACTGAGATTAAGTCCTTTCTCGTTGGTTCTAATATTATCGGCGAGTAAACCCTTAATGATTACTTATGACTATCCTATTTATCTTTCTTCCTACTTTTCTACAGACGATAGAATGCGTAGGCGATCTAATAAATAGGCGAGGGCAGAGGCATGGCGACCCGATCAACGCTCAGCTAGACACAGAGGTTATCAATGCACTAATAAAAGTCACCAAAGACATCAACATATAAACTTTAATTAATGGGAAAGCAGTTTTAAGGGAGTGCAATCTTTCCGTTGTCACATTACACAAGCCACCAATCCTGATGAATTAAAGTTTACTAATACAATAAAACAAAACTACTTAATGAATTAAACACATGCAGGACCTTCTTACAGCTCTTGTATCTTTGTTCAAGGTGTGTCTTGTGCTGCTGCCTTGACTGAATTCGTCCTAGGGTTTCTGTACTTCGGTCTCGTATATAATATGTGCTCTTGAAATTCGTCTGGTCTTGGGGTATTTATAGTTTCTGTCTGAGGGTAAGATGCGGCGCATCTAGTAAGTAGATGCGGCGCATTGACTTAACTTCGCGTGGGGTCCAAGATTAATATATTCAGGAATATTCGTACACCGCCAGAAGATGCGGCGTATCTTCATTCTTGGATGCGGCGCATGTCCTCTTGTATCTTGGATCGTATCTGGTGAAATCTTGATAGTGATGCGCCGTATGTAATAAGAAAGATGCGGCGCATCTGGAGCAGAATGTCTTGATCTTGTGCATTTCAGTAGACTCTTAACTTCTTGCTTGTTTTGCTCCATAATAAGTCCAAAATCGCCAAGTTTCACCAAATGCTTGTTTTTACCTGAGAATTACAAAAGTAAACGATTAAGTATCAATCCTCATACATAATATAATAAAACAAGTCAAATTAATAGGATAAATGATAGTAATAAAATGTACTTATTTGAGTTCATCAGTGTCTCAACCTTACAGTACATTCTACCAATCCTCACATTTGTCTTTATTTAATGATATTCTCATATCATTAATCGACAATGGACTATTTAGAATAAATTAATTATTCATGGATTTAAACATGCAAATATAGGACACAAATATTAATAATGAGAATAAACGTTATCCGTACTTTATTTCATTAAAATAATAATTGTTTACACGTCCCTTATCTAAATACTAACTCGATCAATGCATGATAATTCTCTATAATGAATTATGCCACATGTCATGACAACCATACTTGTTGACAAGGCATAAATCAATTAATTTTGATCTTGTCTGAATTCTGAGAATACTTATTTCAAGAATGAAATTCTTGTATGTGTGCATTCATCTATCTAGATATTGCCACATACTTCATAAAATGCGTGACATCCTCATGCACGAATTTATGACAATTAAACTACCAAACCTTTGTAGTTAAAGTATTTTAATTCTTTATGTATAATGCAACTATGCTCTTATTGAGCATAACTAGTATACATGGTCTCCTAATAAGGATGAGCTCCCACCATGACTAGTATTGAGTGTCATCTCAATCTTACTAGCATTATTGTACGTAAACAATAATATGCTCCTTTAAAGTTCCATAAACTTTTAACATTCATCGTGTAATGTTTGATATCTTCAAATCTATCAAGATTTGTCAACTATATCAATCAGGCCATAATTTTGCCATATGATTCACATTTAGAATTTTGGGGCAAATCCAGGCTGAAGATGTAAATTCTAAACCATATCCATTACACTTAGCTATCTAATAATTTCCAATTAGATACTAATTTTGTCAATCATCCTTTTATTCAAGCATGATACAACAGGCAACATGATGTACATGAAAAATCCTTGTGTCAAACTTAGATTTTGTTCATGTCATATCTTTCCAAAGATATGGTTCTATTTATACCTTCTAATAGAATATCATGTCCTTTTAGAATCAGTTATTTTACCGCTTATGTTTATAATCAATAAACATATTGTTCAAGGTTTTATTTCCTAAATTTCCATCTGAAGTTTCATTCCAAACTAAGTCTTAACATATAATGTTAATGTTAATGGAATGTTACTTCCCATATGTTATACAACATATATGAAATAAGAAAATAAATACATCACTCCCACTAGCTTTCAGGAATATTAAGAAATATCTTATTTTAATTATAAATCAAAACTAGATTTAATAACTAAAATTAAGTATATCTTCCAGATGCATGCATTAATCCATTCACAAATGATTTGCATTTTGTATACTACTAAAGATTATTTGAATTCAAACACTCCTTTCAATTACTTTTCGTCCTCGCTCAAGTAATTATCCAAGAAAGAGATTTGATATTCCATTATTAATTTCATATAAATGAAACTAATAATGACAATCATAATCTTTATATATTTAATGTGATTAGAAAGAATTTCAATCACATTTAATTTCTTAACTATGATTAACAATCTTTTTACACATTAAATATGTATGCAAATTTGTCCATTATGATTTCTACACAAAATTTAAATCTCTATGATTTCCATTTCCATTGTAGAAATTCATTTTCATTCTATAGTGTTACTATAGAGTTTAAGATTAACTACGTTTCCAAACTAGTTATCTTTTTGGACTGCATCTTATTATTCATAGTATGAGTAATTTGCCAAATAAACATTTGCAATTTATTAACAGGCATACCATGATCCTATAACTCATAACCCTCAACATATTCTACAAATATTTGAGATACCCTTGCGGATCTATGAATAAAAATTCCATCATCTTGAGATTTAACACTAACATGTTAAATCCTCATTATGATTTTGCTAGCGTATTTAGAAGATTATGTATCTTGTAATTTTATCTTTTGAAGATAAAACTCCCACTCGCCTTTTGCAATTTATAGATTACCTATAAATGCTTAGCAAATAGAGCAATACAAAACTTGTTCTCTTTTGGGACTTTGCAGATACATAATGACAGTTCCTAATCTTAATTTGTTAATAACCTACCCAAAAAGTAGTTTAACAAATTCTGAACTTCAATTTTAAGACTTAATGTGATTCAACACATACCATAATAAATGGTGTCTTATTAATCTTCTAGGTTGGAGTCTAATTGAGTATATCCAATCCATACTCAATTTCCTAACCTTGATATCTTTAGGAAGATTAGAAGATATAGTTATCTTTAATCAAACAACTTTTTCAAGAGTTTGATTTTCCTAAATGAACATACCATAAACTTATGTATTTCATTAGGATAAATACTGTAAGTTAATCTCACAATATTTAAGATAAATATATTTCGTTTTTGGCTTACCTATTTACCAACTAAGTCAGTTTAATTGTGCAATAGATTTTCCAAGCCAATTGCATGCTTTATAACAAAAGTGCACTTATTGTTCAAGCCACTTAATATCTATGTCTTACCAAAAAAAAAACATAAACTGTTATAATCCCAATGTACGTTATAAGTCATTAATCAACTCAATGACTTCTTGTATATGTCTTTTAAAAAAAACATAACAAGTTAACGTCTTACTTTGTTGTAAGTCTTACAACAAAATACTTCATATTTATATTTTTACAATAAATATAAATATGCATAACTAAAGTAATTATGAAACCCACAACTTGGTTTCAATAGTATTTCAAGTTAATTTATTACTTCATATATTTATGTCACTCCAAGAATACATAAACATTCAAATTATGAAGTAGTATAAGATTACTTCGTATATTCATGTCATTGCAATAATACATAAATATTCACATTTTAAGTAATCCTATTATCATATCGACACTTGTTCTAATAATTATCTAATTATAGAAACTTGTAAATTAACATAGTTTCATCACATTAGCCAAGGCTGCTAATAATAAAAGTATGTAATTTACCTTGTCATTAATATCTAGTAATGAAAGTAGATATTAACTCCAAGTGTTGTATAAATTAGAATGTGTATAAAACACATTAGAACATCAATCTCTGACCTTGCAGTCAAGAGAACCCTTTAAATCATATTCCTTTATGTTGTTGCTTGCACACAATAAGATTTCTCCCACTTGTGCACGGAACAACATCATGTATCAGATAAACAACACATCAATCGTTTGCTTATTTGATCAATATGATTTGTGTCATAGATATAAGTAGATATAGAATCACCTCGTCTAGTAAGGAAACGTACACGACTATCCTTAATACCACAAGTGTTTATAATTTGAAAGTAGTTATCTCAAGTAGATCCTGGAGATAATATGGGTTACTACCAAGATGTCAATACTTGTAGCTCCCACTGAATTGAAGATCACTACATGGACTCATTATTCAGTAATTACAACACAATGCTCCCACTAGATTTGACAACATTGTAAGTGTTGCATAACCAGTAAAAGCAAATAACGTGCTGTTTACTTTCCTACACCTTTGATGAATCCCTTACGTAACATTACTAAGGTACTTCAAAGAATGTATTCTACTTTGTGAATGATGGAATATCCATCAATGCAATTAACTTGAAAGAATTGGGTATGCAATTTCTTCCTTAGTTAGGTCTACCATCCCCATCATGGTATGTAGCACCTTTAAATGGTTAAAGCATAGCAACTAGATCAAACATTCTAGTTTGCCTTTTACCACCTTTTGCGGTAATTAGTCTAGCTTCTAATTTAATAACTCCTAACCATGCAATTTCTTAAGAAATTCGCCATGAGTTATTTCTTAGAATTTAGACAATTCTAATTTTCCTATTATACCTTTCTCACTTCATGAAAAGGAATAGGATTAAGTCTTACTCTTCACACGGAAAGTAGACTAGGTTTATTCTTTTCAGTAAAAATTGACTCTATCCAAAACCCCTACGGGTGTAGATCAATTTACTACTAAAGGAAAACCCCACGTTTACGGTTTTAACATTGCATTAAATACATTAAAAGAATTTTCAAAATTCAATTTTAGTATTTTCGATAATAACTTTTCAAGAAAATTAAACACCCACGGTAAATAAAATTTAGCCATTTAATTTTCATTGAAAATTAGGATCCAAATTGACGTCGTTTCATCACATCAGCTTTGGCTGCTAGCAATGAAAGTACTCAATAAGGTAGAGCTACACTCAATTACCAATATCCAATTGCAATTCCTAGAATCATGGGACTTGCATATTATGCCAATCTCAGTTGCAAATGTAAGCATGTTTCATCCCTAAATCTTTATGCCTTGACGCCGTTCCATTACATCAGCTTTGGCTGCTAGTAATGAAAGTGCTCAATTAAGTTAACCAACTTAAGAAACTGTAAATTGATGTCATTTCATCACATTCAGCTTTGGCTGCTAGCAATGAAAATACTCAATTTACCCTTAGACAACCACCCTTTGAACATCAACATTCAGCTTTGGCTGCTAGTGATGTAGGATGAAACCTTAGGTGTTCCTTTTTGTAGTTGGATGGCATATTACTTAAATTTTAAGGGTATTAAATTTTTGATGTGTAATCAAAAAAATATGTACAAAGATGTCATGCATTCATCTTTGTATCATATGTTTTCTACAAAAAACTGTTTACTTATTTGCAGCTTAAATCAACAAAATTTAATTGATGGTGTTGAGAAACTTACAACATTGCCTTAAGATGCTTCGTACTTTTTCATGATGTACTTGGTAAGTCTATTATTGACGCACAGGCGAGCGGAGGGGCAAACGTCCGCCGAAGCTAATTAAAAACGCGCCCCTTTCGGATGACAATTTAATGTCAAGCCTCCTTATACCCACTTTATAGTTTGTCAATAATAGGTCCGATGCTTCGACCACTTTTGTACAGTCGCATCAATCAATTAAAACTTTAAGATTTAAAGCTTAAAACAATTTATGTAGTAAATTATTAATTGCTAGTCTCGCCTGGGAGCAAATTACCGTGCGAAGCGAACCACTATCGGCACATAAGACTTGGCAATTAAATATTTTACTACAAAGGTTTCATAGTTATTAGGTTCATTTATTTTTTATTCAAAAAATTACCCTCTTTGATGTTACAATCCATCATAATTAAACACAAAGAACAAGTAATTGAAAAAATAAATAAACACTCAATAACACATATATGATCATTAACAATATCATATAGCCACATGCAAACCTTTTTGATAAATCCTATTAATTTTCTATGTGAATTTATAATGTATCTAATCAATAAAACTCCCATTGGTTTTCGAGCTCATTGTACCCAATGGACCACAGACGCCAAATAACTTGGCCGCGTAAGTTTTAATTAACTAGATACCACATTGCATATAACCAATTAATTAATATATTTTATTAGGGTCTTCCATAATTTTAGATTTATCTTAAAACATGTAGCAAATTAAACACATAACATTCCATGACAAAACATGCAAGATTTTGTCATGGATCTCATATAGCACTTAAAATCATGTTTCACATATTTACAAGCCTATATAGTACGCAATCTATAATTAATGACATCACATAAGGTATTCATTAATTAATCCTTAAAATTGCATGCAATCCTAGGGTTTCTACAAGTTTTCTACAAAAAACTAAAACCCTAATAATTAAATATGGGTGTCGACCCAAATTAAAAAAAATTAGGGTTTGTAAAATAAAACCCTAAATCAAACATGATTGAATGTTATCTATTCAAACAAGATTCAATTTTAAGGTTTTTAGTAATTAATTATATGTTAAAAACGGGCTTTGATACCACTGTTGGAATACTAGAATCATACATCTATAAACTAATAACCACATAATGAACATCAAAGCATGCACAACGGATTGGATCTACATAACATATAATTAATTAACATAAAAACTAAATAGACGCGTACCTTTCCGATTCCTAGCATGAACAAAGAATCACGTGCTCCAAGAACAATATAAACCCTAACTAGGGTTTAGGATGGATCGATCTAAGGAAGGATCGAATAGGGAAAATCACAACAAGCTAAAGTAAGCTTGTTACTCGTTCTTGTACACACGTAATACTAGCGTTTCAATGGGAAAAACTAGGTTCTAATATCACAAACAAATCCCTAACTTGTGTTGTAGTAAATTCGGCACACCCAAGGAGATTGGGAGTTGAACGCCGATCGGCTACAAGAAGAGGAGAGGAGAAAGAATAGGGTTTGCTTGAGAATTAGGATTAGGGATTAACAAATACAATGGGGTTGTATTTATAGGCTCCCTTTTCTTCTCCTCCAAGACACCCAAACCGATTCCCATAACCCTATGGGTTGGATCGGCCTAACTTAACCCAATGAAGGGTTTCTAGATCCTTCTAACCTCCTTTTGCATAATTAGTCCTTTAACGACCGTTATCTCTAACTCCGTTAAGTACTAACTATCGTTAAGTTATTTGTTTGTGAAATGAATAAATAAAATATATAACTATATTTAATTTATTCAATCCATTGAAACTCTTACGTATTGTGTGCAATCCCGAGTCTCGGGTTCGAAACCGGACATACAAATATTAATTTATATCCACAAACTCTAAAAAATGTCGCTCGTTTCTGCTTGATACTAGTCATGTATAGACTGCCGAATATCATTCTTTTTGTTAAGTACATTAAATAGAAACATACTTTCAAAAATATATTGAGTTAGTAAACAAATTTTTTTACCTATCTAGTAATTCAAACTTTCAAATTCGTGATGATATGGCAACTTTTGCAATCGGCTACGGGTTTAGCCGGTAAATTAACGACCATGTGGAAAACTAGAAGGGGGGGGGGGTTGAATAGTTTTACGTCTTTTTAATTTATTATAAAATCTTTGTTTACTTTTAAAAACTTATATTCAAGTTTGTTAAGACTTAAATCTTATTATTAGTTATATATGTATTCTTTTAAATTGATTGTAAATGTTTTGGTTTCTTGAATGGATTTTCAAATTGATCTTTATGTGAAGTCGATCTCTAATAAATACTAGCAGTTATATAATCCTATGTGTAAGAATATAATGACGATGTAAGTAAAGAAGTAAATAAGATATGGAAAGATCTAACCGAGACACGAGAGATTTATAGTGGTTCGGCTACAAGGACACCTTCCTTGCCCTACTCCACTCCCCGAGCACCGAGCTCGAGAGTTTTCTTCACAACTTCAATAAGCTCCCTTATGGCGGAGAAAACCTTACACGACTTTGGCTTACACCAGCTTAACGACACAAAGCTAAATGTCGAGTTCTAATCGTAGCTAGAACCAATCTCACAACTTCACAACACAACTTCTTCACGACTACTTCACAACGGCTTCACGACTGCTTCACGACTTCTTCACGACTTCAACACGACCGCTACACAACCTCTATGCTACGGCTTCACGACTTCAACACTATGTCTTCACGACTAAGACTTCATGACTTCAACACGACCGCTACACAACCTATATGCTACGGCTTCACGACTTCAACACTAGGACTTCACGACTAGGACTTCAAGGCTTCAACACGACCTCTACACAACCTCTATGCTACGGCTTCACGACTTCAACACTAGGACTTCACGACTTCAAAGCTACGGCTTCACAACTTCAACACTAGGACTTCACGACTTCAAAGCTACGGCTTCACAACTTCTACACAACGGGTTCACGACTTCTACTCCGCGGCTTCACAACTTCTACACTATGTCTTCACATCTTCTATACCACAACTACTTATACAACTTCTTCACTACTTACATACAACACTAATCTACTATACACACCTTACACACAAATGAATGAATGATTTACAAACTTTGTTACACTAACAACTTAAGTAACAAGATGATACTAAGTTGTAATACTTCTAATCTTGATTGATAGAAGTATTCTTCTTTTGCACTTGAAAGAAGGAAGCTTGGATCACTTGGAAACCAAAGCTTAAGATTATATGATCAAAGGATTTTAGAAAGTATTTACAAGATTTAAAACAGAAAGTTTTGGGGTGCAAAAGGTGAGTAAAAATCCAGGAGAAGACTGGTATTTATAGGAGAAAAACTGGACAGCTGGAGGCCTACTGGAGCGGGGGCGGTCCCCTTAATTATTAAGGGGGCCGCCTAGCAAAATTAAGGGGGCCGCCCCTACTGAACGTTGGCCAATTTTGTCCTTTTGTGGGGAAGGTTTTTCTGGAACATTTTAACTGATTTTGCTTAAAAATTTGAATTCATATTTTTATAAAAGATTAAATATTTTTATTTAATACTAAAAATGTTTTTCAAAAATATAGAAAATATTTTTTTTGATGTTTTATAAAAAATCTAGTTATTAAGAAAATGTTCCTTTGATCATATAATGCATTAAGCATTAGTTCATTCATACCTTAAGTGATTTGAGTTGTAGAAATAGATATTTACAACTAAATACTTGTTTACATCATAATTTTCCGATTAATGATTTTACATTTTGTGATTATCAAAACGTCGAGATATCGAAAAATATTAATAACGTGTTTAGGCATTATTTATATCAACAATCTCCCCCTTTTTGATGATTACAAAATCTAAACTCATTAAATCTAAAAATTAGTTTTTAGACAAGTATTTAGTGAGTTTACATCTATTTCTCTCCTTTTTTGTAGAATCAAAAAGGTTATGCCGACAAGTTTAAGAAATGAAATTTGTCGGGATGATAACTCCCCCTTGGTGTGTACTCCCCCTCGTTTGGGAGCACCAAGGAAACGAGTTATGGAACGCTTACGAGAAAAATGTTAGAATCACAAGCATATATATAGCACAAATAATGAGCATGCATGAAAAATAAAGACATTCATAAAAATAAATGTTGTGTATAATTACACAACCATACATGAGTACAAGCATTCCTACTTGGCTAATAATTCCAACTACATAATCATCCTAGACAACATAATCTTCCATGGAGCTTGCTTACAAAATGGGTGGAAAATTTATTATTGAGTAAGCATTGCATGTGCTTACTTGGGTGACAATGGAGGTGGTGGTTGTGTAGTGGGTGAGGATGGTGGTGGTGGTGGTGGAGGTTGGTTGGTAAGTATGTTTTCAAGTGATGAAAACCTATAGAATATCTCATCTCTAAGACCAAAGATTATGGTCCGGTTATGGATGCAACAAAGACAAGTGTCACCATGGGTTTCAAGTAGTGGCTAAGGTATGGGAAAAAATGGTTGTGGGTTTGGTGGAGGTGAAAAATGAGAATCAAGTGGTGTAATGGGTGATAAGGAAATGGCAAGTTGAGTGGATGGAGGTTCTTGAGTGGATGGTGGTGATGATGTTCTTGGTGATGATGTTAGGTGAGTGTGGATGTAGTCATTGATAGATGAAGTGGATGGAATGGAGGAAGATGAAGCTCCATGGGTAGAGGGTGTTTTTTATGGTGCATTAGGTGCACTTGGGGATGAATTTTGAGGTGGTGGTGATGGAGTTTTGATGTCATCTTGGGTGAGGTCAATGAAGAGTTGTTTTGGTGGTATGATGACAAGTCTTTGCTTCCTTGGAGTCTTAGAGATGGAGGTTTTTGGTGACAACATGGTGGATGAAAATGGGTGTTTGATGAAGGTGATGGTTGATGAAGTGAAAGGTAATTGTAAGGAGGGTATTTATATTGTGAAAATGTGGTTGATTTAGGCAAATTGTGAAGGTTTTGTGGTAATATTCCAAGTTCAGTTCGTGCATTAAGGGTAATGGTAGCTGGGGCTAGGTAAAAGTGGTCACAAGATGCAAAAGGAAACAGTAAAATTTACTGTCCAGATGGCCGGTCCCCTTAATTGCTGGGCAGCCCCCTTAAAATTAAGGAGACCGCCTAAGGAATTAAGGGGGCCGCCCATCTGGTGATTTCCCAGGTGACCAAATTTGAAAAATTTCCAGAAAAAGGTCATTTTTAGGGTGTTTTTGCAGCAAGTTCCATTTGGATTATGTATATTAAGAATGATTAAATAGTAACAAGAACATATTAAAAAGAGTAATGGTTATATGTAAACTACTAAGATCATATTGTAAGCATGTCATAAGCATATATCTTAATTAAACAAGAAAAGAAACAACACATTCATAGCAAACATATATAGGAAAGAAAGAAACAAACATTCATTAATTTAAAATGATTATGTGACAAACATAATCATTGTTACAACATACATAGTGCTTAAAGCATACATTTGTTAGAGAATTCTAATTTGCCTAAGAAATCCATTTGACTTGCTTGATGATGGAGGTGGTTTTTGAAATGAAAACTAGTGAGAGGATGAGTAAATGGGATTAGTGAAGGTATATGTTTGGGTGTGTGGAGGTTGGAGATGGTGATGGTGGAGACATTTGAGGTGTAGAGTTTGGAGGTGGTGAGTTTGGAGCGGACCATGATGGGTAAAGGTTTTGATGTTGCTCAAGAGTGGATGTTGGATGAGATCTTGTGAGAAGATACTCAATCCATGTGAAGTGCTCATTTAGAGCAATGGTTTGTTGTTGGAGAAAGATGCAACAAGGACAATTGTTGACATGTTTCTCAATGTGACTATTATTGTGTGGTGATGGTGGAGAACTCGATGAAGGTTGGTCAAGATTGCTTTGAGCAAGATGTAGGGCAAGAAGAGCATTTAGGTCATGGGCTTCTTTGAGTTCGTCAACGAATTTCAAGTGTTCGTTGGTGGGTGATGATGGTGGAGTATGGTTGATGGTAGGGAGTGGTGGTGACACTCTTGGTGGTGGAGACACTTGTGAGCTTGGGTAGTTATGAGTGGGTGATGATGGTACATTGATGGATTGAGGGAGATGTGGGGTGATGTGAATGAGATTTGGGTTATTGTTTTGGGATTGTTCTTGTTCTTCACATGGGTGTGATAAGGGTGTATTTGTGGGAGTGAGAGTATGAGTTTTAGGCTTAGGTTGACTTTGAGCAACATCACATGTGGAGTTGGAGTTATGGCATGTGTCAAGTTTTCGTCTCCAAATTGGTCTCACCGAGATTTTGGCAACTCTTGAGGGTTTTGATTTTGGGTAGTTGGAGGATGACATGTTTGAGTGGATGATGTGAATGGGCATTTATGATGAGGAGGTGCATTTATAGTGAAGGAATGATGTGGTTTAGGAAGGTAAATTTTGGTGGGTGGTTTATGACAAAATGTGTTTGTGAATTTTGGGAAGTATGGAATAAAATGGGTTGGAAATTGAAAAAGGAAACAGTAAACCGGGTCTCCAGATGGCCGGTCCCCTTAAATAGGGGCCGGTCCCCTTAATAATTAAGGGGGCCGACTAGGTATTTAAGGGGGCCGCCCATCTGCTGACTTCCAGATTTCTGAAAATGGGTTTTTGGCAGAAATTTGTAGAAAAGGTTGTGTTTTTGAGTTTAGCTTCAAGCAAGTCCAACTTCTTTTTGAGGCAATTTAAAGTTTAATAACTTATGTATGCTAAGCACATTCAATTAAGCAATTTTAATTATCATGCAACCTACTCATTTACCAAGAAGCATATATGTATATATGAACAAGAAAACAACATATAATTACCAAGTAATTCATACTTCCATTATTATGACGATTAACTAGCTAGTTAATTAATCCTAACAAGTGTCTATGTGATGGGAATTTTGTGATAGCATGGATTTCTAGACTTGGATCAAGCATGATTTGAGTAAGTGTTTTTGGGCATTATTCAACAATGTTTGAAAGTAGGTTTTAATTGAGTATGAAAATTATTTCACCAAGGTAGATTTGAATTTGTTTCAAAGTGTTTTTATAAGGAAATAAAAATAAGTTGTTACACTTTTTAGTTTTGATAAAAATATGTTTAATAGAGAAGTGACATAATCTTTTTGAAAAATCATTTTCCAAAATATGACGATTTTCATTTTTAAAAGGAGTTGTTGAAAAAAAATCTCATGCTTGATTGATTAAGGCTATTGTCTCATGCTATCATTTTCAATAAATTATGCGATTTAAACGATAGTGATGACTAAATATTGTATGTTCGATAAAGAACATTTTATTTAATGCCTAGGAGAGTTAACTTAAGGTTTTCTAGTTTATTAGCAAGTAATATAACTAGTAGTATGAGAGCAAAGCAACCTATCAAACTAAGCATATCTTAAGGCAGTGATTATCATAAATATATGCAAGGAGTAACTACTCAGGAAATTTTAAAAAGAAGACTTATCTCAGGTCCAGTTATTCTTCATGATATGAGGTAGTGAATTATAGATGAGTACCACTTCGTTCCATCCTCATTAATGTAGATTAATAAGTCTTCATGCGCGTGTTTTGAATATGAGTAGGTTAACGCAAGATTGAGTTTCATTCCATTTTGCGTTCATTGCCTAATCAAATAAAACAACTTGGTACCCAGATTCTCATGGGTCCGAGATGGTTAGTTGGGGACATCCATTGCATTAATATGCACGTGGAGAAAATGTCACCAAGAAGTACAAGAATTCCTTGATAGTTTGTTTTGATGTACAAACAATGGATTTCTTGACTTATAAATTATAATCACAGTAAATAGCCTTATATCTAAATTTCTCTACTAGGTTTTTTAATTATAATTTGTTTTGATTTACTTGTTGAAGAGTTATCCGAATTAAATCCTAAACCGGTTTTATCATTGAATGGCTTTTGACAACTTAGTAATAATTTAAGAGATTTGGAGCTTTCTTCAAATTTAGCTAATATTTTTGCTCTTTCATTTAATCTTTTAATTTCAAGTTTATAATCTTGACATATTTTGCATTCTAGATCAATTTCAATATTACTTTCAAGTCTAGACATTTTATCTTCTAAAATTATTTCTTTTTCAAGATTACCTTCAAAAGTTTTTGATGATTTATGTTTAGAAATAGTTTTTAGATCTATGTTGCAAAAATGTTTAAACTCATTTTCTAGTTTTGAAAATTCTAAAATGAATGGATCATAGCAAAAATGTTTGGTTTTGGATTGTACCTTATTTGGAGCTTTATCTAGTTTGCATTCGTCACATACCGGATGATGATCTTCTCCTTCGTCTGTGTCACTCCATGATATTGGGTTGAGTTCACTTTGGAGTTGATTGATGTAGTCTTCGTCGTTAATACCTTCATTAACAACATTGGAACTAGTAGCACATGTATCTATTTTATCTAAATGTTTATCTATTAAATTTTCTAAAATGACTAATTCATGTACAAGATCAAAATCCTCATCTTTGGCTTGACATTTTTCTTGATGAAAGTTTAAGAGATTTTTCCAAATATCATTTGCCGTTTTAAAGAAAGATATTCTTTCATATTCAACTTTCGGCAAAGTTTTGTAAATAATTATTTTAGCTTCATTATTTTTGTTATTATTTATTTTTAAATAATCATTTTGAGTTTCAAAATCCGTTTTTGTTTGACTTTCAAAAATCGTTTTTGTTGGTTGAAAATCACCAATCGAAATGACATGCCAAAGATCTAGATCAATTGATTTCACATAATTTTCAAATTTATTTTTCCATTCAAGAAAAGTATGGTTTTCAAATAGTGGTGGTGTTTGCATCAATTCCCCTTCTAAATATTTTTCGGATTCCATAGATCGTTTCAAGTTTTAAAATACAGTATATTTTAAAGATCTTGATTGACGTGGCTCCTGATACCAATTGTGGAAAACTAGAAGGGGGGGGGGGGTTGAATAGTTTTACGTCTTTTTAATTTATTATAAAATCTTTGTTTACTTTTAAAAACTTAGATTCAAGTTTGTTAAGACTTAAATCTTATTATTAGTTATATATGTATTCTTTTAAATTGATTGTAAATGTTTTGGTTTCTTGAATGGATTTTCAAATTGATCTTTATGTGAAGTCGATCTCTAATAAATACTAGCAGTTATATAATCCTATGTGTAAGAATATAATGACGATGTAAGTAAAGAAGTAAATAAGATATGGAAAGATCTAACCGAGACACGAGAGATTTATAGTGGTTTGGCTACAAGGACACCTTCTTTGCCCTACTCCACTCCCCGAGCACCGAGCTCGAGAGTTTTCTTCACAACTTCAATAAGCTCCCTTATGGCGGAGAAAACCTTACACGACTTTGGCTTACACCGGCTTAACGACACAAAGCTAAATGTCGAGTTCTAATCGTAGCTAGAACCAATCTCACAACTTCATAACACAACTTCTTCACGACTTATTCACGACTACTTCACAACAGCTTCACGACTGCTTCACGACTGCTTCACGACTTCTTCACGACTTCAACACGACCGCTACACAACCTCTATGCTACGGCTTCACGACTTCAACACTATGTCTTCACGACTAAGACTTCACAACTTCAACACGACCACTACACAACCTCTATGCTACGGCTTCACGACTTCAACACTAGGACTTCACGACTAGGACTTCAAGGCTTCAACACGACCTCTACACAACCTCTATGCTACGGCTTCACGACTTCAACACTAGGACTTCACGACTTCAAAGCTACGGCTTCACAACTTCAACACTAGGACTTCACGACTTCAAAGCTACGGCTTCACAACTTCTACACAACGGGTTCACGACTTCTACTCCGCGGCTTCACAACTTCTACACTATGTCTTCACATCTTCTATACCACAACTACTTATACAACTTCTTCACTACTTACATACAACACTAATCTACTATACACACCTTACACACAAATGAATGAATGATTTACAAACTTTGTTAAACTAACAACTTAAGTAACAAGATGATAATAAGTTGTAATACTTCTAATCTTGATTGATAGAAGTATTCTTCCTTTGCACTTGAAAGAAGGAAGCTTGGATCACTTGGAAACCAAAGCTTAAGATTATATGATCAAAGGATTTTAGAAAGTATTTACAAGATTTAAAACAGAAAGTTTTGGGGTGCAAAAGGTGAGTAAAAATCCAGGAGAAGACTGGTATTTATAGGAGAAAAACTGGACAGCTGGAGGCCTACTGGAGCGGGGGCGGTCCCCTTAATTATTAAGGGGGCCGCCTAGCAAAATTAAGGGGGCCGCCCCTACTGAACGTTGGCCAATTTTGTCCTTTTGTGGGGAAGGTTTTTCTGGAACATTTTAACTGATTTTGCTTAAAAATTTGAATTCATATTTTTATAAAAGATTAAATTTTTTTATTTAATACTAAAAATGTTTTTCAAAAATATATAAAATGTTTATTTTGATGTTTTATAAAAAATCTAGTTATTAAGAAAATGTTCCTTTGATCATATAATGCATTAAGCATTAGTTCATTCATACCTTAAGTGATTTGAGTTGTAGAAATAGATATTTACAACTAAATACTTGTTTACATCATAATTTTCCGATTAATGATTTTACATTTTGTGATTATCAAAACGTCGAGATATCGAAAAATATTAATAACGTGTTTAGGCATTATTTATATCAACAGACCACCTAATATATATTTAAATTTTCTACATACGTAGATGTTTGAATATTATTGATATTTTCTGCTTAGATGTTACCATAAGGGCAATTTAGTCATTTCTTCTCTTCATCTTCAATAGTATCCAAATACCCCCAAAGTAAAACCCTCGTTTCTCAAAAATTTCATTAATGGCAGCCTTAACTCGCCTCATTTCTCAAGCTCACCGGTCACCACCACGTCATCTGAATATCTGATCACCACTCCACAAGTATAATAGTTCCCTGAAAATTCTCCAATCGCTTAAACTCTTATTAGTTTGATTCAACATTTTTCGATGTACACTAAACGTCATTTAAGAGATACATATAACAAATTGCTACTCCTTTAGTTCTTATAACCTCAAGAACTAATGAAGAGTTATACAGCCATCAGAAACTTAGGTGTGATTTAAAGAAAGTCTTTTGGTCATGGGGATGAAGGGTTGATTAAATTTATGGTTAATGTTCCTAATGGAACTACATTGTTGATAGGATCAAACACACTTAGAATGTGTTGAGGATACTTTGGGTTTATATTACCAAGTATGCGTAATCTACTTGATGATACTTAGAAGGTTGGTTTGATCTAACAGTAATGACACAGTTAACAATGAACACAGAATATAACTCTAAACGATTCAATATTATTAGATAATAATATGAGTGATCTCTGATATCACTAGGGTTACAAGACCTTGAATCTTAACAAAAATGTATATGACTGATCTAACCTAGGACCTCCTTTTATAGCACAAGGAGTATTTTACAAGATAACTATCTACCCGTATAAATCTAACTAACCAAGATATACATACAATCCATTCCATACTTATCCTTCTACACATCTTCTAAAGCAGTATCATGCATCAGTATCTTCATTAATACTAGCAGTACTAACTTAGTAGTTTGTACTGTTAGTTATATCAGCAGTCTTCAGCTTACACTAGCAGTTTGTACTGTTAGTGTTATCTTCAGCAGTACTAAGTCTTCAACATTTAATTCCTAACAATCCTCCCCTAAACTTGTGATTTACCCAAAATCAACAAGTTTCTGAATTAAATGAGTACCTTAATTATGAGGATTGTGAGGATTCTTCCAAACACTATAATGTCAATCTTAGTCTTCTAGCCTTCATATCTTCTGCTAGCTAAAATATTTTTCTTATCAATTCTCTTGGCATTTCTGATTCTTCATCAACTTTAAGTCTGGCAGCTAGCATAACAAGTAGTATCTCTGCTCTCAGTGGATAATCCTTCTCAACTAGCATGTAGACTTCCACTCCTACTTTAGTAGATACATTATGAATTCCAAAGTTGTCAAACAGTCTCCATGTGGTAGCCAAGTTATGAGCTTGAAATCTCCATAGAGCATCACCTGAGTCAGGCTCATATAGCCTCTTCAGCTCCACCCATAACTCATTGTCTTTATCATCAGTAGGATCAGTAGTCTTGAACCTTTCTTGAACTAAACTCCAAAGTTTATCCAAGTCTTCTATATCAAATGCTTTGATCACGTCTTCAAAGAATTTATACACCTCTAATTGTCCTCCTACTCTGATAATTTTCCAGCCTTGAATAACTCCTTCTGAATAAACCTCCCAGTCAATGATGGGATGCTTTGCTTGAATGGGATCCACATTGAGTGTTTCTGGAACTACTACCATCATACCATGAAGCTGATCATCAGTCAACACTTCTTCTTTTTCTTCTTCTTCTTCTTCTTCTTCTTCTTCTTCTTCTTCTTCTTCAACTGCTTCTTCTTCTTTTGTTCCTCAGTCCTTTGCTTCTTGGACTCCTCGGATTCTAATTGCTCACCTGTTCTTTTCTCTCCTCTGTTTGTCTCAACTGTTTCTGTTTCACCTCTTAAGAACATCTGAATTCTTCTATGAGCATTAACGTACAACTTCTCTATTTCTTCATAAGATCTTCCTTTGAAGTGTTTTTACTTCTAGTTATCTTGATGTTTCAGATAAGTCTTCATCTAACTCAGTTGTTCCTTTCTTGTAGGAGGTTTCTTCTGAGCAGCTTGCTTCTTGCTTTGACTTTTTCTAATCTGCTCCAATAAGTCACTAATTGCTTGTTCTTGTTCTTCAGTTGTGAACTGTGACCTTTCCTCCTCTTGTAGCTTAGCAGCTAATTCCCTATCAGCTAGCACTTGAGCAGCCCTTTCTTGTTCTTTAGTGAAAAGCTTTTGTTCAACCATGAATTTGGCAACTCTTTCTTCTTCAGCAGCTCTTGCTACTTCTTCAGCATGAAGTCTTTGAGCAATTTCTTCATCATGAGCAATCTGAGCTCGACTTTTCTTACTTGTCTTCTCCGATGGTTCACCTTCAATCATTATGCCTTTTCCCTTGTCTGTTCTTGGTCTTCTTGTATAAACTGCACCAGCAGTACCTTGAGAAACACTAGCAGTGCCTTTTTCTTCACTAGCAGTACCTTGTTGACCTTGAGCAGTTTCTTCCATAAGAACATCTGGCCTCCCCTGAGTACCAGATTCCTCTTGGACCAATGAGACATTAGGGTCTTCATCTAGGTCAGCTATCTTCCTCCCCTATTTGGAAGACTCCTCACCCTTGTCTTCATGTAGAGCATCATCTGAACTAGAAGAAAGAGATGATTCCACCAAGTGAGCTGATCTTTTTCTTTGAAGAGTCTTGACTTTCTGCTCCAACTTCTTCACCTTTAAAACTAATTTGGTGTAGACTCTTCCAAAGACCTGTTTATGTATTGTGAGCTCAGCCTCTAAGGTAGAAACCTTATCTGACAATTTTGTACATAAAGCCATCAATTCATTAAGTTTCTGACTGCCCTCAGCACTTCCTGATGTGTTACTGTAGGATCGAGTACTTCGAGCTTGATTGAGCTTGGTATAAACAAGAACCTCTGCAATACAAGTGTTTATGCGGAAACTAAACAGCAAGTATTATAAAGAAGAAAACTCTAAAAGAACAATGATCCTCTATGGATCAAACTATTGAACTAAGAATCGTTTATTGAATGTTAAAAGATGTTCAAGGCGTGCATAAACTCATAAACGGGTTTATCTTTTATACTAACAAGATCACCTAACCCTAACCCGTTCTACAAGAAAACGTGTAAAGAGATTAACAACAATCTCTTCTAAAAATAAATCATAACAAACATTCTAAATATACGGATAAACAAATAATACTATCCGCAGCAACAACACTATCGGCAGGAACAAGATAACACTGTCGGCAGCAATGAGCTTTCAGCAGGAACCAAGCTATCGGCAGGAACCAACTTTACACTATCGGCAGCAACAATGAACTCTTATTTCCCAGAGATCCTAACAATCCTCCCCTAATCTTGAGGTTGACTAGGTTAACCTGCAAGATTCCCTTGTGATAAAGCTTTCAACTTCTCAGGCTTGAGGACTGCGACTTAGCAGCAACAATAAGAAGTAACCAGCAGCAACTGCAATAACTTCAAGATTCCAACTTCTATAGCATCCAGCAGCAACTTCAATAGAGCAGCAGGAACATGAAATCTTCTTCAAAATAGATTTACTGGTCACCATAACATCACTTGAACTTGGCTGCTACTAAGGACAAAATGTACATCAAATCTCTTTAAGTTTCATACTATTCTCATCACATCCAGGTGTGTTAACTCCTGTGAGAGGTGAATCATTGAAAATTAATGGATTTGATGTCTCTTTACCAATAGCCATCACTACTGGAGTAGCCAATGTTTAGGTGTGTTAGACCATGGTACATTGATAACCATCTGATTTATTAGCAAATCAGCAACTATAAACGGATTTGACTTGTCTTTACCTGTAGCCGTTTGCTCAGGACTAGCCAATTCTTTGGTTTCAACTGAACCTTGGTGAATTGAATACCAAATATGGATACCAAATGTCTTTACCACAAACCATACTTTTGTGGACTAGCCAATCCTTTGGATCCCATAAGGGTTACATCCATGGTGAATTGAGAACCATTTTCAACTCTCAGAAATGAATCATGGGAACGGATTTGATTATCACACCAGAGCCGTACCCTCATGGTGAGTCAACTCTTTCTTGTCTGCAAGACATGGTGAGTTGAGCACCATTTATTGTGCAGGTGTAAACACCAACACTGTACCTGCAAGGTGTTGCTCAAAACCAACTTATTAGCACACAAATATACAATAATAATATTTTTTTTTTTTTTTTTTTTTTTTTTTTTTTTTTTTTTTTTTTAACTAAGAAAAACAAACAAAAACACTCCAAAAGAAAATAAGAAAAGAAAATAAGAAAGAAAGATAGAAACTATACAACAACAACAAGAATAATCCTCCCCTTGAGCTTTATCCTCCCCTTAATCTGCAATCCTCCCCTTAAGCTGCAATCCTCCCCTTAAGCCCTGTAGCTAGGGATTGACCATCCCAATATGAACCACCAAATGCTTAAACCTTGGTCCATCAAAAGCCTTAGTAAGCAAATCAGCCACATTATCATCCGTGTGAATCTTTTCCACCTGAATAAGATGCTTCTCATAAGCATCTCTTATGAAATGGTGTCGAATTTCAATATGCTTTGTCCTTTGATGATAAACAGGATTCTTAACAATACACATAGTACTTTGATTATCAATAAAGATCTTAGTGTTCATGAAGTTGAATCCATAATCCAACAGCTGATTTTGCATCCAAAGAACCTGTCCACAGCAACTAGCAGCAGCAACATATTCTGCCTCAGTAGAAGATGTAGCCACTATAGTCTGCTTCTTGCACTGCCAAGAAACTAACCTTCTACCCAGAAACTGACAACCTCCAGTTGTAGACTTCCTATCAAAGTTAGCCCCAGCATAATCACTGTCACTATAGGCTTCTAACACAAAAGGAGAGTCTTTGGGATACCAAAGTCCCAATTTTGGCTGTCCTTTCAAATACTTAAAGATTCTCTTGACTGCATTAAGGTTAGAAGTCAATGGTGTAACCTGATGTCTAGCACATGCACTAACAGCAAACATGATATCAGGTCGTGAAGCTGTTAAATACATGAGGGAGCCAATCATGGATCGATATAAATGAACATTAACAGCAGCATCAGGTTCATTATTGGACTTAGGCTTTGGAGGTTCAAATGGAGTTACAGCAATCTTCCCATTCTCCATATCAAATTTTTTAAGCATGTCATAAACATACTTCTCCTGAGAAATAAAGATCCCATCTGATGTCTGCTTAACCTGAAGACCCAAGAAGAAAGTCATTTCACCCATAGCACTCATTTCAAATTCACTCTTCATCAATTCTTCAAACTCCCTGCACCAAGCTTCATTAGTGGAGCCAAAGATGATATCATCTACATATACTTGGACCAGAATGATATCTTTGAAGTCCTTTCTGATAAAAAGAGTTTTATCAATAGCCCCTCTTCTGTACCCATGTTTTAGCAAGAAGGCTGATAATCGTGCATACCAAGCCCTTGGTGCTTGATGAAGACCATAAAGTGCTTTAACCACTTTGTAGACCAAATTAGGATTCTGAGGATCTACAAATCCCTGTGGTTGAGTAACATAAACCTCTTCCTCAATCCTTCCATACAAAAATGCACTCTTCACATCCATTTGATAGACGACAAATCCCATAAATGAAGCAAAAGCCAAAAACAACCGAATGGCTTCAACTCTGGCCACAGGTGCAAACACCTCATCATAATCAATCCCCTCCTCTTGTCTATGACCTTGAGCAACCAGTCTAGCTTTATTGCGAACCACAATTCCCCTTGCATCTCTTTTATTCTTTAGAATCCATTTAGTTCCAATAGCATGTTTGCCAGCAGGCAAAGGTACCAACATCCATACTTTCTGATTCTGGAACTGCTGCATCTCTTCTTGCATAGCCTCAACCCAATCATCATTAGCAAGTGCCTGAGCTATGCTAGTTGGTTCAACTTGAGATAAGAAACAAGCATACAGACAATGTAAGTAATCAGTATGATTGCTCCTCAATTGATCCTGTATATAACTGAGAAAAGCAGATTCTCCAAATTTAGATGGATGCATTTTACTCCTTGTTTGAACAGGGGAATTAAGATCTCCAAGAATCAAAGACTGAGGATGAACTGTATTGATCCTCTTGGTAGCAATGGGATTAACATCAATAGAGGATGCCTGATTAGTAATTGAAGGGTTGAAGTCATCATCATATGAGGAAGAAGTGAAAATGCCAGATCTGGACTGATGATGAGGATCATTAAGCTTATCTCTTGAAGAGACCGAATTTCCAAGATCAGAAGGGATTGGAAATCTTTCAGGTGTGTTATCAATTCCCAACTTGTCAACAGATGGAGAAGACACAGGAACATCAGCAGAAACATTAGAAGGATCGGCAGGAACCGATCCACTATCGGAAGGAACAGCATCAGCAGGAACAGGAATACTACTAGATGTATTGAGTTCCCTTCGAACTTCAGCTTCAGCCTTTCTCAGGATCTCCTCTGTCTCTTTAGAAAATCCAGAACCAAACATCTCAGCAGCTCTTTTGGCATTAAACTCTTGTCTTTGAAGCCTAGCAAGATCTTCTGCAAAACTAGAATCACTTCCAGCCATATCAGAAGAATCTTTGAGCTTTGAACCTGAAATGTTGTTAGAGGGAAAAGAAGGAACAACTATAGGTCGTTCATCACTCTCTGCATCAGAATCATCATCTGAGGTACCTGCATTGTTAGTTTGAGAAACATTTGTACCACCAGACAGATTTGATTTGAATCTAGTATACCCTAAGGAGTCAGAAAGATAGTCCAGATCAAAGTACCACTCTGGACCAGCACCCTGCAAATTAGGTTTATCTTCAAGATATCTTAAGTTGAGAGTCTCTTCTATTCTCTTAGAGGACAGATTATAAACCTTATAGGCTTTACCATGAGCAGAATATCCAACAATAAACCCTTCATCAGCCTTTCCATCAAACTTGCCTAGATAATCACTAGTGTTCAAAATAGTGACCTGACATCCAAAAGGCTTAAGGTAACTAATGTTTGGAACCTTCCCAGACAAAAGTTCATAAGGTGTTTTATTATGAGGACTAGTAATAGATACCCTATTCAACACATAACAAGCAGTGCAAACTGCTTCAGTCCAAAACATAGTGGGCATCTTAGATTCAGCTAACATAGTCCTAGCTGCTTCTATCAAGGTCCTATTTTTTCTTTCTGCAACCCCATTTTGTTGTGGAGTTCTAGCATTACTATAGTCCCTTTTTATCCCCTTAGACCTACAGAGTTCAATAAGATTAAAATTCTTAAACTCTGTGCCATTATCACACCTTATAGACTTAACCTTTTTATTTAGCTGATTTTCTATTAAAGCAATAAAGTCCCTAAGTACTGAATAAGTTTCATCTTTAGTACTCAAAAAGAAAGTCCAAGAAAACCTGCTAAAATCATCTGTAATCACCAGGCAATAATTCTTATGGTCAATACTTCTGATAGAAGTAGGACCAAAAAGATCCATATGAAGAAGCTGCAAAGGCTCAGAGATGGTGCTCACAGCAGTTATGGCCTTGTATGAAGCTTTGTGCTGCTTTCCTTTGTTGCAGGCAACACAATTGTGCTCATTAGAGAAGATCTTCAAAGGAAGCCCTTTCACCAGACCATTCTTAGCCAGCTTGTTAATGGTCTTGAAATTTACATGTGCCATTCTTCTGTGCCATTTATTGGATTCATCTACAGAAGCTTTTGCAACCAGACAAGCAAGTGACCCCTCAGGCTGAACATCACTAAGATTGAAGCTATAAAGATTGTAAGTCCTAGGAACTTTAAGTTCAACCTGACTTTCATCAGGCAACTTGAAGTCTTTGGACAACACAAAGCACTCATTCTCAGTGAATAGAACACTATTCTTCTTGTCACAGATTTGAGAGACAGAGAACAAATTGAAGTCTTGGAGTTCCTTCACATACAGCACATCTTCAAAGTCTAACTTGGCAGTCTTGATAGTTCCTTTCCCTGAGATCATTCCATCTCCTCCTCCAAATGTCACAGTACCTCCATTCAAAGGAATAAAATCATGTAACCTTTCCAAATTCCCTGTCATACTCCTGGAACATCCACTGTCAACAATTCCAACATCTTTGCTTCTAAAAGGAAAATCCTGAGATAAAGAATAAATATACAACATTAGATACAAGAGAGACTCAAGCCATTGCTGACTTGAGCCTGCCTAGTGGATCAATAAGAATTAAACCCTGGAGATTGATAAGATCCACCATTGATCTTGGATCCCATTTTCATATGTTTGTTATTGATTTTCCAAGACCAACCTGCTGAGGACTTAACAGCAGTGTTCCATCTTGCCCCTCCCTTGTGCATTGTGTCAAAACAAACAGGTCTCAAAGCATTTTGAAAGTAAGTACTAGTAGGTCTGAAAGATCTAATATTATTGTTTTTCCAACCAGCAGGATTGCTCCTGTCGGCAGGAACAAGAAAAGCAGCAGGAATAGGCCTATCGGCAGGAATGAACTTTTCAGCAGCAACAGGCTTACCAGCAGAAACTGGTTTGCCATAAGCAACTGAAGTTCTCCTAGCTGCTTGAGGAATATAAAGGGGAATATCATTTACATTTTTCCATACAGACCTATTTTTACAAGCATATAATCCCATCTGTTTTTCATAGTAGTCACAGTCTTTAATAAGATGATCATAACTACGACACACAAAGCAAGATTTCTTTCTAGGGGACTTTTTCTTAACAATAACATTCTTATTGCAAACAAAATTATTCAAACCAACACATGAAACAGAATTATCCTTAACAGAAACAAAACCACAACCAAAATTGTTTGAAACAAAACCACAACTAGAAACATTATTGTTCTTAAAATTATCAAAAGAAACATCTTCAAATGCAGCTTTCTTTGATTGAGATTCATCAGTAGCTGCTTCTGAGGAGAGGTCTTCTGACTTTATTGATGCAGACTTGTCACTTGATCCACATGTGGCATAGTCATCAGTCTTGATTTCTGAAGATTTGTCACTGTAAGAACAAGAGACAAATTCATTAGAGTCACAATCAAGATTAGGCAATTCATTTGCCTTTTTGCCATAGCACATTTGTGAATCATCAAAGTCAACAAAAGGATCAGCAGGTTTAAATGTTCCAGTTATGGGTGGAGGAACATCATTCATTCCTCCCTCCTTTACATACTTAACAGGTTTTCTATAATCTACAGGTTCAGGATTAAAAACACTATACTCATTAGGGTCATAATATTGATTTGTCCCTATTAGGTTACTGAATCCTAAACCTTTTTTAGTTTTAGTAGACATAGAACTATCAATAAGCATGTTAAGATTTTTGGATGAGTCTTTCCACTTATCAAATCTAGCCAATGAGTTATCAAGCTTAGACTGAAGATCCTGATTTTCCAATTTTACCTTAGCTTTTTCTCTTTCAGAATGTTTAAACTCATTAGTGGCATTTTTTAAATCTCTTTCCAAAACCTTTACTTTTATTTCATATGCAGACAGTTGTTGTTGATACCAGACCTTTTGTTGTTCTAATGTCTTAACAGCCTTTTTATGAGCCTTAAGTTGAATAAGGTTATCCTTATTTTCACTTTCAATATCATCAAATTCCTGTTTTAATTTAGCATATATAGATTCACATCCAAATGGACAGTTTTGTACCTGAGATGGATGACCCATCATTCCAAACTGACCAGCCACTTGTTTCTTTTCACCATATCCAGCTACCATCCCAAAGACTTTATCTGATCCACTCCCAGCAGCCTTCTCATGATGCTCCCAGTCCACCAGCGAATCCACAGATACCAAAGCCTTGGGGTCGTCTGACTCCAACTCTTGAATTCTGAAAGCAGAATACCGTGCTTTATCATCCACCTTCTTGTCTGGGCATTCCCTGGCAAAATGTCCTGTTTGAGAACATTTATAGCACCTCACCTTCCTTCTGTCAAACCTAGCAGGCTCTTGTCCATCAAAATTGACCCTTCTTCCTGCCTTCTTTTCAAACCTATCCAACTTCAACGATATCATGGCCACCTGCCATCTTAAGTCCATCTCTTCCAGATCCAATTCATCAACCTGTTTAAAATCATCATACACAATCTTCTGCTGTGGTGTACTTTCAGCAACAAACGAGTGAAGCACATCCACTACAAGATTATCAGATCTGGACTGAGTTTTTGGTGTAGGAGATGAGTAGGAGATTGAGGATGTTGATGGTGTTGGAATACCCTTTGATATCAAGTTCAAGGGTTTTCAGTTTGTTGTACAGATCATCAAAGCTCATGAAATCCAGTCCTCCTTTGGCCTTGAGGGTTATGGAAACCTGTGACCAGGATGGTGGCAAGGCCCTCAGAAACTTGGTATTACAATCTTCATCGTCCGGCCTAGCTTTCAACTGGTTAAGTTGGCTCAAGATCTTGTGGAATCTGTCATAGCCTTTGTGAATTCCCTCAGCCTCAGAAATCTTGAATTCTTGAAACTCTTGCTTGAGCATAGACTTTCGCATCTTCCTGGATTCATCATTCCCTCCAAATCTGGTCTTTACAGCATGCCAGATCTTTCTAGCATCATCCAAGTGATGAAAATCACTCATATGATCCTCTGGAATAGCTTGAAGTAGAAGAGTTCTTGCCTTTGTTTCCCTTTGAACAGCAAGGTGTTCCTCTGCTGTAACAGGTGGCTCTATATAGATATTGCCATCATCATCCCTTCCAATATTCTTCTTGCTATTTCCCTTAAGAATCACATTCCACAGATTGTAATCAGTGTTTGTGATCCAATACTCCATTCTCATAGCCCAGACTTCATACTCATCTTTCTTCAGATATGGGAATTTAGCATTGTTGGTGGACATGGTGGTGAGGACTTGTGTTTGGACTTGAGTGGTTTCTGGTTTGGGTTGTTGATCTTCCGGGTTAATGACATTGGTTTCAGGGTTATCGTCTGCCATTGAGAGAGGGTTTAGAGATATGAGATCGACCTTTTTCTTCTTTATCAGAGATCCTTACCAGGCTCTGATACCACTTGTAGGATCGAGTACTTCGAGCTTGATTGAGCTTGGTATAAACAAGAACCTCTGCAATACAAGTGTTTATGCGGAAACTAAACAGCAAGTATTATAAAGAAGAAAACTCTAAAAGAACAATGATCCTCTATGGATCAAACTATTGAACTAAGAATCGTTTATTGAATATTAAAAGATGTTCAAGGCGTACATATACTCATAGACGGGTTTTTCTTTTATACTAACAAGATCACCTAACCCTAACCCGTTCTACAAGAAAACGTGTAAAGAGATTAACAACAATCTCTTCTAAAAATAAATCATAACAAACATTCTAAATATACGGATAAACAAATAATACTATCCGCAGCAACAACACTATCGGCAGGAACAAGATAACACTGTCGGCAGCAATGAGCTTTCAGCAGGAACCAAGCTATCGGCAGGAACCAACTTTACACTATCGGCAGCAACAATGAACTCTTATTTCCCAGAGATCCTAACAGTTACCTTTAGGGAGAGGTGCATCATGGGGCATAGACTCAGACTCCACCACATGGTGAGCATCTGAGCCACCCAATTGTTACAGTTGGCTTGGGATTCCACCACTAGTACTTGGTTCAAAAGAACTAGGTACTGTAGGTGTTGCCATAGGTTGGGTCTTACATGTGTTACCCCTTTCCTGCCCAGCTTCTAAAACTGTGACAGTAGGGGAAACCCTTCCTACACTGACATTTTCAGCCTCATCTGCATCATGGGAAGCAGTAGGAACTCTGTGCTAAGGAACAACAAAGCCCTCTCTGGATAAACTCCTAGTGGGTGATGATGTGGATTGTGAGGCTGATTGTTCTGAACTTGTGGGTGTGTGTTGGGAATCAACTGGGGTTGTTGACCCTTCACCCTGTACCTGTATCATGGAATCAAACAAAGGTACTTCTACCCCACTATACCCTTTTGAGGCCATCCTCATGTTGCTAAAAAGTTTTTGGGTAAGTTTGGGTGTTTGATAAACAGTTTGATGAGGTAGAAGCTGACTTTTCCTTATGTTCAAAATTGTTTGAATGAACCTTGGATACATCAAAAATTTTGATTTACTGTCCACATTCTTTACAATTCCTTCAAAAAATAAGTTTTGAAAAATTGAAAGTCTTATTGGTTGATAAGCAAATGAGAGCAGTTGCAATATTGCTACTGAACTATTCTGTTGGGAATTAAGCTTAAGCAGTTAGTACTATTGAAGATGGAAGTTAGGACTACTGAAGAGTTTTGAAGACATAAGCAGTTAGGACTGCTGAGTGAAGAAGTTTGTACTGTTTATGATAAAACTATGTAAAGATATTTATGGAAAAGATTTAGTGTATATCGTATAAGGTTTAGAATGATAGTTATCTTGTGAAGGAATCCTTGGTCTATAAAAGGATTGCTTAGGTTAAAGTTTAGAATATACACATATACGATAAGAGTTCATACGTTAAGATTCAAGGTTGTAAACCCTAGTGATAGGAGATCACTCGTATTATTATTTTAATAATATTGAATCGTGGAAGTTGAAGTTAATCATTCTGTGTTCATTCATTGTTACATTCAAATCATACAAAACACAAACACATAAAGTCTTCTAAGTGCTAGCTAGTAAATTCCGCGTGCTAGACTACGTATAATTCTCAGTATCACATCTAACACAAGGTGTGTGTGTAGATCCGGTCATATTCCCATGAAGTTTTCTTAGGAATTAAACAATGAAGGATGGTATGAATTAAAAATCTCCATTGTGGGGCAAAACAACCTTTTTGAAAAGTTAAAGATTGAGATTGGATGTTGTACCCCATTCTGGTTAAGTTTTGAAAAATTTCAGTATTGGGCAAGGCACTAATATCATTGTCATCAGCTAGGTGGAGATGCCTCCTAACTAAGGATTCAGTAATAGTGATGGTTTTGCCATCTACTGTTGCATTAAGTTCTTTGTCTACAGTTTCAATAGTTCTGACAATAACAGTCTGCCAAAACTCCTTGATTTGGGAGACATAGATAGTAGGATTTAGAGTTAAAGAATACCTCATGTGAGAAGCATTCAAAAAATCTACTATCTGATGAAATTGGGATCCCTCCTCTGTTTTCTCCAAATAGGCCACCATATTATGCTTGTCGACAAAAGTTAAAGAAGCCATTATTGTCAGTAAAATTGTGATTTGACTGCTGGGATTTGAGTAATTAGGTTAGAAATTAGGTTGAGGAAAGTGAATTGAGATATTTTATAAGACTTAGTAGGGTTTCTAGTGGACCGACTTCAATTAAAAGATAACTTTCGATTGAAGAAAAGTGAATATAATAGATAAAAAGTGAAAATATCCAAAAAGGAAACCCTTAATTAAAGATATTGACCTGTAAAAATCTCAACAACTTCTCAACGGCTATTTTCAAAAAGCTGTTATTTTGCACCAGTACTAACGGTTATCCAGCAGTACAAACTTAAGCCTACCGGTACTAACTTTGGCCTAACAGTACTAACTTTTTGGAAAATTTTTGACTTAGCAGTATGAATTCAATTTGGATTTAAAACAATATTGCATACTATCATTTTGAAGGGATTAAGTGTAAAGACAGGCACTTAATCAAATTTCGGTTTAATGCAACCTCTGGTTGTGTGAGAACCAATAATTTCAGTTATGAATAACTGCCTGTGATCAGATAAACTCATTCAATGAGCTTTCTTGACAGGGTTTCCAGCTCGTGGCAGGTGTTGCCTCTAACACAAATGTGTTAGATTCACTTTTGCTCGTTGTTCTCTCTACCAGATGTTCGTGGACTAACACATTATACTAATAAAAGTATAAAATGGTAGAGAGTGAGTTAGATCAGTTACTATCTGAGTAATTATGCCATCAATTCATATGCAAAAACCTAATAATTAGATTTCAAGAAAGATATTTTAAAGAATCTCTCAACTTAGGTATAAAACCTTTGTTAAGGGACCCCCAAATTCTGTCCATCATAAATCTATTATGTCAACAACCAATCCACCATTTTATGCTCACGCACACAATGCACTAGTAAATCTTTTGTGCTTAAACTCCATACCTGCAAATGTTAGTCCAAAACCAAGAAAACAAACTGCAAAGCATTTGTTTCATAGCAGTATAAACTTGTGACTAACAATTCAAACATAACAGTCCTAATTTGTACTAGCGGTACAAACTATAGTAAGCAGTACTAATTGACATAACTAGCAGTACAAATACAATTTTATGTACAAAAACACACAGATTAAAAGGTTTAAGGATTAAGCATGCCAATACTTGATACCAAGTATTGAAATCTTCCAACATCAAAGGCTTTAGTGAGAAGATCTGCAAAATTTTGATCACTATGAATCTTAACAACCTGAACTAACTTTTTCTCATTGCAGTCTCTTATAAAATGATGCCCAATTTCTATGTGTTTTGTTTTAGAATGTTGCGCTGGATTTTTAATAATGCATATTGTACTGCTATTGTCAATATATATCATGGTATTCATAAAATTATACCCATAGTCAAGCAGCTGATTCTGAATCCATAAAACTTGACTACAGCAACTTGCAGCAGCTACATACTCAGCTTCAGTTGTAGAAGTTGCCACAATTGTCTGCTTCTTGCATTGCCATGATATAAGTTTGCAACCAAGGAACTGACAACCACCTGTTGTTGATTTCCTATCAAGACTTGCACCAGCATAGTCACTGTCTGATTATGCCACCAGATCAAAAGGTGATTCCCTAGGATACCATAGACCCAACTTAGGTTGACCCTTGAGGTACCTAGAGATCCTCTTTACAGCAACTAAATGTGAAGCCTTGGGATTGACCTGAAACCTTGCACATGCACACACAGCAAACATAATATCTGGTCTTGATGAGGTAAGATACATCAAGGACCCGATCATAGATATCAACACTTTCTCCATCTGCATCTTTAAGCAAATGTTTCTATGGATCAACAGGTGTGCTTGCCACTTTAGCATCAGTAAATTGAAACTTCCTTAGTATCTCTGTCACATATTTATCTTGACTGATAAATATGCCTTCAGCTGATTGCTTCACTTGCAGCCCCAAAAAGAAGGTAAGTTCACCCATGGAACTCATTTGAAACTTATCATGCATAAGTTTCTCAAATTCTAAGCACATCTCCTTCTTTGTGGATCCAAATATGATATCATCCACATAGACCTGTACTAGCAAGTATCTCCCTTGTTCTTCTTAATAAATAGAGTCTGATCAATCTTGCCTCTTTGGAACCCATTCTCTAACAGATAAGTAGCCAATGTTCCATACCATGCCCTTGGAGCTTGATGCAATCCATAGAGAGCTTTCACCACCTTTTACACCTTTTTTGGATTTTCAGGATCTTCAAAACCTGGAGGTTGAGATACATATACCTCCTCTTCAATAGTACCATAGAGAAAGTCACTCTTGACATCCATCTGGTAAACAGTAAATCCCATGAAAGAAGCATAAGCTAAGAACAATCTTATAGCTTCAATCCTATCTACAGGTGCAAAAACCTCTTCATAGTCTACTCCTTCTTCTTGTGTATACCCCTGGGCTAGAAGTTTAGCCTTATTTCTGATCACTATCCCCCTTTCATCTTTCTTGTTTCTGAATATCCATTTAGTACCAATAACCCTTATACCCTTGGGTAAGTCAACTAGTACCCAGACCTTCTGAATCTTGAATTGGAGAAGCTCCTCTTGCATAGCTTCCACCCAGCTTGAGTCTTGTAAGGCCTTAAGTATGTTCTTGGGTTCTTCTTGTTAAAGAAAATACACAAACAAACATGTGTTGGCATCTTCATGTTTCTTCTCTTCATAAACAGTACTAAGAAATCCTTGTTGATCTGAATTCATAGTGTAACACCCCAACCCGACGAGGGTCAAAATGCCACATTATGGTGTCTATCATAACATATAACATAAACGCAAGCGGAAGACTTCATAAATAATGTAAAGTCAAGAACATCATGACTTCCAACTTACAAACTTCCAACAAGTCGAAACGAACATGAAATGAAATGAAATATCCAAAACATAAGTCTAATCATAATCCAACACAAATGGGGAATCTAATCAAGGTAGGTCTTCTAAGCTCCTACTCTCATCACTCATGCCCAGCATCCCGCTTATTACCTGCCGCAAGGAAAAGAAACGCGGCTGAGCTTAACAAAGCCCAGTGAACAGATATATATACAAAACAAATAGGTAACAAGCATAAATGAACGAAGATAGATCATACAAATCAAAGGAATAGATATCATTAGTCAACTAAAATGGGGAATTAAGATAATACAAATAAGATAATCATACAAATCAAGGAATCAAATAGGAATAGCCACGAACCTGTCTAAACGAGACACTCAAATAGACCACATAATCACATATACAGAATAGCCACGAGCCTGTTTTAAATGAGAAACTCGAATAGACCACATAATGACATATACATATCCGTCAAATCATAAGTGCGTGAAGAGGGGAGGCCTCTAAGTACCAAATAGTGAGAGGGGTGTAAGGCACACATAAACCAATCACCAAATCATATCATAATCATATCCAAACATATACCTAGGGTGCATCCATACGCCCCCTACAAAACAAATCATATATGTACCCTGTACTAGACAAGTATACACACATATCATAATGGTCAAGAGATCTCATATCATATCATATCATATCAAAAGGGGACGACGTGGACTAATCACACCGCCACAGATAGTGTCATGCCATTGGTGCCTCAATGACATGGCCATGGTAGCTCCATGGCTAATTAGCTCGGGCAACAAAACAGAACGAATCATATCATATCAAATCATATCACATCCAACAGAACGTATCAAACTGAATTGAATCATATCATAGCAAATGGATAGCAACGAATATCATATCAAGGGAATCATAGCAAAGGCTCATATCAACGGAATCATAGCAAAGGCTCATATCAATGGAATCATAGCAAAGGCTCATATCAATGGAATCATAGCAAAGCAAACGAATCAAAGTCAAGGATCGGAAAGTCATGAGAGAAGACACCCTTACTGAGAAAGGGTAGAATATCTGTACCTTATGCAAAGCAAATCAAACAAATCAGGAAAGCACACAGAAACAGGAACTACTCCTTCTTCACAGAACCTATACATATTAATAATCACGTATTACTTATAAGCTCATTATATAAGTTTACTGCTTATAGTTATTCATATTACACATTTAGGGTTTCTTTCTATTTTTAGAAACTTTCCATTTTTAGTAACTTGCCATATTAGTAAGTTTCCTTATTTAGCAACTTCCCGAATTAGTAACTTTCCGAATTAAGTGGGTTTCCCGAATTAAGTAACTTTCCCAAATTAGTAACTTTCCATATTTAGCAAGTTGCCATAATTAGTAAGTTAGGGTTACATTCAAAATTAATCAAACCTAGGGTTCATAGGTACTTCCAAATCATACATCACTTATTTAGGATATATTAGTGAATCTGGATCACATTCTTAAGATATTTAAGGCCTGCCAAACCAGCTCCAAAAATTCTAAAATAATTACCAGTGATTCCCATATTAGTTTTTTATCTTCACAAAATTTTATGGATTTTACTACCAAGCACAAGTACTGTTTTAAAAATCATCTTTCCAGACCTGTTTAGAAAGTTAACTGCACATACATACAGAAAGTTTGCCTTTGATTAACCCATTAAGACACTCCAGAAAAATCCACAAAAATTCCAGGAAGTCACACATAACCTAAATATCACCCCTGTAAAAGGAGAGCTCTTAGTTCCTTGTGGTTAAAAAATGAAAAAAAACCAAAATCATCGACTGATTTTTAAGTTCCCAAAACTCAAGTTGACACATGATCTCATAAAATTCATAAACATGACCAATACGACTCCAATTCACTCCAAACCAATTGGAAAACTTAATTAAGACATTAAACAAGGTTTACAAGCAAAGAACCAGTATTATACACTTATGAAACTCACTTTATAGTGCACACATATTCAGGTTACAAAAATGCCAGATTCTAGAATCCATATTAGGCCATTTTACGCGAGACCAAAACCAACCAAGACGACACACTTGCTAACCAAAATAATCACCCACCATCGACCCATGAATTCTCATTTTACAATCCTTAAACTCGACTCTATTAACACACACATGACACCTTTTTTCCAACCCATTCGACATACCACAAACACACCATATTAGATCAAATAAAATAACACTCGAACAAACCCTAACTTTTCCGTTTTCGATCTCAATTAATATGACCCATCATGCATGCAATCTTTCCTCATTTTATGTACGTATAATTTCCAGGTTTCATGTACAAAATAGATCAAAACCAACGTGCATGTACTCGATTCGATTAGCCAATCAAAACCCTATATCGACATACATATTTTCAGTATTTCATGCGACCATATTTTATCATTTTATGTGACATACTAATGTTTCATTTGTATTCTTTTTAAGTCGATCATAGCCTTGTTTTAGGTTACAACTTATAAACATTTTACGTGTACATGTCGAGAGAAAACAAGAACAAAAGTAGTGTATACCTTGTGTCGATTTGAAGAAAGAAACAAGAACAAAAGGACCTAGAAACCGAACCCAAAATGAACAGCCTATTTGAACCAAACCAAGCCCTCTTCGAACCTAGTATACCCACGATCAACCACCTTCTTGATACCTTCTTCGTACCATCATTCACCACTCGAATTAGTGAATAACAAGCTGCCGCCACTTAGTGTTTAGTTATAGGAAGTAGATAAAGGGGAGAGTTGGCTGGAAATTAGGACGAGCAAGGGGGAGGTTTAGGAGACCAAATCCTTTTTAAATTTCAATGAACCTAGACATAATCTTATGCTATAACTTGTGTACAAGATTTAATATTTTTGGGGCCTATATAGACCTTTGTCGTGTGATATATAATACCTTGGAATACCATGCATGTGTGCCGACCTTAATATACTTAGGTTATAGGTTTTAGTCTTTTGTAGTTCTCAAATTATAGCTTATAGTTGTTTAAGTTGTATTCGGGTTCAAGTTCAAGATAACCGCGTATTTTAGAAACACTATTTTAGGTTGTTATACATAGTCTGCCTTCTTGTCTTCACACCAGACTGTATGTCTCCAATCACATTCTCTAGGGAGTGATCTTTGTGTATTCTTGTGTGTGGAGTTGTGGGAACTTGATAGGTGAGTGGCATGTTGTTAATATCCACTTCATCTTCTAAAAATTCATCAGTAGTACCTGATGGGCCAGTAGTATGAACATTTTGCCCAGCAGTACTAATATGAGGCTCAATAGTACAATCTTCATTTGTATTGTTTTCATGATTCTTTGGTTCTTGAACTCCATCTTCATTGTTTCCATCTTCAAAACCTTCTTTGTCTGCATCAGTAGAAGGTCCAGCATCCTTTGAAGATGAATCCACACTATTCCAAATAGGCATCAATATGTGATCTTGATTTTTCTCCTTTTCCAAGCTTGGTTCATCTGTTGCAACACCATCTTCTGAACTTGCAAAATCATTAGAAAAAGTTCTTGCAACAACTGGCACATAGTTCATAGATTGGGTTAGAGTATCAAGATCAAATAGCCATTTTGGACCTTCACCTTCAACATTAGACTTATTCTCCAGAAACTGAACATGCATGTTTTCATCTACTTTCCTGGTTCTTGTATTGTATACCATAAAGGCTTTGCTATTTAATGAGTACCCAACCAAGAAACCCTCATCTGATTTACCATCAAATTTGCCTAGATGGTCTAAGGTATTGAGAATAGTGACTTGAAAACCAAATGGTCTTAGAAAACCTAAAGCAGGTGTTCTACCTCTAAACAGTTCATATGGTGTCTTGTTGTGTGGTTTGACTACTAAAACCCTGTTTTGTACATAACAAGTAGTATTTACTGCTTCAGCCCAAAAATTGATGGGCAGTTTTGAATCAGCTAACATGGCTCTAGCAGCTTCTATTAGTGTCCTGTTCCTCCTTTCAGCAATCCCATTTTGCTAAGGAGTTCTAGCTACACTAAACTCTCTCTTAATACCTTTTTCCCTACAGAAATCATCCATAACTCTATTCTTAAACTCTGTCCCATTGTCACACCTGATGACTTTCACTTTCTTATCCACTAGGTTTTCTATTTTAGTTATAAATATCTTAAGAATTCTAGGTGTCTCATCCTTAGATCCTAGAAAGAAAACCCATGTGAATCTACTAAAATCATCAGTTACTACAAGACAGTACTTGTTATGTTGAATACTACTCGCAAATGTAAGACCAAACAAGTCCATATGCAACATAAACAAAGGTTGAGTAATAGAGTTCTGAGTCTTGGGCTTACAAGAAGCCTTGTGTTGTTTGCCTTGAGACAGACAACACAAGTTTGGTCATTTTCAAAACGTTTTTGAGGCAAGCCTCTTACCAAACCATATTTAACAATTTTATTTATGGTTTTAAAGTTTACATGACCAATTCTTCTATGCCATAGCATTGACTCATTTAATGTGGCTTTTGCTACAAGACAAGTGATAGCCTCTTTTGGAACAATTTTCTTCATATCAACACTGTACATATTGCCCTTTCTTGGAACTTTAAGTAGTACTTTACTTTCATCAGGTAATTTAAAGTATGGGGAAAGGACAAGACATTCAGTGTCAGTAAAAAGAAATTTGTTCTTTTTGTCACACATCTGTGAGACACTAAAGAGATTATACTTGAGCTGCTGCACAAAATACACATCTTCAAAGTCAAGTTTACCGGTTTTCAATGTACCTTTACCAGTAATTCTTCCACCTATTCCTCCCCTAAAGGTAACATATCCTCCATCCATTGGTGTAAATTCTGAAAGATAGGACATGTTCCCTGTCATGTGCCTAGAGCATCCACTATCTGCATAACCTTGATCTTCTTCATCATCTTGTGGATGTCCCTGCACATAAAAGAAGGAAATTAGTTTCCTTGGGGTACCCAAGCCATCACTGACTTGGGTTTGCCTCGTGCATCAATATAGTCAAATCTCTTTAATACAATTGATGCACCATTGGGTTTGATTGGTCTCCATACCCAACATGTTGAGGCCTTAATAGCATTTGCCCTCTTATCCTTAGCAGTGTTTTTAGGCTTACCAGTATTAACTGTTGGTCTAACAGTATGAACTGCTGGCCTGGCAGTTTTAACTTTTGAGTTCCAAAATTTATTTTGAAACACCACTTTCTTGTGAAAAGGCCTGTCAACAGTTTTTTGTGCATATTTAAAAGTTGGTTTTGCACTTGAAACTGTTGGTTTAGGGTAAACAGTCTTAAGTAGTCTGCCAGTACTAACTGCTGGTCGAGCAGTACTAATTGGTTTGAGGCCAGACTTCATTAAAATTGCCCTGGGAGTCATTCTTTTAACATTAGAGTGAGATTGAGACCTGTTTGAGTTCACCCTATCACTTGTGTTCCCAAGTACCCTATTATTCCCTGTAATCATCTTTTTCTCTTGATGGTTATAACAAAAAGCTTGTAGGTGATCAAAGCTACCACAAGTAAAACAAGCCTTGTTATACATAATAAAGTCACATCCTAATTGATGGGACTTGAGGCTATTCCAGTTCCTCTGGTTACCTCTAGGCTTGTATGTGGACCTATACATCTCAGAATATCTAACTGTTTTCCTAGCTGGTTTTACATTTGATCAAGGTTTAACAGTTTCATCATTAACCACCTTAGGAACATCAGTTCCTTCTAGCTTTACTACTGCAGGTTTAGTCACAACCTGTTCTTCATCATCAGATTCCCAATCTTCAATGATGGGAGCATCTGAGTTCCTATCAGCTGACACTTTGTCCTCAGCAAGAGAGGTGTCACTAGCACTCTCAAAAGGCTCATTAGCTTCTACAGGTTTATTGACATTAACATTTTCTTTAGCCTTACAACCATATTCTAATTTTGGCTCTTGAAACTCAGCTAAACCTGTGTGCTCTAACTCAATTCCTGGGGGTGCAGGCAGTCCTCTATGAGGAGGTGGACATGTGTTGTAGCCTAACCCAGACTTAGCCTTATTAATCAATTGACACTCTATGATTTTATTTACTTCCTTAGATGCAAACTCTAAGGTGTCTACACTTAATTGAATATTATCCTTTGCCTTTTTGATTTTATCTAACTCAGCTCTTAGCATTCTAATCTCAGCATTTTTAGGAGTCAAATCTCTCTTAAGAACAACTATATCTTCTGTAAAGACTGACTCATTCTTTTTATAATGCAAAATTTGTTCCTCTAAGACTGCTAAACCTCTTTTATGATTAGACAAATTATAGTTTGTTTGGTTTAGCTCAATTCTCTGCTCATCATAATGTTTCTTTAATGTTTCATATTCTTTAAGAGCAGAACAAGTTTTAGAACAATGTTTATACCTCTGAGTCAGAGAAAGCCATAAGTGTCATCTCAGCTGGTACTTCCTCATCTTCAGCCATGAAGCTCCAGTCATAACCCAGACCATCAATAGCAACCATAGCCTTTGAAGATGTCTCTGCCTCTTCCAATGCCTTTGGCTTGCTTCCATACCCCTTACTCTTGCTATCCTGTTGCTTTGGTCTTCTAAACTCTCTAGCAAAATGCCCCAACTTGTGACAATTAAAGCATTCCACCTTAGATTTGTTAAAACCAACTGATGTTGATCTTTTTCCCAGTTCTTTGAAAGAACTTCTTAGCCCTCATGCTAAGAAGTTCAACCTGCCACTTTAGATCCATCTATTCCAAGTCATCATCATCAATCTGCTCTAGATCTTCATGTGACAGCATAAACCCATTGTTTTGGCTGGTCAGGAATGCATAAAAGGTAGTATTACTAATACCAGCAGTACTAGTTGATGAGCTAGCAGTACTAACACTAGGGTTAGCAGTACTAACTCCTGCAGCCTATTTCACTTCTTCTGGATTGGTGTTGCTGGGAGATGACACAAAAGCCATATTCCCAGAGCTTGAGCTTGAACTAGAACTTCCAAATTTCTTCACTTCCTGTTCAACAATCTTAAAGTTGTTGTATAGATCATTGAGGCTCATAGTTTCGATCTCAGGCTTATTCTTCCATACCACCACATGAGTATACCATTCAGCAGGTAAACTCCTTAAAAACTTGGAGTTCAAGTCTTCTTGAGGGATTTCAACTACAAGCACAGCCAGTTGGCTGACAATCTTCTGCAATCTATTAAACATGTGATCTAAAGACTCATTGCTTGAAGCACTGAAGTTCTCAAAGTTTTGCTTCAGCAGGGTCTTTTGGGTCTTTTTGGTGGCTTCATTACCACCATACCAAGTAGTGATTGCTTCAAACAAGGATTTTGTGTCTTTGTATTTGCTGAAGTTTAGGAGCTGATCATTGGGGATGGTCATCATCAATAGACTCCTAGCTTTGACATCATTCTTCTTTTGCAGCTTCTCTTCTGCAGTAACTGGAGATGTATTCGTAGTATTCTTTTCCTCACCATCAACTGTTGTTACAGTTGTTGATGGTTTAAAAGAGTTTCCATCTTCAATGATCTCCCGTAGTGCATAGTCCTACACTTGAAAGTACTGTTCTATTCGAAGCCTCCACATCTCAAAATCGTTCTGCTTTAGCATAGGCAACTTTGCAGCCATGTTGGTCTGTGTGATTTCCATCTCCATTGTCTTTTCTTCTAAATCAAAGTATCATCCTGGCTCTGATACCACTTGAGAGGATCTAACACACTTAGAATGTGTTGAGGATACTTTGGGTTTATATCACCAAGTATGCGGAATCTACTTGATGATACGTAGAAGGTTGGTTTGATGTAGCAGTAATGACACAATTTATATGAACAATGAACACAAAATATAACTCCAAATGATTCAATATTATTAGACAATAATACGAGTGATCTCTGATATTACTATGGTTACAAGACCTTGAATCTTAACAAAAACGTATATGACTGGTGGAGTCCTTTACAAGATAAGTATCTACCCGTATAAATCTAACTAACCAAGATATACATACAATCCATTCCATACTTATCCTTCTACACGTCTTCTAAAGCAGTATCATGCAGCAGTATCTTCATCAATACTAGCAGTACTAACTTAGCAGTTTGTATTGTTAGTTATATCAGCATTCTTCAGCTTACACTAGCAGTTTGTACTGTTAGTGTTATCTTCAGCAGTACTAAGTCTTCAACATTTAATTCCTAACAATTGTTCGGGTAAATGTTTTTTTCCTGGTGGTGGTACTTCGATGAAGGTTTCATATCTAAGTCGGTTTTATAATTTTTTGTGTTTGATGAAGATATAAATTTGGGGGAGAAAAGGTAACAAATGAAAATGGGTCAAACAATGAAAACCCACTTAACATAAAACAAGTGTAAATTATCTACATGGAAAATCCACTTAACATAAAACTTACTGCTTACTGCTACAATTCGCCAAACATACCCTTAGTTGAAAGTTTACTTTATAAGAGTGCTTCCTTTAGCATCATTAACCACCACAACAACTTGAATCTACTTCTTGATGAAGACAAAATAATTATGGATAACTAATCTATATCTTTAAATTCTGTCATATTATATTGATCTTCATGAATCCGATAAAAAAGCCAACTAAAAATTTCTCATCCTTTCTACAGGTTCAAGGACTTCTTTGTAGTCCCTAGTCATGGGCGAAAGTATAAAAGAGATACAACATTGGGCTGTTTCAACAACTGCTATCTGTTTTCCTGTTAAATCCCAATGACAATCACAGTCACAGGATCACATATGCAACAGTATCCATATAATCAATCTCTATAATAGACTTGCTGAAAGTACCACGGGAAAAAAGCTGATGTAATAAAAAATAATTTGTCGAATCAGATAAATAAAATATTTTTGTTAAAAACAAAGAATCTAATTAAAAATATTACGTAAGTTTTATCATAGACACCAAATAACATTATATAGTTTTAGGGGCGGAACTACATGTAACCCAGGGTAGCGGTCGCTATCCCTGAACTTTTACCCGGTAGTGGAGTTTTTGGCGATTTTTTACGTTTTTTGGCGATTTTTGGCCATTTCGCTACCCCTGAAACAAATTTTCGCTACCCCTAAACAAATTTTCGTATTTCGCTACCCCTGAACTTGGCTCCTAGTTCCGCCACCAAATAACATTATATAGTTTCATGTCACATATGGAACTAAAAATCATGCGTGAATGAAATCTAAAAGTAGTAACAACTAACAACATATTCCATTCCAACTCTATTGAGTAGTCTGGTTAGTTAGAAATTATCTTGCTATCCATCAATAACAAAAAATAAAATAAAATAAAATAAAATAAAATAAAAAAAAAAAGGAGGCATGATTCTAAAAGTCAACATTGATAGGCACATTTATAAAGGCTAGGCGAAAACCCGTGCACAGCAACGGAAATTTCTAGCGACAGACAATTAACGATATGTGATATTGTGGTAAGTGTTTCGTTTAACGTTTAAAATAGAACGTGAAAAGATCAAAATGTAATTAAAAACGGTTGTAACATGCGATAATTCAACTTAAGCAAAAATTCTTAACATGTTCAAAGAACATATAACAATATTTAGTGAAACTAAAAATAAAACATTACTTTAATTTTGAGATAACTAACAATGCACGTTACTCGTCACGTAAAACTTCTTGGTACATGACATTTGAGGTGTAGACTCCTCCTTGACCGAACTTCTTGGTAAACGACTTATTATCACGTTCATGGTTAAAAGTTTCATGCAACACTTACAACAATATCGCAACTATAAATGTTTGCCGTTGAAAAATTCCGTTGCTATGCACGGGTACTCGCCTAGTATATATAAAGGAGTACACCTTGTCTCATAAATTAGTTATTAGAAATGAAATAATTCAAATTCATCAATTTTTCACAAATAACTGCCTATGTTTAAAAAAAAAATTACACCTTGTCCTACGTTAAAAATTTCTGGTTACAATTTATGATTCTTAATAACTAACTCCCTTGTAATGCATTTATCAAAACTGGTGTAGCATGGCCAAAATTAGTATATAAAAAATAAAGCTTTCTAATTTTGTGTGTTACTAAACCAAAAAAGGACAAATAATACGCAAAGGAATAACATAAAGAAGGGTGTCAATTTTGGCACATTGCTTGAAAATGGAACAATTATGTTTACTGAACGAAAAAAATAATAGAGCGTACTAAATAATAAAGGATATTATTTACAGCGGTTTGAAACCGTTCTAAATAAGTACATTTTTTTATAACATTTGTTAATAACCGTTGTAAAAAGGCTTCCAATATTAAAAAAATAATAATATTTGAAACATTTCAAATATAGTACAATTTTTTTTATTGATGTTATTGTTTTTGGTCATTCATCCAGTAATTCTTATTCATTTTGAGAATCTTGCTATCCGAGAGTAAATTATCTGTGGTTTCTTGTTCTTTTGTTGGCGGTCATGTTTATGTGGCCAATATTAATGGGCATTGTGAGTAAACTTACTACTTCAAATCTAAATTATGTATCAAACCTACATCCTGCATTAGTGAAAAGTCAAAAGAAGATTTTTGTCAATATAACTAAAAAGAAAAAGCAAGTCTACAACATATGAGACACAATAAAAAAACCTACAAGGTGAAATGAAACAAAAACTTGCAACAACACCTTTTTTATGTGGTCAACGTTGATGGGCTCTGCGAGCAAGTTTACTACCTCAAATCTAAATTGTTTATCAAACATACATCCTGCATTTGAGAAACGTCAAAAAATGATTTTAATCAATATAACTATACAAAAAAGAAAATCTACCACATATGAAACACAATAAAGAAGCCCACAAAATAAAATGAAACAAAAACCACGATGCACACTTGTAAAGTCGTGAGTATACTTACGAAATGAAAGATTTCTTTTTCGAAGATCTGCAAAAAACTAAACATATGAAAAGCTCGAGTTTGTTTTCGCCTTTTAGGATAAAGAAAGAGAAAAAAATACACTTCGTTATATAACAAAGAGAATGAAAAAGTGATGAATTTAATAAATAGAGAGAAATAAAGGTGAAAAGAAAGGGAGGGAAAATTCCCGCTCATTTGAGGTGAAAAAACTCTTTGAAATTTTTTATGTTTATTGTAACGGATTACTTATACACCGTCCTAAATAATCCAAATTTTATATGTTTTAAATTACGGTCCACTAAAGACCGTTCTAAATAACTTTCATAGAGAAACAACCGCTTTAATTAATTAATCATTTAAAACGATTTTTCATATAACCGTTATAAATAATTGTTTTACATTATTTAAAGCGGTTCCATATATCAACCGTTTCAAATAAGTCGTTCTAAAAAATAGTTTGTATACTAGTGCTACAATATGCAACATAAAATGACACTTAGGAAGGAAATAAGTATGAATGTGATACACAAATTAACACTGATAATGACTGCAATGACGTCATCACTTTCATATTGAGCAACAAATTTAAAAGCCTAGGATCAAATTTGCAATAATTGATAGAAAAAAACAGAAAACTGAAATCAATTTTGCGTCCAAAAAATCGTGTCGACATTTACATATTCTAAAGTTTACCAGTCACAAATAATTGAGAACTTGAGTGGTTTACCTGTAAAACACAAATTAGATCATATACATGTGATTCTTGATTTTCGTAAACCTACAATTCTACAAATAACAAACCAAAAAAAAAAAATATTACAAAAAACATTACCTTTGTAAAAAAAAACCTTTGTCTTTAGGTACAGAAGCAGATACAAGCCAAGAGCGAATAGAGCTCCTTTCACTCCCTTCACGACCACATGACAAAGAAAACGAATGAAACCTGGAAAGAAGTTTGTTTTCATTGATCTTACGGTTACATTTCGATAACTTCTTCACACCTGTTTCAATTTAATTCCCAAAAACCATATATTAATTGAATTATTTGATTGAATCAAAGTAAAAAAGAGTGGGATCATGAACACTTATCGTTAGCTTTTGGGATGGGTTTCAAGGAAAATGACAGAGAGCAACGATCCTTTGTATGGTTTGGTTGACTTTATAGTTAGAGGATTAAATGCGGGAAGAAGAGAATGTCGCGTTTTTTGTTTAGCAAATTAGAATGTCGCGTTTTTATGTTTGGAAGGTAACTCATATAAATCTTTTAAAATAAAATAATATTTTGTGTTATGTTGTTTTTGCAAAGTTCGGTTACAACCGGTGAAAAGGTGGAGTGGCCCGAATTTTATGAGGCTTCCCTCATAAGTTTAGCTAATTTTTAGTTATTTCCTTGTTTAGTTTATAATTCTAACCGTGTCTTTAAATTCAAGAGTTGCCAATCATGCGAATTCAATATACTCTTTAAACAGCCCAGCCTTTCCTGAATTACTTTGAATACTTTCCTCTTTAAATGTCATGCAAGTCATAGTTTCCTTTCCAAATGCATGGCGTCAACATTCCACATTTCAAACGCATGGAAACATTTCAACATTCCAAATGCATGGCTACCTTGACCATTTTTCAATTGACAAGGGCAAAATGGGCATTGACCAAAAATTCAGTTTTCACTTTTCCATTTGACCATTGTCTCTTTATAAGTAGTTTAGATAATATCACATCCCTGATGAGCTGAAAATATATAAATACCAAGGCGAAGAACATTTCACTTCCATTTGAATCAGCCATTGTATTTCTTTACATGCAGTTATCAAAAAGGAGATTAGTCATTTCCAGCTTCAAACAAAACATCATTCACAAGAGATGTAACGAAAGCATACCCGCATATCATAAGGAAATGTCATCTAAGCTAACTGCCGTCTAGGTTACTTAAGACTTACGACCTCCCATATCTGCCAATCTATTGAAACTTGATTCAGCTTATCTATATATCCGAAGTAGGCCAATCGCTCTGATAGTGGCTTTTCGCTTCGAGAAGGTTGTTTTCTTTTTTTACTACCAACTGTTTGTTGTTCTTTTTTTTGAGGTTGTTTGGGATTGTCGGGTGATTTTGTCTTTTTGTTGTCGAAAGAGAAGAAGCGGTTGATTTTGGGTTGAGTGGGAGAAGTAATAATAGAAGATTGATTGTTGAGAAGAAGCGGTTGATTTTGGGTTGAGTGGGAGATTATTTCCTCAGAGAAACCCATCGCCAAAAGCTGCTCTTTTCCTTTTTCCATTTCCATTTCCATTTTGTTTAAACAAATTTGGGGAAATTATCCGCCCAAATCATCTCCCCAACTAAGGGGGTGTTCGTTTAAGCTTATATGTGGGCTTATGAGCTTATTTTCTTCAGTTTAAATTTCATAAGCTCCAATTTTTTGATTTATTTTGAGACTTATGGGTTTATATAAGTTTATCATATCATAATAAAGTTATATAAGCTCACAAGTCTCAAAATAAGCCAAAAAATTAGCTTATAAAATATAAGGCGAAACACAAACAAGCTCGTAATCCACCACATATGAGCTAAAACAAACACCCCCTAAGTAGATTAGTTTTCTTAGGCTTAGAACCGGCTTTTTATCATAAGAATATGTTGTTGGCCCATTAGGTGTATTTAGTGTTATTATATAATGTTGTCTAGTTTATTGGGTTGGGTTGAATACTTGAATCAATTTTTGACTTTCAGAAATCTGACCCGCAACCTGATCTTATAAGAAACTGTGTGTGCTCCTCTTGGAAAAGTGTTGTATGCAATTAATGCGGTCATTCTTTGCTTGCATCTCCCCTGATGTTCCTCTTGCAAAGTTTCTGGCCGGTGAACTTCTTTTTTCGGTATTTGTTGACCCTCCTCAATGCACCTTGATCGGTCCTTGGTGATTATGGGTTATTTATGACATGTGAGTTTGTGTAGGTTGTTCACCAGACATTTGGTTGGGTTAAAAACTTTGTTAAAAGGGAGAAAAAAAAAGTAATTTTTTATATGAGAAAATGAGTGAAAATAGATGAAAGTTTGTGACTATTTCGTATTATGTCCCCATGAATGGCGCCATGTTTACGTATGATATGTAAAACGTAATTAGGAGTGGATTGGATGGATATGTTTTTTTATTTCCCGTCAAAAACGGTAAGGACCCCGAGATAAGAATGAGTACCTAAAGTTGGGGTAACACTTAAACAAACTTAGTGTATGTATACACTGTGCGTGAATAATTGTGTTAAATAATGAATAAGAAGATGAACCCTTTATAGTGTGTGATACCTCTATTTATAAGGAGGTATCTATGGTTTTGGGATGAACCCATGTGGTTGATCAACGACTGTTGACAAGCCACGCGTTGATCATCTGATGGACAGACAAGGATGACAGGTGTATTCCTTCCTTAGACTCGTACTTCGTACATCACATGTCTGCTCCATATTGTGGTTGTGTGCCTTCTACCGTCACGTGTCAGGTACCGTATCTTAACCATTGGTGACAATTTGGTGACAGTTGCTACATGTGTGTGAATGTGGCCTGAGAGGTCTTCCTAAGTTATTGCGACCTGGGAATGTATGTGTATTGGATTTGGCTTATCCGAGTGTTGATACTCGACCTAATTTTGGAGTGTATTTGAGGGATTGGGCCACTAATATCTATACGCGATCAATATACATCAAGCGAGTTTGAATATCAATATATATATATTTTTTCTCACTTTTATTGTTTAGAGATTTATATATTGTTTTATATATATGGTTGGAAATATAAAGACGTGTATTTTTTAGTGCAAAAAATGGTGATCTTTTAATGTTCTATACAAATACTTATGCCTATTTACAACATGTTTAGTGTTTGAACTTACATATTAGTGTTATATCACATGTGATATATCATGCTAATTAGGGGTGTTCATCGGTTCGGTTATCGGGTTGTTCGGTTAGTTCGGATAAGTTTTTTTTCTGGGTTAAACCGAAAACCGAACCGAATTCAAATTTGATTAAACCAAACAGAAAAACGAACTGAATAACTGAAAACCGAACCAAATAACCCGAATTACATAATATTATTTATTTATTTATATATATAAACTTTTAGCGCAAAAAAAAATCAAGCTTAAAAAATGTTATATTTAAACAATGAAAGAGATTTAATATCTTTTTTTGTATATAAATATATAAAAAATATATACATTTATATGAATTCGATTTTTGGTTCGGTTTTCGGTTCATTGTGCCAAAACCATATTTGAACCGAGAACCGAATATACTTCGTTCGGTTCGGTTTTGGCAAATTCGGATCGGTTAAAAATTCGGTTCATTTTTTTCAGTTCGATTCGGTTTCTTTTACGGTTTTTGTAGGTGAAACCCGAATTCTGCACACCCCTAATGCAAATTTATGTACCCAAAAAAAACCAAAGAAAAAGAAAACCAAAAAATCAAAGTTTGTCGAATGTATATGAAAAGGTCTATCTATTGAAAGATAATTAACTGCTAGTCACGACGATGTAATTAATTTCGCTTCACGATTAATGATATTAAAATTAATGGTTTTTTTCTAAAAAGGTAAGTGAAAGTGTGTTTTAATTTAAAAAAAAATCAACTAATTCCTTTATTTTTCTAAAAGAAGATGAGTGGGGTTCAAATTTCTCTTTCCGTATGAGACAAGTTTTTCAACCAAATCGTTAGTCACTAGACGTTCCAAAACACTTTCATGGTATGAAAGTAAAGGACTAAGGGCTCGTTTGGTGTGTAGATGAGTTTAGGATTAAGATTTGGATTTGAATTTGAAATAGGATTTAGGTTTGGATATGATGTAGGATATAAAAATGTATTACTACCTCCGTCCCAAAATAATTGTCCTCATTTGACTTTTTAAAGTCTTAATTTCTCAACTTTAATCTATAATATTTTTGTATGTATTATATAATACTTGATAAAAAATATACCAATGAAAAAACATTTAAAAACTAATCCATTCATATATTTTGCATCAATTATTATATAACACAAATAAAAATATTTAAGATCAAATTTGAAAACAAAAGACTTCAAAAAGTCAAAAGAGGACAATTATTTTGGCACGGAGGAAGTATAAAAATATAAACAATTTAAAAAAATAATTAAAAATTAAAACCGGAAAGCATTTAACAAAAATTCACGTGACTTCAAAAATACAATGTAAAGTTGATATGAATATTAAAATTAGAGTAAAATACAAAATCGTCTATGTGGTTTGGTCAAATTGCATGTTCAATCTCTATCATTTCAAAATTGCACTGATCCTCCTTGGGAGGAACATACAAGTGCACATTTGGTCTCTCATTAAAGTTAAATTACTAGAATACCCTCTTCGTCTTCCCTTTCAGTTTGGTCGTGTGAGGGTAATTTAATCGTTTCCAGGGACCAAAAGTGCACTTGTAAACTCTCACAAGGAAGTCGAGTGCATATTCGCAAAACTATAGACTAAACCTGCAATTTTATCAAACCACATAGATGATTTTTTCAATTTACTCTTGAAATTTTATACATGTGGGTGAGAAGTGATACTCCATTTTCCAAAAAGCAAGTGTTAGTGTGATTTTTCAAAACCGACTACATTGTCACGTATTGCAAAAAGTAGTACTTTTAGACATCAGTCTTATGTCTCAGATTCACACCCCCAAACCAAACGTTAGTTTTTAAGTCTAATCCTTAATCTAAGCCCAAAACCTTCGTAACAAACGGGCCCTAAATAAGGTCATAAGCTTCGTTTTTCTCTAGTTATCATTATTTACAGTTTACCCATTGACCATTTTATTTTTAGTTGATGCATAATCTTTAAATGACATAATGTTGTGTTTCTTAATAGTTCCTATAATTTTGGCACCTCCATAGCATGATTAATGTCAAATTAGCCGTTCAATATCCTTTCCCATAATAAAACACTTACGTTATTTAATAAGAGTCATATAGATGGAGAGGATTTCTTTTTTCACGAGTTAAAAAAGCCTCATAAACCTCTCACCGATAACAAACCTTTGCATTCAATGGACGAAGATTTAATGGAATCCAATTAAGAAGTGCATTTGTAAATATTCATCCAATGCATTGGGTGTTTTACTGTACGCTTAATGGTGTATGGCGGAAGTGCATTTAATAATTACCCCAAAACCCAATAGACCCGTAGCATCGGGTCTGACTACAAAGAAATCAAAATGCGCGGGAAGTTCATCATGTGTGTCAATATAAGTTTCAATACCTTTTACTATTTTTAAAAATAGTTTCCTGGTCATACGATAGCGACATCTAAACAAGTACTTTGGATATTTTGGAGGATCACCAAAATAGTCGTCCCACAAACGTTGTTCAGCAACTTCACGTTCACGGTATATCGCGGTACGTCTTGAAGTTTCACCTTGCGTTTTCAACAATTGCTGATACTGATATGCTTGCGTCATAAAGAAAATATCAGTGCATCGTCGATGTCGGACAAGCTAACATATTCTTCATCGGAATTCATATTTGGTTTAGAGAATTTGTGTTGTGGTAGAGAGAAGTAATTGTGTGTGTGGTTTTGGTTTAGATAATGTGTATATTTATAAAGTGGTATTAGTTTAGCTTTTTTTGACTAAATTACATAAATAGTCCTTGTGGTTTGGAAAAAATTTCATCTACCGTCTTTCAAAGTTTAAAATTGCATACACAGTCCCTATCTTTGCAAAAGAATAACACTCGTGGTCTTTTTTTTAACTGGTGTTAAGTTGATTCTGTTATCATTTACACGTTAGCCATTTTGCCTAACAACCATTTATAAAGGATAGACGATGCAAACGGTCGTTAGCTAAAAGGGCTAACGTGTAAATGATAACAGAATTTACTTAACATTAGTTAAGAAAAGGACTACGAGTGTTATTCTTTTGCAAAGATATGGACTGTCCATACAACTTTAAACTTTGAGGGACGATAGATGAAATTTTCCCCAAACCACAAGGAACATGTATGTAATTTACTCTTAAAAAAATAAAAAAAAAAATAAATAAGCATTAAAACTAGTCGTTGCACCTCAAAAACAAAATCAAACGGTAACAAATTTGAAAAGTATCACAATTGGTGCTGCATGAGTTTACTCACATTTGGAATGGCGCGACATAGTTGTGGTGTGGTGGAGCGGTTTTGGTGGCGCCAAAAGTGACGACACGTAGGAATGGTGCAACCCGAAAGTGATGGTACCCCTTGCTCAAAGGAGGTCACCTGGTACACGAAACAAACAAAATTCAAATGTAGACTACACGAAAAAAAAAAAAAAAAAAAAAAAAAAAAAAAAAAAAAAAAAAAAAAAAAAACTTCACAGAACTATAACATGTGGCAAGTTAGATATATTCTATGCAATTAGCCCTATATAATTTATTTATTTATTTATTTTTTTCCTATTTTCTAGAGATATATATTAGGACAAATTGACTTCTTTGTTTAACTAGAGAAGGCCGAAGCCAACAAATTAGGACAACAAATTAGCACAAATTAACAAGAGCATCCACTATAGTGGTTCATGAAAAGGTCTAAGAAAATATGAAAATGTCTATCATTTTGTTAACTATAGTGGAAATGTGTTTCATGCTTGTGTGGAATGAAAATGTCTAACATCTTGAAACTCTTCTAAATTTCATGCAATGGTTTTAAATGAGATTTTTATAGAGCTTTAAGAAGTAAATATATAGTAGAGAAAGGTTTATAACAAGAAAAAAGTTTATAAATTGATGATAGAGTTAATCACATAAATGGTCACTGTGGTTTGAACTTTTTTTCACTTTTAGTTACAGAACTTTTTTTTTTACTGGTTCAGTCACTGTGGTTTGCATATATTACCGGTCCAGTCCAATTTCGAATAAAATGACCAAAAAGCCCTTGTCGTCTTCTTTTTCAAATGAGTAATTACATAAATGATCACTATGGTTTGTCTATTTTTTCACAGTTAGTCCTTTAGACTAACGGCCGTTAGTCCTTTATACGTTTTCGTCCGTATTTACACATTTTCATCTGTATTTACACGTTTTCTTCCGTTTTTACACGTTTTCGTCCGTATTTACACGTTTTCGTCCGTATTTACACGTTTTCGTCCGTTTTTACACGTTTTCATCCGTTTTTACACGCTTTCGTTCGTATTTACACGATTTCACCCGTATTTACACGATTTCATCCGTTTTTACACGTTTTCGTCCATTTTTACACGTTTTCGTCTGTACTTACACGTTTTCGTCCGTTTTTACACGTTTTCGTCCGTTTTTACACGTTTTCGTCAGTATTTACACGTTTTCATCCGTTTTTACACGTTTTCGTCAGTATTTACACGTTTTCGTCCGTATTTACATGTTTTCGTCCGTTTTTACACGTTTTCGTCTGTATTTACATGTTTTAGTCCGTTTTCATCCGCATTTACACATTTTCGTCCGTATTTACACGTTTTCGTCTGTATTTACACGTTTTCGTCGTCCGTATTTACACGTTTTCGTCCGTTTTTTACACGTTTTCGTCGTCCATTTTTACACGTTTTCGTTTGTATTTACACGTTTTCGTCCATTTTTACACGTTTTCATCCGTATTTACACATTTTCATCTGTTTTTTCAACATTTTGTTCATTTTTGCATGTTTTTACACATTTTCGTCCGTTTTTATACGGTTATATATATATATATATATATATATATATACGGTTATATATATATATATATATATATATATATATATATATATATATATATACTAGTTGTCGAAGCCCGCCCAATGGGCGGGCATGCTTTGTAATTTTTTCTTTTGTAATTTTCACGCACTTTATTAAAATTGTTAATTACCGAGACACATAAAAAACGAATCTTGGATTATTTAGCAATTAGCAATTGTCCACGTTCTTTATATGCATGCTTTATAATTTTTTCTTTTGTAATTTCACGCTCTTTATTATAATTGTTAATTACGTAGTTCTTTTGGTGATGGCTCTTTATTGTAATTTGCATGGTCCGCCTGATGGGTGGGGTAGACTTATGATTATCGTTGTAAAAACTAAGTTAGCAAAAAAAAAGATATTAACATACTAAATTATATATTGAATGGGTTAAGAACGAAAAAAAATATGATTAGCTTGCAAACAGGTACCACCGTCAACTCAACTCCACATTAGCTTTTTTACTTCACAACAAACATCACCACCAACTAAACTATCCAAACATACCCCCACTTAATGACAAAATAATGAAATATACTCGCACAAACGCATTTGCTTTTTTTTCCCTCCACAACATGGTCCTGGAGATGACCGAGTCGTACAAAAGTCTAGTCGACAACGCATTGTGAGGGGTTCGTGTGATAATGGACGACGCGTCAAAGGGAGTCTTCACGCGTTGTGTATACAACCACTGCACATAGTCGATGCTAGTCTGTTGGATACTTGGATAGTGAAATCACATCAAATTGTCATAACCTTGTTATTTAGTTTTGTGATTTGTGATGTATTATAATGTGGAATTGGTACTAATGTAAAAGATTGACATCTGCCATGTTGGCACCAAGGCATAAACCCGTAGACATAGCCCCACAACCCGAATAGAGATCAAGAATTCTCAACTCAGACTTTTTGCTATCTTGTGGAGAGACTTCATTACCAGCACAGTCAACAGAAATAGTAGAATCAGACTCTACTGCATCCTCTTCATTATCTGCATTTAATTGTTCAAATATACCAAAGTTTTAGTTTGACACTTAATGGCACTATAGCTTAGATTTATAACATATAAGTTTAGTTTAGCAAGATATACCAGGTGGCAAGCTTTGGTAAGTCGAATAAGGTACCAAATAAGCCATATCATAATAGTAGTCACCAGCTCCAAGTTTTTCTCATTTATCGCAACTGATGCCTAAAAATAAGTAGCCAAAATTATTTACAACATGGTATAAAATCAGTTGAACTTCTAAATTTAAAACATAAAAATGTATATACTTACATTCAAAGGCACTCTGACTATTTTTAGCTTTTGTATCAGGCAATCAAGTGGGTTGTCATCTTCAACTTCAGAAAGAAATATCCGTTTATTATTATGGCTGACGGTTTCAGAGTTGTTCTTGTTCCAAATATGTGTAGCTTTCTGTTATTATCTCTAATGTTAGTTGCGGACCTATGAGCTGTTATAGCTGCCAGTAATTATTACAATTATGTTGTAATTCTTATGATAATTTGCATGCTTCTACTTCTATTGCCATAATACTTTTCTAAAACTGTTAGTGAAGGCCCATTATTCATGATGTGTTGCTATCATTTAATGAATGAATTCTTGTGATCATAGTGATACTTGGACATCAATGGTAGGATTACCTACTAACAGAAAGGAAACTACATCTTAAGACACTTTTTTATTCTCACTGTCAAATCAACGACTTAAGACCACTGAGATATTTCCTAGGAATCGGGATAATCAGAAATCAAAAAAGAATCTTCCTATCAATAAACAGAAAACAAGATCTTCCCATCTTAGAAGGAAAATATTATTAATCCCTATAAGATAAGTGATTCGCTGGACTAATGAATTACCTTACAGTGACACGCCCTAAGATCGTGTTTGTAGTGACGTGTCTGTAGTGACGTGTCACGGTGATTCATATCCTCAACAACAGCAAAGCATCGGGCTCTTCTTGAACTTATTCTTTGCTATCTAAAAAGAGCTCCAGGACGCACATTATTAATGGGTGGGGTGGTCATGCTTAATTGCTTATGTGGCATGATTAGCTGGTTCAGTTTAAGCCTACACGGATACAAGTTATAAAAAAAAAGATGCAAGGATAACAAAAGACCTACTTCAGGATGTTGCGTGTTTGTGGGGGGAGAAAGTGAACCTCTATCATTTGAAAGTAGGGAGGCAGATAAATTTATGAAAAATGAGATATTAACCTTTTGGGATGATAGCTCACCAATCACATCCGCACCATCCAATGTGTGAGAAGCTGCGTTTTTTCGCTCCTCGCTACCTGCACATTCATATTACAGTAAGAGCATAAAAAAAGACTGGACAAGGTTGAATTATCAAAAGCTATAATTTCCAAACCTTAAACAGTTACTGGTTATGTGGCCAATCTATCAAAAGCTCAGATGCGCCAAATGCTGTGCCAAACATCCTATCTAAGTTTGGCCAATATCTCACTAACGGTAGTCGACGCAACCCACTTGTTTCTCTATCATAAAAACTATTCCTGGAGATAATTAGTGTGTCCAATCTGATCACAGAATCATATAATTTCAAAAAATATAAAAGGTTCTATGCATTAAAATACACTAAGACAACTTTTAACCCATTTGGTCCATTGAACCCTTGTCATTTTAAGCTCATATATTCGTTATTACTTGTTAGAGATTTAGAATAAGTTAATGAACCCAGTGATAAGCAACTGAACTGCAACTGCTACCTTTAATGTTTGGCTAAGAATTAGCAAGTTGAGCATTTTACCTGATTTTCCCAGTGTCACACCATGCCTGTTGCCTTTTGATAAGCTGAAGATAAGTTAAAATTCTTCTTAAAGAGCCTCTCTATCTCGGTACATAAAGAATCGATCTGTATACAAATAAGAACATAAAGGTCGTATACTTCATTCAAGCATATGCCCTTTTTGTCATTGATAATTGGCTCTCTTCACACAGCAAAACACCGTCTATCACAAAAAGATAGAGTCTGCTCCCTACATAAGAATATAGAAAGTGAAGTTACCCGTCGACAAAACTTTTATGGGATCCCATCACATAGTCAACAAAATTCCGCAGATAAGATGACTTTAATGAACATCAAGTGCAGTAATATAATCCAACTCGAGTCAATACAATTTAAACTTACAAAAATTATTGGGTGGAATTCAAGATCATCCATGGTAGTTGAAGACCAATATGCATCACTTCTAGAGCTTGGCCATTTGATTTATGTAGCAATAAGAAAGGAATCATGTGCATTTTGATGTGATCATTATACGTTTATTACTAACAGCAGTCTTAGAGCTTGGCCATTTGTTGACTGAAACTCGGGTAAATGCAAACCACCATCTGCAAACAAAAATAAAATTAAAAATCCATTAAGCTAAAAATACACACGCAAAGTTTCTAGATTGATATGTGACGGGAATGCTCTTTTGTATAGTTTGCAAATACCTTGCCAACGCTTTTACCAGAATGCAAATATTCAACTGCATCAGCAACAGACTGAACGCCTATAAAGCTTTTGGGGTCTATTGCAACCTGATACGTGTACACAAAAAAATACATGATAAATCTTGAGTTTTGCAAAGAGAGATTAAAAAATTCAATAAAATGGTTACCTTTGACAAATGTAATGTTAATTAATTAGATATTAAATACAAATAGCACATAAAGCTAAGACAATCTTGCTAACCTTCCTAGCAAATGGTATACAAAAAGGTTATGTACAAAATATACCACGTCGTTTAAGTCCAATTAAAGATGTATTAACAGCCATTGTCAATTCCATTGGCAGCTCAGGGGGTACCACCGAAGTTATGATCAAGGAACAATTCAGAAGAAGCTTGTATCTACTCCTGTTTAGGTCTTCAAGCCCCTAAATCAACAACATTTAGAGTAATACTTAAGGTATGTTAACAGATTTCGACAGCGTGTCAAATTGTTCTGGAGCTTGTTTCACATTTTTCATCAAAAATACAACTACCTGAGTGAATATACATATTTTATATTTTGGCAAGGCTTCACATATCAAATAATGACCACATGTCAGCCGCTTGTTTTCTAGCCTGTTTGTCGCTTTGTCGATGAAATTTTTTGGTTTTCAAATCCTGCAAGCAGCAGCAGACGTTTCCAAGCCAAGTATCTTCAGCTTCTTATATTAATCCTTGTACATATGGTATCAAAATCAAACATTGAGTGAAAAAAAAATGACTACGTGTTTAAAAAGTAGAAGCTGAACCTTCTGGATCTTTTTCTAGGATCATTTCCAGATCAACAATTTCTATGTCACTGTTTCTTGAATCTATCAAACTCGAATCCTTGCTTTTGCCCCATATGATTAAATATAGTCCGATAACAATGACTTCCGATCCAATAACCCTGTAAACATTTAGTTACAAACAAAATATTAAATTTTGTTAAACTAAAGATGCCATGATATCAGTGGGCAATCCGACCCAACCTATTTTGACACACTATAGATTACCCGGTTGACCCATTACTCAACCAATTTGACCATCGCCAACAACATTGGCCATTTGTTAAGATAAATTTGATGAGCTTTTTATCTTCCTCAGCTGTCCAAGAACCTTTCTTAACATCTTAAAAAAGGGTCGTATCCACAGGTGCAAGCTAGAGAATTATATTGGATACAACTCATCACTAATAAGGAAAGAATTAATACCTCGTAAGGATAGTCCATTTTCTTCATTATGTTGTACGCTTTCCATGGAGGCTCGATAATCTGCAGTGACATTGACAGTAAGAGATCGATAAAATGTTTCGGAATTCTACATCCAGAAATGATAATGTGTCATATATAGTTAAAATTCCATAGATTATAGCTTTATATCAAATTGTAACCGATAAATGATGATGGAATAATTTACAGAAAGAGGTAACAGTTGCTTATGTACTCACATCATCAGCAGAGATCCGCCTTACAATAGCTATGGATGATAAAACAGCAACAATCATCACACATGTCATGAAAAAAGTAGCAGCACGGATATGATGTTGCTCCTGAATAATGTCAATTTGTAAATATATAGTAATGAACATATTCAACTCATTTTTGTGAGTAACTGTGTGAAGGGACTGATCAATGTAAGAACATACCCTCGCAGAAACATGATAGTATGGATCATGTTCACCAATGATGGGCGAGATAGCATCGTCTCCAATCCATCCAGCTAAACCATGCAAAATAATGGAATATATTAAAATTCAAAACACTAATGTGATGATTCAAAAAGTTTCAGAATCAATAAGTTAGTACAATATTACATATAATCTAACCTTTCATGTAGTAAAACATTGTGACTGATATTATGAAACCATTAAAGAAAAATATGGTAACCCATGGCATTCCAGCAACAAAATGTCGAATCATTAAAAGCCATAGCAATGACAAAAATAGAGGCAAGAAATAGACACAATGGCTATTGAACATATACTATAAGAATGCGATTTAAGCAGAAACACATACGATTCTTGCTTTAGCTTGACTAAAAAAGTTATCACTAAGGTTAGTACTGCTCGTAATTATTAGTACTGCTAGGCGAGTGAGTTAGTACTGATGTTGATAACTTAATACTGCTGCATGGAAAATATTCAAAATCAAATGAATCAGACAATATCACTATTGAACATATACTATCAGAAGGCGATTTAAGCAGAAACAGATACAATGGCTACTGAACATATACAAACGTACTAAAACTTCGATTCTTGCTTTAGCTTGACTAATAAAGTTATCACTAAGGTTAGTACTGGTCCTAATTATTAGTACTGCTATGCTAGTGAGTTAGTAATGTTGTTGATAACTTAATACTGCTGCATGGAAAATATTCAAAATCAAATGAATCAGACAATATCATATAAGCTATCAATCAATATAAACTGAAAAATATGCAATTGAACATATACTATCAGAAGACGATTCAAGCAGAAACAGATACAATGGCTACTGAACATATACAAACGTACTAAAACTTCGATTCTATCTTGCTGTACTAATCCATTACAATTAATTAAAAAAAATGAACATAAATTGAATCGAAAATCGAATTAAATATATACCTTGGAAATTCAGAAAGAACATCGTAGAGTGAGATGAGAAGATGATGGATGATTTGTTTGTTTGGTGTGGCTGCTCAAAGTACCTTCACCAAACTGAGCAGCCTTCTTGCCTCCCATGAGTCTTATACTGCTCTTAAACAAAAGGTTATTCATGGCTGCTCAGTATTCATCAAGAGATAAGATCATGATTTTGGGTGGCTGCTCGTTCTTTTTACTGTGAGATGGGATAATGATTTTGGGTGGCTGATCTTTCTGTTTATTGTGGGATGGATAATGCTTTAGGGTTTAAGAGGTGTATTCGCTAGTTTAGCATTTAGATAACACTTCTATTTGTTTTAAAAATCGGATATAAAATTTTTAATGCCTTTAATAATTTTACTGGATATTAATTTTAGTTTGTATTCTCTATCACAGCTGATGGCTTGGTTCCATTGGTTGAGATACTTGCCTGTGGAGTAATAGACTCGGGTTCGAATCCAGCATCTTGCATTTTTGAACAAATTAATTCCGAAATTTATGAACAAATTAAAGGGTGCTTAGGTGGCATAGTTTATGATTATGTGGCATTGAGGTGGCATTTATGTGGCATTATCTACGTGTAACGCCTCCTGTTATATATAATGTAGAGATATATATACAAAAACGTGTAAAAACGAACGAAAATGTGTAAATACAGATGAAAACATGTAAAAATGGACGAAAACGTGTAAAAATGGACGAAAACGTGTAAAAACGGACGAAAACGTGTAAATACGAATGAAAACATGTAAATACGGATGAAAACGTGTAAAAACGGATGAAAACGTGTAAATACTGACGAAAACATGTAAAAACGGATGAAAACGTGTAAAAACGAATGAAAACGTGTAAATACTGACAAAAACGTGTAAAAACGGACGAAAACGTGTAAAACGAATGAAAACGTGTAAAAGCGGACGAAAACGTGTAAAAACGGACGAAAACATGTAAATACAGACGAAAATGTGTAAATACGGACGAAAACGTGTAAATACAGACGAAAACGTGTAAAAATGGACGAAAACGTGTAAATACAGACGAAAACATGTAAATACGGACAAAAACGTGTAAATACGGACGAAATCATGTAAAAACGGACGAAAACGTGTAAAAACGGATGAAAACGTGTAAAAACGGACGAAAACATGTAAATACGGACGAAAACGTGTAAATACAGACGAAAACGTGTAAAAAGGGACGAAAACGTGTAAATAAAGACGAAAACGTGTAAAAACGGAAAGAAACGTGTAAATACGGACGAAAACGTGTAAATACGGACGAAAACGTGTAAAAACGGACTAAAACGTGTAAAAAAGGACGAAAACGTGTAAATACGGACGAAAACGTATAAAGGACTAACGGCCGTTAGTCTAAAGGACTAACTGTGAAAAAATAGACAAACCATAGTGACCATTTATGTAATTACTCATTTGAAAAAGAAGATGACAAGGGCTTTTTGGTCATTTTATTCGAAATTGGACTGGATCCGTAATATATGCAAACCACAGTGGCTGAATCAGTAAAAAAAAAAGTTCAGTTAATATAATTTGACTAGTTAGTTGTCAGATTTTTTATGGCCATCTAGAGACTAAATTTAGGGGCAATGCTTATTGATGCACACGCTATGCCTATGTCTATTAAATTACTTTATCACCCGATTATTCTTGGTAGCTCTCAAGGCTTATTCTGTTTTTTCAATGATGGTGTAACAAAGACTGCGGTTATTTGGAATCCTACGATTAGGAAATCGGTTAATATTGTTGTTCCAAATGTGTTAAATATGTTGTCTAACAGATTTTTTATTGCCTTTGAAAAAAAAAGGCTAATTACTTAAAAAGTCATTTAAGTTGCTACTTTTTGTTATTGTGTCATTGAACTTTTTTTTTTTCTCATTCTGTGTACTAAACATTCAAATTTCGATCATTGCGTGTATCTTGTGACCATTTTACACTTTTTTTTTCAAATTTCGAAAGGTAAAATGGTCATTTTACATGGCTGAATAGTCACAAAATACACACAATGATCGAAATTTGAAAGTTCAGTACGCATAATGAGAAAAAAATGTTCAGTACACACAAAAACAAAAAGTGTCAAGCTAGATGACTTTTTCAGTAATTAGCCAAAAAATAAATAAATAAATAAGTGGGTTTGTTCCAAATGCGTTAATATTATTGACGTAATTTTTTTCGCTTAACGATTACTGTTTAGTGATACTAATTTTTGAAAAAAAAAAAAAAAAAAAAAAAAGTGGGTTTGTTGTTTAATATAAAAACTGAACGGCTAGAATTGATCACTTGATATTCAAGAAACTTTTGATATATAAATGCTCTCTCCTCTTAACTTTATGTATACCAAAGATTTAGCAACAAGAAATTGTAATTGGTGAGGCACTTTAGGTAATATAGATTATACGACATGCAATTCAGACACTTGCATATCCATCTGCCCTCGTACAATTATCTACAAACCATATATCCAAAGACAGATTCTTTGATTTTAACTTTATGACCAGAATGGAAACAAACAATTGTCCAATCTGGGTCACAAAAACTTGTGATGTTTGTGGCATGAACATACAGTCCATTTCTTTATCTTTATTTTAATTTTTGACTTCGTATTTGTGCATAGATTATTTATTGGTTGCAGTCTCAGACTCGAACACCAAGTTAAAAGCTCGATTCCAGCATTTACCAAAGACCAAATAAGAGGCAGGCCAAAGCTCTACAACTACCATGCAGCCATTGCTAGTGATCATTATATACTCTTTAGTCAAAGAAATGAGGGCCTTTACATGTGAAAGTAATAAACATAATATAACTTGATCACTTAGTGGAGACAATAAAGAAGATAAACAGCACCTTACAGCCTTTTAAATATAAGCAACTAACATGTCCAAATTGTTCAGTTGATATACTAAGCATCATCTCATTACAAGTTTTTACTTCAGGGCCAAAGCACAGAGTGTCCACACATGTTATAGGAAAAAAAAAAAAAAAACACTATACCTGATATTTGCGATTTTACCAAACGGTAATTTGCATATAAGAAGGTTGAACTGTTTGCAAGTTCGGCCCAAATCGATGTTATTTATAGAATAGCTACAATCCGCATATAAAGATAGAGCGTGATTGACACAAGTCCCAGTTTCATACAATTCAGATAAAGATAATGCGTGAACTAAGAGGAAAAACTAAATTATACTGCAAGACGATTGTTTTTCCTACTAGACAAGGTCGTACCGTCTTCGTGATATAGCTTATCATGGTGCATTCTAAATTATAGTAACACAATGCAATTACAGAATGTTGACTTTCAATAAGATGTTAGTGCATAGCTGCATAACATTTGAAATTAGAGATTCAGCATACCAAAATTAGAGATTCATCATGATAATTGTTTAAAACATGCATATATGTAATGCATCTAATTTAATTTGCAATATAATCTCCATGCCTTACTTCCAAAGACCAAAAGTCATCTGTTCCAAGATCCACTCTTTGCAATGTTAACATTATCTTTGCGTCAATTCATGTCAAAGTAGCTAGGATCTCAATTATCAAGCAAAAGTAGTGTCTCTATGCAAGAACTCACATTCCATGAATATTCCATTGCAGTGATCCCAACACACTTCATGTGTCCTGTGTATGGTTCATAAACAAAAAGGTAACCAGGTTCAGGTTCAGCATCATCATCATCATCATCATCATCTTCTGTCATTTCAATTAAAGGTTCGCCACTCTTCCTAAATCCACGTACCTCAAATGATCCATTTGGTGTGTTGATGTTAAATTTCTTTGTCAACGATTTTGGATCGCCGTGTTCCATCATCCATACACTAACAACTTCTTTCTCACCCACCACTTTCCTTTGAGCCACAACTAGGGACTCCCTCACCTTAGATATAAACAAAGTAGTATCACGTGCAAAACTATCCGGAAGATCTAATTCTTTAAATTCTTCATTTATCATATCAAATGACATAATCTTATCCCGAGCACGCCAATAAATAAACCTATCTATAACTACATGATTACATGTGAATGCAGTTGAATTACGAGGCAAGTTCGTGGTTAGTCTTTTCCAAGCCTGTGTGCTTAAGCTAAAGACCTCAACTACAGTATCACAATTCCCCCTATTCCCACTAGCACCAAAAGAAACCTTGACAAGCTTAGGGTCACATGTGTCCGGAGTAACCCCAAAACCTAAAACATTAATATATGGTAAACCTAAAACGTTAGGCACAGATATGGTAACCGATTTCCTAATCGTAGGATTCCAAATAACAGCAGTCTTTGTTCCGGGATCATAAAAGCATACTAAGCCTTGAGAGGAGCCAATTATTGTTGGTTCTTTAAGGAGTGTAAAAGACGAAGGGACAGTAAGTGGTAGCGTTTGTTGGGGGAAAGTGTCATCATCCACAATCGAAACATATTTTCGCTCAGATTCAATTTCGTAGGATTCCAAATAACTTACTAGTAGATGATGCTGCTGCTGAGTGCGGTGGTAATTAGCAATAAACTCAGAACTGTCGATAACAGACTTCCATGGTCTTGAAACAGATCGGAACTGAATCAATGATTTGATAGGAAGCCTTTTCATGATTTCAACTTGGACATCGAATGGTAGTATATTGTCAGACATTTTGATTTCGGGTTTCCGTTTGGGGTTTTGATTGTTTAATTTATGAATGAATATCGAGACAGAGTGTTTGGTTATTGGTGGGATAAGATTGAGAGAAAGTTAGAAAAAAGTTGGTGAAATGAAAGGAAGTGTGGTGGCTGATGTTATGGACTTTAGGTTTAGGGTTGTTAGCTTTAGGATATAGATAACAATAAATTGGGCCAAGCTTCAAATTCGGGTATTGTGTTGTCTAGGCCAACAATTAATAATCTTAAAAATTATCTCTATATACTATGTAGCGATGCCGGTAGGTGTTTTTTTATTAGTTTCCGATTAAAATATGATTTCCCATTTGGCCATTTACCTTAGCCTAGTGCACGCCCAACGAGTCCACTAAAACCCAAGTTGTCTATGAACGAAAAGGATAACGATGAGTGTTTTACCTTATGTCGGTCTCTTTTGCACCGCCCCACAGCTCCCTTTTTTCCTCCAGAGTCATCCAGGTTTATTGAAATTAGTATTGTTATGATAACACGTCATGTATATACTTTGTTAAAATCAATGAACCATCGCATGTGTATTTACCGTTCATTGAAAGAGGCCGATGGTTTATTGAAATTAGTGGCTTTTACCGTCCATTGAAAGAGACCGATGGTGTCGAACGTGTATTTACTCAGCTTATTTAGTGGCTTTTACCGTTCATTGAAAGAGACCGATGGTTTATTGAAATTAGTATTGTTATGATAACCATCTGTCTTTTGCTCTCTTGCACCACCCCACCTTCGACACCGTAACAGGTTTGTATTTACTTTGATGTTTCCTTCTAATTTTTTTTAGGGTTTTAATTTCTGATTTTTAGGTGGCTGATGAAGAAGATGCAACGAAGAATCGATGAGGAAAAAAATGACTTTGTTTAAAATTGTACCAGGGTATGGTTTACTTTATTATTGACGTTTATTGTTTTGTTCATATGTTAGTTATGATATTTAGCTATTGATTTGTAGTGATGGTTTTGTTGATTTAGATTAATTATTTACCTTGGTTTGAGATTGAGATTGAAGGTTTTGTATCAAAAGATTATATTTTATAGGAACCAATAATTCACCTTTTTCATTTGTTTGTGGGTACATGGTAATAACAAACTGATATATGTTTCATTGTATTAAAAGGATTGTGTAGTTCAACGAAAGCCGGTAGAGCTTACGTACAAATATATGGTCACTGGAACTGGCGTTTACTTCCCAAGTTTACGGGTATGGCGCAATTCCAAGTTCCATAGAGTTTATACAATTTAGATTTGGATTCTTATTTATAAGTTAGATTAATGAAACTTTGTATGTATTATACTTCATTCATGATGATATATAGAGAAGATTTAAGACGATAATTACAAGCAAACTAACTAACAGATGAATAACATTTTAAGTCTATGTCAAACGAATAGTTGCATATATATTTATCTTTTTTTATACATTATCATCTTATTGTACGTTTTCGAATTACTGGTAAGGTTTGTCTAGAAGTGGGAAGAGTTGCAGGCTGAGATGGGTGAATTATCTTCGCCCGGATATAAAACATGGTAATTTTACAAAAGAAGAAGAAGATGTCATCATCGAATTACATAAGAAGATTGGTAATAAGTAAGTAGTAATATTCTTTATTTCATTAGAGTAATATCCTAATACCTCAACTGACACTGTAATTTATGTAATCTTTTTTTTTGGTATAATACAAATCTATACTGATTCAGGCACCATCTGTTGAGCATGATGACATTTTGGTGGGCAGGAAGACAAGAGTTTGATGCGGTAAAGATGAAATGTAAGTATCATAGCACTTAAGTGACATTCATGTATATTTATGATGTTAACCATTATTTGCTGCAGTTATCGCCATGGAATTGTGAAATCATGTGAATATAAATACAAGATGCACAAGGTATGAAGTTGATACACATTTGCTTCAAGGTGTTGATTAGCATTTTACATAGACTTGGTATGCTAAATAACATTTGCTGGTATGTTCTTTTAGGTATTGTTGGATAGTGGCTTTGAAGTAGTCGCAGACCTCAAGCGGAAACGATGGACATCATTTGAACATGTATCTGATGTATCTGATTCTTTTGTATCCAAACGGCTCGCCGCGAAGCGTGGCGGAAGGGGAGAGTTTTGTCTCGAATGACATGGTTGATTTATTGTTGCAGATTGCTGATGATCCAACCCTCGATGTTAAGCTCGAGAGACATGGTGTAAAAGGATTCACTCAGGTATTTATATTAAGTAATTAGGCTTATTAAAAAATTAGTTATTGTTAACTTGGGTTGACCCCGTTATGTAAATATACTAAAGAGAATTGTCGGCGGGATAGTTTATTATACGGGTGGGAATATAATATTTGTCGGTCCCTGAAGAGATTTGGCCCATCTATGGGCTATTTTTGTTTGAAGCTGTTTAAGATTTACAGATGTTAACATTACACACACCATGAATCACTTAAAATAAACTTGTTGTATTGAATATATTTTGAAGTGAATATATTTTGTTCATGTGAATAAACAATGGTGTGTGTAATGTTCCCATATGTAAATATATTTTGAAGTGAAATTTGTTGTATTGGTAGTTTCCTAAGCATGAGCTATGTACAGGCCAGGGAACTGGCTTGGTGCGGATTGTCACACCCCAAAAATGGCGCAGCGGAATGGCATTCACGGGGTATGACCTCATAGTCAAGAACACCAGGTGTCACAATAGAGAAATACTAAATGTATAACATAAGACAGATAATAGTCGCAAACTCCCACAACCGGGATACGTACAAAGATCCAAAATAAACATAAGTCTCAAGATTAAACAATGTCACTAGGGAATAACAAATGCAACTCCACGAGATATAACCCGGGAGGGTCTTGTCCTATGTCTTGCTAAGCCAGTCAGTACTCAACCTTCTAAGCAGCTTCAATATCACCTGAAAATGGTACTAGAAAACGTCAACATAATGTTGGTGAGCTCGTAGGTTTAAATGTTGACCCACGATGCTGTGAATAATAGCGTAGGACAATAGTGAGCACGGTATGCAAATATGAGCACATAATAACGATCCCAAACTATCACAATCCTGAAAACACACATACTTGATTCACACTTAGTCTGGGTGCCATTTCCCAAAAGATATACTGGGTGTCACTTCCCCAAAGTTATATACTGGGTGTCACTTCCCCAAAGTTATACACCAAGGTTGCTAAATACGGTTGCACAAGGTTGCTAAATACGGTTGCACAAGGTTGCTAAATACGGTTGCACAAAACAAAACACGTCACAGCATGTAATCGCATCAACACACATAATGCCCACGCAATATAGAAGCCGCACAAATTTAGTTCTATCATCCAAAACATTAAGCTATGTAACAACTTGGATCTAACTTGATTTCACAACTCATCAGACAAGAACTGTCATGAAATTAAGTCAGAAGTTGTTACACAAACTTAATGTCTTAAGTGATAAACAACAAAATAAATTCACACAATGATAATCACCTAGATAGTGTCCGCACAATTTGATTCACACAAAAGGGCACATATTGCATTCAAACGCACATATTGTCCAAAATCATGAAAACAGTAGATCACAGCATGAAAACATTTAAAAACATTGAGTACCATTTCCACCCCAAAGTAAAAACACGTTAAAAAGTGGGGCTACGAGAACTCACCTCAGTCCAGCAATGCAATATTACAACAATGTCAGTGAGTATATCAGCACAACAGCACAAAGGTAGCCTAACGCAACAGCACAAATCTACAGAAGCAAGGTACTCAGCAATTTCAAGTATCGGCACTCACGGACTCGGCACAACCTAATAATGTAAATTCGCCTTAACATAATCTCCAAATGTAAAAGTTCCAAAAGTTAACTACCCCGAGTAGATTCCATTTTAAATTCCAAAATCTATTTCACATATTAGCTACTAGCGTTTGGTATCGACGGGTGTGTAGTGGTGACACGACATGACTCAAGTGAACACACGCCAAGCAAAACGACCAAGACGTAAACGACTCAAAGTAAACTTCATATAGCAACACGACAATTTGAAGCAATACTCCAAAATAATCTCTACGACAACCTGAAAAGTAAATGATAAAACCTTAAGACTTAATATGTTACTTGAACGAATGGTCGGATACTTATCCGCTTCGTCAACTCGACATTAATCCTATAATATCCTCAATACTACTCTAATAATACCTCTTGTCTTGCGTGCCCTCGAAACATTTAATAACTCTTTATTATAAAAACTTTAGTTTTGTTTTAATAAACCAACAAGTGTAATACTTGTTTATTATTTATTTCCTTATATGAAAACCCGCATGTTATTCTTGTTGTTGCATATGTATATATTTATACATATGTTTCGAGCTTATTTTTATATTTATTTTGAGTTATTATTTGTTTCGAGTCACAAGTCCGAGTCATGACCTCTCGACTTATTTTATCAATCCATATCAAATCAATACATATACAACAATTTAAATATCATCACCGCAATCCACTTCAACCACTCGTGGTCGTCTACGACACACGTCTAACCTAATCTCCGTCAACTAATAATCGTCACACAATCGATTCCCATATCTCAACAACCAAAATAACAAAACCATACCGAGACTTCGTCGGTCTCGGCCTCTCCCTCGGCTGACCCTAATAACGCAACAACAATTATCCAGCAACAACTAATCAATAATAATCACAACAACAACTCGGTCGAGACCCTAGTGGTCTCGGCTTGTCTTCACGGCAGCCCCCACCCTCTGCTCGACATACAACAACCAACAATAGCAATAACCACTTCAACATCAAGAACTTAATCAAAACCCATCTAATCCTAATCCTATCTACTCGGCTTCAAAACTGGCGACCACAATCCAAGTCCAAATCTCAAACCAATCACAAAACAAGAACAACAACAATAAACATCAAGAATACCGTAAGCTTAAACTCACGGTGGGACTCGACTCGACTCACACGACACACAACTCGATACCAAACTTTGTTATATTCATTTTTATTTATCAAAACATAAAACCCATTAGTTTTAATAAAAAAAAATCACAAGTTTAACCACGAGTTGACTCGTATCCGAGTCAACCCACGAGTTTTGTCTCGTTTCTTACCTTTTCTCTTATAGATCTACTCGTGTGAGGTGATAAAACGTGATGATGGTGAGGGTATTGGCGGCGGCGTGATGATAACGAGGTGGTGAGGGTGTCGTTTGGGCGCGTGAGTCACAGTAACAGAGAGAGGGAGTGATTGTGAGTGTTTTGATGGTGGTGGGACAGCTGTGGAGGTGGTGGTGGTGGTGGTTTGTGGGTGGCCGGCGGCGGCTGTGATGAAGAGAGGGAGAGAGATTAGTGATGATGAAGGAGATGAAATGAAATAGAAATATAGGGTTAGGGTTTTTATGTTTTAATAAAACCGGATATTGCACACATGGGTCCTTGTATTGCATCTTTATTTCACTTGAGGAGTCGGGCAAGGACTAACGGGATAACTTTTATTATTCTTTCTCGAGGCTACTTGTTTTATTCCCAAAAAATATTAAACACCATTCATCTTAGAGACGTTTTTCCATTAAATTTGATAATAAATACGCATATTCTTGTCCCGAGGTATCAAAATTAATTAAATTCACGTTTTTAAACAATCTATTGTGCCAAGCCGCGACGTGCTGCATTCTAGGACTACAATGACCCGATACAAATAACGGGTAAGGACCATGGAAAATTTGCGGGTTGTTATAGTCTATCCCCGTTAAGAGAATTTTGTCCTCAAAATTCAATTGACTAAAGGTCTGAGCTTGCTCGGATAGTATTCACCCTTTGATTTGGTTGCACACAGAAGGTAAGGATGTGGGTGTCAATCCAAATAGTACCGGGTGCTACTCCCCAATTGGTACTATCAATACTTCCTAACCTCTAGAAATCACACAAAAATGAAACCACATAAATATCACACAATAAGGCAAGCTTTCCCGTCCTCGAGTGAAGCCGTCAAAAACCTTAGGCATCTTTTCGGTAGTTTAAGTTGAGCCTCAACTGTAATCTAGCTTAACCCCACAACTCATCAAACAAGAACTGTCATGCGATTAAGCTAAACCACAAGTTTAAGCTCAGTAACAACTTGATTTCAGCTTAATCTCACAACTCATCAAACAAGAACTGTCATGAGATTATGCTAAAATCAAGTTGGACCTGTCCTTAAACTACAGAACAATTTGAACTTAACTTAACTTCACAACTCATCAAACAAGAACTGTCATGAGATTAAGTTAAGTACCAAGTTGTAAGAAAAGAAACTCAACATTTTTGAAGGATTGGCTCAATTTTTGGATCGCTTTCAAATAAACAACTAATAGATATCCAAAGAGAAGATTCAAGTAAGAATGAGGTGCATTCATGTTTCCTCCAAAATCAATAGTGCTTGTCCTAAGTAGGCCTCCTAATGTCGGATGGTATGCTCACCCTGACCATCGGTCTAGGAATGGTAGGTCGTACTCCAATCTAACTGTGTTCCTAATACGTCCTATAGTGTCAACCATAATCGCGACGTGGACTGTCTTTCACGATTCGATATAATAGGTAAGGCGCTCCTCATGTATGTCGCTCTAATTGGATTTCTTATCATTGAATACTACAGAGGCATTAATCAGACTAAAAGATTTATCCTGTAACTCGAGTTTCCTGTATATCGTTCTCAACGCAGTTTTGGAGTTATTAGTCTCGTGCACTCTCAACTAATAATATTTGTGTTCGAAATCTTTCCTCGAGAAATATCACGTATAATGAAATTTGTACCGCTCCGGGAGTTGAGTTTATAAGAAGCTCAATTCGTCAATGAGAGGTGAATCATGTCAGGTCTTTACGAAGTACTTCACGAAAGTCTTAAGCACGCGAGGTATCTCTGGGTTTCTGCTCGTCCTACTAGGCGCACTGAAATAAGCGGTTTTACAGTAACTATCGAGTGATTAGGCTTCATGAAATGCCTCGTCCATTTTTGAGCAAAATCTTTTAAAATTTTTAAGTTAAGTAGCAACTTTAAACTTAATCTTACATCTCATCAAACAAGAACTGACATGAAATTAAGTTAAAAGTTGTTAAAAAAACTTACTTTATTTTATTTTTATTTTTATTTTTAAAGAAAAAGAAATTTTAGTTAAAGTTTTGGGGTTGCTCAAAAATGAACGGGTGGCATTTCCGCACTCCAAGATCTTACTATCAGGTGGTGAAGGTTTGAACCAACTTATCGATTTCTGCCTTTTTGGTCATACACTATATAAATCTCGTAACTGAGAGTTAGGACACTAGGTTTCGCCTTTAACAGAGGCATGAACTAAGTGGAAGCAAATCTATAATAGACGTCAGAATCAAACAGTATGATAGTCTAACATTCATCTAAAGAGAACATACCCGTCACGAGGTTCGGGTTCTGGCGTCCTTCTTCAGCGTTCATCACGAATACCCGCCCACGAGCTGGGTTGCCATTGTTTCCAGTGTTCCCATTAGTCAATAAGGCCTGATTCTGGTTATTCTGCACTTGTTCCTGTGCCCTATTCAACTTAGGACACGTGTTTCGAAAATGATCCAGGCTCCCGCACTCATAACATGTCCTTGGGTAAATGACCTTAATCGGAGTCGCTTGCATGGCTACTGCCCGACAATCCCTTGAAATGTGACCAATCTGATTACAGTTGAAACACACTAGGCAGGGTTTAGTCTCCAGGTGGTGGTAGTTACATTTGGCACACTTAGGGTGAGGACCTTCATATCCCTTACGGCCCGAGCTCGTTGCCACAAATCCTTTTCCCCATTTCGCCTTCTTATCGTCACCATTTGCATCTCCTTGCTTACTTGGCTCACTTACGGTCTTCCTCTTATCACCACTCTTGGACCATGTCCCATTCCTAACCATTTCATCCGTCAAGGTTGCAGATTTCAGTATCGTGCTCTGAAGGGTAGGGGGCTCAGTCGCTTTCACCATCCCACGAATCTCAGGGACCAAACCATAGATGTACCTCTCAATTCTCTTTGATTCAAGAGTGACCATGTGAGGTACCAATCTAGCAAGCTCATGGAATCGATCCGTATAAGCCGTATGGTCAGCTCCTACCATGGTATGGTGATAGAACTCGTGTTCCAGTTTCTGCATCTCATTGTCTGGACAATACTCTTCTTTTAACAACGCCTTAAACTCATTCCAACTCATCCCTATGGCAGCTTCTCTGCCCTTAGCCTGAATTTGTGTATTCCACCAAGTCAATGCCTTCCCAATCAATGAACAGGCAGCATACTTCACCTTCTGTTGGCTCGCACACTCACTGATGTCAATCACTGACTCCATCTTCTCGACCCATCGAGTATAAGCTATCGCACCTCCATTGCCATCAAAGTCCAACGGTTTGCACGCGGTAAATTCCTTGTAAGTACATCCCTTGTTACCGTTGTTATGGTTCCCATCATTGACGTGATCACTTCCACCGTCGTTGTTCGCTTGATCATTCCCACTCACGTTGTTCCCTTGGTTGCTGATATGGTCGCCAACTTGGGTGATGATAGTGGGTAGCAGCTCCCTTAGCTGTTGGGCGACAATGGTAGCAACATCATGAGTCTAATTGCTGGCATCGTCGCTTCTCGTGCCGCGACCTCCTGCCCTACCTCCTCGTCCACCAGTCCTTCCACCCCTCGATGGTGGAACACCTCGGTTAATTCGAGCTGACCTTCTTGGAGGCATGATTCTACAAGGTAGGACATTGATAGACATTAAATAGGAGATAGGTAGGATAGGTCGGTATACGTGTCGTACTACTACACTCAACTTCCTATCTAACAGTCCATGAATTTGATAAGTCCATGCCGCATCATGTTATCGTAAAAACGTTGGCCAGGCGTTTTTAAGATAGCATCATGCTGCATTTACTTATCATCATCACTTTGTGTCATACTATAATCGCACACGTAGTTCCTATAATTCAAACTATATGAGGATTCTTAGGTTATAGTCTAGGTTAAACCACCTAATTCTCTATAACCTGGCTTTGATACCAATCTGTCACACCCCAAAAATGGCGCAGCGGAATGGCATTCACGGGGTATGACCTCATAGTCAAGAACACCAGGTGTCACAATAGAGAAATACTAAATGTATAACATAAGACAGATAATAGTCGCAAACTCCCACAACCGGGATGCGTACAAAGATCCAAAATAAACATAAGTCTCAAGATTAAACAATGTCACTAGGGAATAACAAATGCAACTCCACGAGATATAACCCGGGAGGGTCTTGTCCTATGTCTTGCTAAGCCAGTCAGTACTCAACCTTCTAAGCAGCTTCAATATCACCTGAAAATGGTACTAGAAAATGTCAACATAATGTTGGTGAGCTCGTAGGTTTAAATGTTGACCCACGATGCTGTGAATAATAGCGTAGGACAATAGTGAGCACGGTATGCAAATATGAGCACATAATAACGATCCCAAACTATCACAATCCTGAAAACACACATACTTGATTCACACTTAGTCTGGGTGCCATTTCCCAAAAGATATACTGGGTGTCACTTCCCCAAAGTTATATACTGGGTGTCACTTCCCCAAAGTTATACACCAAGGTTGCTAAATACGGTTGCACAAGGTTGCTAAATACGGTTGCACAAGGTTGCTAAATACGGTTGCACAAAACAAAACACGTCACAGCATGTAATCGCATCAACACACATAATGCCCACGCAATATAGAAGCCGCACAAATTTAGTTCTATCATCCAAAACATTAAGCTATGTAACAACTTGGATCTAACGGGGTTTTCACAATCATCAGGAAAAAAACTGTCATGAAAATTTTTCAGAAATTTGTTACCAAACTTAAAAAACCTTTAAATGATTTAAAAAAACAAAATTAAAAACACACAATGGTAAACCCTAGATAAGGGGTTTTCCCCACATTTTATTCAAAACCCAAAAGGGGACAATTGCATTCCCAAAAGCAAAAAAAATTTTCCAAAATCTGAAAAAAGTAGATCACAGAAAGAAAACTTTAAAAAACTTTTTGGGGAAAACCCTTTCACCCCCCCAAAATTTTAAAACACGTTTTAAAAAATGGGGCTACAAGGAACTCACCCCCAGTCCAGCAATGCAAAATTTTTACAACAATGTCAGTGGTATATCAGCAAAAACAGCCCCAAAGGTAGCCTAACGGGAACAGGGACAAATCTACCGAAGCAAGGTACTAAACAATTTCAAGTTTTCGGCACTCCCGGGGCCGGGAAACCCAATAAACGTAAAAAATTTGCCTTAAAAATAAACTCCAAATGTAAAAGTTCCAAAAAATTAACTACCCCCCGGGAAAATTCCATTTTAAATTCCAAAATCATTTTTACATATTAGCTACTTGGGTTTGGGGATCGGAAAGGGTTTTGTAGTGGGACACGACATGACTCAAAGTGAAACCCCGCCAACAAAACGACCAAGAAATTAAAAAACTCAAAAATAAACTTCATATAGCAACACCCCAATTTTTAAGCAAAATACTCCAAAATAATCTCTACGAAAAACCTGAAAAGTTAAAAGATAAAACCTTAAGACTTAATAAGTTACCTGAAAGAATGGTCGGATACTTATCCGCTTCGTCAACTCGACATTAATCCTATAATATCCTCAATACTACTCTAATAATACCTCTTGTCTTGCGTGCCCTCGAAACATTTAATAACTCTTTATTATAAAAACTTTAGTTTTGTTTTAATAAACCAACAAGTGTAATACTTGTTTATTATTTATTTCCTTATATGAAAACCCGCATGTTTTCTTGTTGTTGCATATGTATATATTTATACATATGTTTTCGAGCTTATTTTTATATTTATTTTGAGTTATTATTTGTTTCGAGTCACAAGTCCGAGTCATGACCTCTCGACTTATTTTATCAATCCATATCAAATCAATACATATACAACAATTTAAATATCATCACCGCAATCCACTTCAACCACTCGTGGTCGTCTACGACACACGTCTAACCTAATCTCCGTCAACTAATAATCGTCACACAATCGATTCCCATATCTCAACAACCAAAATAACAAAACCATAACCGAGACTTTCGTCGGTCTCCGGCCTCTCCCTCGGCTGACCCTAATAACGCAACAACAATTAATCCAGCAACAACTAATCAATAATAATCACAACAACAACTCGGTCGAGACCCTAGTGGTCTCGGCTTGTCTTCACGGCAGCCCCCACCCTCTGCTCGACATACAACAACCAACAATAGCAATAACCACTTCAACATCAAGAACTTAATCAAAACCCATCTAATCCTAATCCTATCTACTCGGCTTCAAAACTGGCGACCACAATCCAAGTCCAAATCTCAAACCAATCACAAAACAAGAACAACAACAATAAACATCAAGAATACCGTAAGCTTAAACTCACGGTGGGACTCGACTCGACTCACACGACACACAACTCGATACCAAACTTTGTTATATTCATTTTTATTTATCAAAACATAAAACCCATTAGTTTTAATAAAAAAAAATCACAAGTTTAACCACGAGTTGACTCGTATCCGAGTCAACCCACGAGTTTTGTCTCGTTTCTTACCTTTTCTCTTATAGATCTACTCGTGTGAGGTGATAAAACGTGATGATGGTGAGGGTATTGGCGGCGGCGTGATGATAACGAGGTGGTGAGGGTGTCGTTTGGGCGCGTGAGTCACAGTAACAGAGAGAGGGAGTGATTGTGAGTGTTTTGATGGTGGTGGGACAGCTGTGGAGGTGGTGGTGGTGGTGGTTTGTGGGTGGCCGGCGGCGGCTGTGATGAAGAGAGGGAGAGAGATTAGTGATGATGAAGGAGATGAAATGAAATAGAAATATAGGGTTAGGGTTTTTATGTTTTAATAAAACCGGATATTGCACACATGGGTCCTTGTATTGCATCTTTATTTCACTTGAGGAGTCGGGCAAGGACTAACGGGATAACTTTTATTATTCTTTCTCGAGGCTACTTGTTTTATTCCCAAAAAATATTAAACACCATTCATCTTAGAGACGTTTTTTCCATTAAATTTGATAATAAATACGCATATTCTTGTCCCGAGGTATCAAAATTAATTAAATTCACGTTTTTAAACAATCTATTGTGCCAAGCCGCGACGTGCTGCATTCTAGGACTACAATGACCCGATACAAATAACGGGTAAGGACCATGGAAAATTTGCGGGTTGTTATAGTCTATCCCCGTTAAGAGAATTTGTCCTCAAAATTCAATTGACTAAAGGTCTGAGCTTGCTCGGATAGTATTCACCCTTTGATTTGGTTGCACACAGAAGGTAAGGATGTGGGTGTCAATCCAAATAGTACCGGGTGCTACTCCCCAATTGGTACTATCAATACTTCCTAACCTCTAGAAATCACACAAAAATGAAACCACATAAATATCACACAATAAGGCAAGCTTTCCCGTCCTCGAGTGAAGCCGTCAAAAACCTTAGGCATCTTTTCGGTAGTTTAAGTTGAGCCTCAACTGTAATCTAGCTTAACCCCACAACTCATCAAACAAGAACTGTCATGCGATTAAGCTAAACCACAAGTTTAAGCTCAGTAACAACTTGATTTCAGCTTAATCTCACAACTCATCAAACAAGAACTGTCATGAGATTATGCTAAAATCAAGTTGGACCTGTCCTTAAACTACAGAACAATTTGAACTTAACTTAACTTCACAACTCATCAAACAAGAACTGTCATGAGATTAAGTTAAGTACCAAGTTGTAAGAAAAGAAACTCAACATTTTTGAAGGATTGGCTCAATTTTTGGATCGCTTTCAAATAAACAACTAATAGATATCCAAAGAGAAGATTCAAGTAAGAATGAGGTGCATTCATGTTTCCTCCAAAATCAATAGTGCTTGTCCTAAGTAGGCCTCCTAATGTCGGATGGTATGCTCACCCTGACCATCGGTCTAGGAATGGTAGGTCGTACTCCAATCTAACTGTGTTCCTAATACGTCCTATAGTGTCAACCATAATCGCGACGTGGGCTGTCTTTCACGATTCGATATAATAGGTAAAGCGCTCCTCATGTATGTCGCTCTAATTGGATTTCTTATCATTGAATACTACAGAGGCATTAATCAGACTAAAAGATTTATCCTGTAACTCGAGTTTCCTGTATATCGTTCTCAACGCAGTTTTAGAGTTATCAGTCTCGTGCACTCTCAACTAATAATATTTGTGTTCGAAATCTTTCCTCGAGAAATATCACGTATAATGAAATTTGTACCGCTCCGGGAGTTGAGTTTATAAGAAGCTCAATTCGTCAATGAGAGGTGAATCATGTCAGGTCTTTACGAAGTACTTCACGAAAGTCTTAAGCACGCGAGGTATCTCTGGGTTTCTGCTCGTCCTACTAGGCGCACTGAAATAAGCGGTTTTACAGTAACTATCGAGTGATTAGGCTTCATGAAATGCCTCGTCCATTTTTGAGCAAAATCTTTTAAATTTTTAAGTTAAGTAGCAACTTTAAACTTAATCTTACATCTCATCAAACAAGAACTGACATGAAATTAAGTTAAAAGTTGTTAAAAAACTTACTTTATTTTATTTTGATTTTTATTTTTAAAGAAAAAGAAATTTTAGTTAAAGTTTTGGGGTTGCTCAAAAATGAACGGGTGGCATTTCCGCACTCCAAGATCTTACTATCAGGTGGTGAAGGTTTGAACCAACTTATCGATTTCTGCCTTTTTGGTCATACACTATATAAATCTCGTAACTGAGAGTTAGGACACTAGGTTTCGCCTTTAACAGAGGCATGAACTAAGTGGAAGCAAATCTATAATAGACGTCAGAATCAAACAGTATGATAGTCTAACATTCATCTAAAGAGAACATACCCGTCACGAGGTTCGGGTTCTGGCGTCCTTCTTCAGCGTTCATCACGAATACCCGCCCACGAGCTGGGTTGCCATTGTTTCCAGTGTTCCCATTAGTCAATAAGGCCTGATTCTGGTTATTCTGCACTTGTTCCTGTGCCCTATTCAACTTAGGACACGTGTTTCGAAAATGATCCAGGCTCCCGCACTCATAACATGTCCTTGGGTAAATGACCTTAATCGGAGTCGCTTGCATGGCTACTGCCCGACAATCCCTTGAAATGTGACCAATCTGATTACAGTTGAAACACACTAGGCAGGGTTTAGTCTCCAGGTGGTGGTAGTTACATTTGGCACACTTAGGGTGAGGACCTTCATATCCCTTACGGCCCGAGCTCGTTGCCACAAATCCTTTTCCCCATTTCGCCTTCTTATCGTCACCATTTGCATCTCCTTGCTTACTTGGCTCACTTACGGTCTTCCTCTTATCACCACTCTTGGACCATGTCCCATTCCTAACCATTTCATCCGTCAAGGTTGCAGATTTCAGTATCG